>CM017766.1:42820780-43391231 GCA_008009225.1 Acer yangbiense
TATCTAGCAATCTCAATTAATTACTTTTTTGTTATTTGTATGCTTAGATACAATATTGAGATGGTATGATGTGTTTGAGATGTTATTTGTGCTTGCATATTGGTTTTTTGCTTAATATGGTATTAGCTAAACTAATTTTTTGACATTCCGTTCGTTTTTTGATATCTAGGATTTACTTATTGCATATTAATCATCTAGATAAGCATATAGGGTCCCTTGCTCTATGTTGGCATTTGGATATTCACATATATTCACTTAGGTTTGTATTTCTTCAAAGAGAAAGTAAGTCTTGGTGTAGCATCCGGGATTAGGTTGCTTGAACGCAAGCAAATGTGACTAGGTCACTCATACCGGATTAGGTAGGTGTGTGATTACTTCCGGGATTAGGTTGTAATCGTTTGCACATTTAGTGGATTCGAGGTTCGAGGTGCTTACTTACATAGCCCGTGTTTTTCCCGTGAGGTTCCACGTTAAAACCCCAGTTGTTTTTTAATTTCCGCACCATATTACAATTGCTTGGTTATATTATCTTGAGGGCATTTTCGTAATTTTTACTAACACAAAAAATTGGGTAAAAAGCGTAAAATCTATTCACCCCCCCTCTAGATAGCTTTATACACACCGTGCTATTATTTTGTTTCAGATAGGTTTGAATCCAGGTGACGCCATAGAAGAAAATAGTGGCTACATGGATATGAAGCCAAGTGAGGTGATTTGGGCGTCTCCTGGCATATGAGTCTAGGAAGGAGCCTAGCACCACTACTCCTCCTAGAAGTCTAAAGGAAAGCTTTGAAAGCATCTAAGGATGCAAAGGAGGCAAAGCATGAATCGGATGAAGACCTTGCCTTATTTGTGAAAAGGTTCAACAAGGTTATGGGGTTCAAGAAGAAGAAGAATTTGGGTCAAGAGAACAAGATTTGAAGAAAAAGAGTTCCTTCAAGAAGTTTGAGCCTAGACAAGAGAGACCGAAAGGAAAGGGGTCTGATGTTTGAATGTGGTGGGATTGGTCACTTTGCCCCCGATGTGCTAATCACAATGAAAGAAAAATCAAAGTGATGGCCGCCACTTGGAGTGGAAGTAGTATGACTCCATAGAAGATAAGAAAGGTCTTCAAGTGAAGAAGAGCTCATGGCTAACCTCCTAGCTTTTGCCTCCTCACATAAGAGCAAAAGTGGTAGTGAGAAAGAGGAAATGAGTCAAAGGAAAGACTCAAGTGATAGAAAAGTGACTCCTCTTCTAGTTCCAAAAGAATTTTGGAGCAAAAGGTGCTTGCTAAATCCATGCCGAGTTCAATGATTTAGCAACTTAAAAGCACAAGAAAGATTAGAGGTTGAGAGAAGAAAACCTGAACTTTCGCTCATAATGACCACTTAAGTGAACAAGTGGAAAAATTCAAGAGGAGAGAGGATAAGTAATTGAGGAGTTAGCTATCTAAGAATGAAGAAGGCTGAAGAGGGACTTGAAGAAGTTAAAGGGTCCTTGGCTAGGATAGATTCTAGCACCAAGAAGCTTGACCATTTACTTGGTGTTGGAAAGAGTCCAAGTGACAAGAGGGGTCTTGGGTATGATGATGGCAAGAAAATCTCAACCTCTAACAAGACCGTGTTTGTCAAGAGCTTGAAGAACAAGAAACTTCATTTGTGCAAACCTCCTAGAAAAGTTAGAAGTAGGACAATGTTCTAATGCTCAAGTGAAAATGGGGCCAAGAAGGAACCTCAAGCTCAACCCCCTAAGGTCCCTCAAGCCAACACTCCTCCAAAATTGGCTCACAAAGGAAAGAGACCAATCATGCAACCTCAAGCTAGGAAGCACCTAGACCGGTTCAACAACGAAGATGGATTGAACCCACTTATCCACAAAGACATGGACAACTCCATAGTGTACAAAAGGCGGTATGATTCCTTATTATCCCATTTGTCACTTTTGTGGTTGTGATGGTCATATTAGACCCAATTGCTTTCAGATATTTAAATGTGTAGAAACCCAGCCTGATTGAAAAGAGAAAAGAATAGAGCCAAGATGCATTTCTAGGAATGAAATATTGATTGCATGATCCTAGAATAGTAGCCCATGTACCAAGACCACTAGGAACAAAATTGTTGCTAGTGGATTAGAAAGAATGAAATTTTGCCATGTTGCACATATCCTTGAGGCAATTCTTCTAATTTTTGGTATTGATAGTGGGTGCTCTAAGCACATGACGGGAAACAAGAGTTTCTTCGAGACTCTTGTTATGGAGGAAGGTGGAAATGACTGTTGGTGATGGATCCAAAAGAAATGTTAAAGAAAGGAACCATTTCCGTTCCCGGATTACCCTCCTTATCCGATGCTTTATTTGTTGATGGCTTGAAGCCAATTTAATAAGCATTTCACATCTAAGTGATGAAGGATATTCCGTCTTGTTTTGTAAAGATGATTGCTCGATCCTAAAGCCCGATGGACAAACCTTATTGAAAGGTATGAGATCTAGCGACAATTGCTATTGTCTTGAAGCTAGATAGTCTCAACAATGTGTCCATGAATGAGCAAATTGAGTTGTGGCATGAAGACTTGGCCACATGAACTTTAGGGACTAGGACCCTTGAAGTTCGATTGTGTGCGTGGCCTCCCTAAGCTTGGGAAGAAAGCCAATGGTGTTTGTGGACCTTGCCAACAAGGAAAGCAAACAAAAGCATGCACAAAAAGGTAAGTATCTCACCACCAAGGAGCCTCTTGAGCTTCTCCACATGGACCTCATGGGTCCCATGCAAACCGAAAGTTTGGTGGAAAGAGATACATTTTTGTATGTGTTTGATTTCTCTAGGTTCACATGGACATATTTTCTTAGAGAAAATCCGAAACTTTTGATAAGTTTAAAATGCTTTGTAATAAACTTCAAAATGAAATGAACTCTAATATTAAAAGCATAAAACGGATTAGAAGTGACCATGGGAGGGAATTTGAGAATGCTACCTTTGAAACCTTTTGTAATGGTTTAGGTATCTCCCATGAGTTTTCGGCTCCTAGGACACCTCAACAAAATGGAGTTGTTGAGAGGAAAAATAGGGTCCTTCAAGAGATGGCCGTGTGATGTTGCTTAGCAACAATGTCCCTAGGAACCTATGGGCCGAAGCCGTCAATACAGCTTGCTATATAGGGAATCGTGTTTTCCTAAGGCCCGGTACTAGAATACCTCCTATGAGTTATGGAAAGGCAAGAGGCCAAATGTTAGCTACTTCCACACTTTTGGAAGCAAATGCTACATTTTGAATCCTGATCAACTTGGCAAATTCGATGCTAAGAGTGATGAGGGTATTTTATTGGCTATGCCTTGAATAGTAGAGCCTATAGAGTTTTCAATTTAAAGACTCTAAGTGTTATGGAATCATCCAATGTCTTATTTGATGATACTAGGCTCAAGTCTAATGAATCATGAGGAGGAGGTTATTTAGTGATGGTTCTCCTTTGGAGAAGGTTGTGGTGCCTCCTATGTTGGGCATCTAATGTCACAATGATGACACACACCTATTGCTAGAGTTCCTCTCTTGGACTCTAAAGAACCCGCTCCATGGGTTAGGACTCCATGAACAGAAAGATATCATTGGAGATTAAATGAGGGGTTAGGACTAGACGTCAACTTGCTAATCTTATTAGCTATACTTGCTACACCTCTCAAATTGAACCCAAAAGGGTTGAAGAAGCCTTACATGATGAATTTTGGGTTCTTGCCATGCAAGAAGAGCTAAACCAATTCGAAAGGAATGAGTTTGGACTCTAGTTCCTAGGCAAGACCACTAATGTCATAGGCACTAAATGGATATTTAGGAACAATCCGATGAGGATGGCAACATAGTGCGGAACAAGGCTAGACTTGTAGCACAAGGGTACTCTCAAATTGAGGGTATCGACTTTGAGGAGACATTTGCTCCCTTGCCCGTTTAGAGTCTATTAGCTTCTCTTGTCATTTCTTTGGTGCCAAGTTCAAATTGCACCAAATGATGTCAAAGTGCCTTCCTCATGGCTTCTTGCATAGGAATTGTTTTGTGAACAACCCAGGTTTTTGTGATGCTCACCACCCCAACCATTTCTATCGCCCAAGAAGGCACTATATGGGTTGAACAAACCGAGTGCTTGTATGAGCGCCTCACTCATTTCTTGATTGACAATAACTGAAAATAATAATAAAGTCCTAAAGTAATCTAGAGGGGGGTGAATAGATTTTAAACAATTTTACCCAATTTTTCGAGATTAGTCCAATTACGACAAAAAGCCCCAATCTAGTCAATATACAAAAAACATACAAGTGCGGAATTTGAGGACACACAATATTTACGTGGAACCCCACACGGGAAAAACCACGGGCTGTTATGTGCGCCACACGAGAACCTCGAATCCACTATTTGCAAATACGATTACAAATTAGGTTGACCACATCACACCTAAATTTACTAATCCGTCTTTGCTACCCGCGGGCCTTTAATAGTGACTCTAGTCCCTTGCTTGCAAACTACCTAAGAGGTAAATACAAGACTTGTCTCTAAAGTGAAGAGATAGCACAACCTAAGGTGAATATGTGAAATACTCAAGATGCTAAAAATGCAAGGTTAGACATTTTAAGCTTATCTAGGCAAGGATGAACATGTTAGACAATCCTAGATATCATATTACTAGATGACATGCATAAACCAACACTAAATAAGCAACCAAAATCCTATATGCATTATCTATCACAATACAACTCACAAACCACAATAAAACAATCTTGAAACTAAGTCAAGTCATAAAGATGCAATCTTGAATCAATTCAAGTGATAAAGAAGCTATCTTGTAAAGCAAGAACATATAGATATGAGAATGATGTTCTAGATACAAGTCATGTGAGCAAAACTAAAACCCTAGATGAAATCAACCTAGAATTATGCTAGATGATAAATGAAAGATGCAATATGAAGGGTTTTGTGATTTGGAAGCTTAAAGATGAAGTCTTGATACCTTGGCTTGAAGATACTCAACCATGCTCTCAAAAGTGTAATTTTTGCTCTACAAACCGAGCCAAGACTATCAAGACATATATAAATGGGATCCAAGTGAAGTGACATCGTTTTTGAAAAAAACGGTTCAGATTCCCGTCAGCTGCGCTGGTGCAGCGCTGGACGACCAGCGCAACTCACCAGCGCACGCCCTTTAACTGGCAAGGGCGCGACGAGTGGCGCGCCTCAAGGGCGCAAGACCAGCGGCAACATTCTGGACGAGATGCGCTGGTGGTGCTTGCGCTGGTGACGACCAGCGCACCAACAGCGACAACCTACTGGAGGAGTTGCGCTGGAGGAGAGCGCCGGTGCAGACCAGCGCACGACCAGCGGTAGTCCACTGGACTAGTTGCGCTGGTCAGCTTGCGCTGGTGACACCAGCGCATGACCAGCGCACACACTCCCTTAAGCACACAAACAAAAGTGCAAGGGTCAAAAGAAATGCATCCTAAGCCTAACTAGATATGCCATTATAATCACAAGATGTAAGAAGAGAGATTTAAATACCCAATGATGCACAAAAACTTCAAACACAACATACAAGTAAGAGTTATGCAAGTGTTGTGTGTGTGCAACTACATCTCTTCAAAGTAGAGTAAGTCAAGAAATCTACCTTCCTTGAAGCTCTTGATCATGCAATGAGGTTTTCTTCCATCCTAAGCTATCCTTACATATAGAACCCCATTGTGATTTTGCCAACGAAATACGCCAATAAAAAAAGAGGCACTTACAATCTCCCCCTTTGGCTATTTCGTGACAAAATCACCACTCACATAGCATCCTCACAAAATAAAAGATTGGTCAACAAAAGTTTTCTACATTACAATTAAGCTCCTAGTCTAAGTCTTGAACATCTTCAAGTCAAATCCAAGCTTGTAGAAAAGAAATCCAACCTACACACAATCAACAAGAAAAATACCTTCCAAGAACAAGTGTGGGAGAGATGCTAATAACAAAAGAAATGTCATTTCAAAAGGTTTCAAAAAAAATCAAACAAGCAATGTAATGCAATGCAACTCCCCCTAAATGCAATCATCTCCCATCATGGGTTACTCACTCTCAACTCCCCCTAAATGCAATGCCTAGAAGCACAAATTCTCCCCAAACCTACTCCCCCTTTTTGTCATGAGATAGGCAAAGGGAGTCTCCCCTAATAGGTAAGCATTAGCAAGGAGAGCTTGTAGCACGAACACATATGCAATCAAATAGGCAATTTTATGCACCTCAATCAAGTAAGAGAGATTCAAGGAGTTTTATTTTATGACAATGTGTGACAATAATGCTTTGCATGCAAGACATGTTGCATCTAAGACCAAAGCAATGGTATTTGGTAAAGCAAACAACAAAGGTTTCCAAAAAGAATTCAAACCAATTTCACCCTTTGTCATGGAAAAAGCAAGGAAATAGAATTTTAGTATTTCAAGACAAACAACTATATCCAACTTTATAGGCAAAACAAGACATGAGCGACTTTGCACCCTATTTGATTTTTCCGGGTGAGATACCCGTATGATAGTAGCCTTGTTCTACAAATAAAGAAAGAGAGACTTTGGATATTAGGATCCTTTTGATTTAAGTCTCAATATTGCTTTTGCACACATATTTGCATTTAACATTTGCAATCAAACATTTCACATTTTCATCTCATACTTTTCAACTTAGGTATGTCATTTAAAAAGAATCATCATGTCATGGAGATCAATTAAAGGTCATTCAAAAAGTACTTCCGAAGTACATCTCCTATTCCAAAAATGCATGTTTGAGCATAGATATGACATGGATTGCAAGCAAGGCAATGTAGCACACTTATTTAGAAAAATACATATAAGTATGTACAACCAATCATCTCAAGCAATTAACTAAGAGGCATAAAATATATCAATGTGGCACAATGTATGATCATGCAACTTTGCTCTCTTTGCTTGAGCTCCCCATATGGGGTCAAGACACACCAAATCAACCCAATTGACAAATCCCAATAGACTTGCTAAGGTTCCCAAATCTAATGGTGTCTAAAGGCTTTGTAAACAAATCCGCTAGTTGGTCATTTGTTCCCACATGTTCCAATGCAATGGTTTTGCTCTCAACTAGCTCTCTTATGAAATGGTGTCTAATGTCAATGTGCTTTGTCCTAGAATGTTGGACGGGATTCTTAGAAATGTTAATGGCACTCATGTTATCACAAAATAAAGTAAGAGTACCTTGCTCCAAGCCATAATCGGCTAGCATTTGTTTCATCCACATCAATTGAGTGCAAGCACTACCGGCGGCAATATATTCCGCCTCGGCCGTGGATAGGGAAATTGAGTTTTGCTTCTTGCAAAACCAAGAAACCAAATTGTTCCCAAGGAAGAAGCAACCGCCCGATGTACTCTTCCTATCATCACAATTTCCCGCCCAATCGGCATCACTAAATCCAACAAGACTTGGATTAGTGTCAAAGGAGTACCATATCCCATGATTTGAGGTACCATTCACAAACCGAATGATCCTCTTCACCGCCACAAGGTGAGACTCTTTGGGATTAGCTTGGTACCTAGCACAAACACCCACACTAAAACAAATATCGGGCCTACTTGCGGTCAAGTAAAGCAAGCTACCTATCATGCCACGATATAGACTTTGTTCCACATCCTTTCCACTAGCATCTTTGCTAAGTTTCAAGGTGGTGCTCATGGGTGTGTCACAATGTTTGGCATTCTCAAGGCCAAACTTTTTCACTAGGCTCTTAGCATACTTAGCTTGGGATATAAAGATCCCATCATGCATTTGCTTGATTTGCAAGCCTAGGAAATAATTTAGTTCACCAACCATGCTCATTTCAAACTCATGAGACATGACATCAACAAATTGTCTAACTTTGGATTGGTTGGTGGAACCAAATACAATGTCATCAACATAAATTTGAGCTATGAATAGCTCATCTTTAGTGCACTTGATGAACAAAGTCTTGTCAACACTACCTCTTGAGTAGCCATTGTCAACAAGATAAAGAGTGAGGCGCTCATACCAAGCCCTCGGTGCTTGTTTCAACCCATATAGAGCCTTCTTGAGGCGATAGACATGAGAGGGGTGGTGTGGATCCACAAACCCCTTGGGTTGCTCAACAAACACTTCCTCATGCAATAAGCCATTGAGGAAGGCACTCTTGACATCCATTTGTTGTAACTTGAACTTGTACACACAAGAAATGGATAAGAGAAGCCTTATGGACTCAAGACGGGCAACGGGAGCAAAAGTCTCCTCAAAGTCAATACCCTCAATTTGAGAGTATCCTTGTGCAACAAGCCTTGCCTTGTTTCGCACAATGTTGCCATCCTCATCGGATTTGTTCCTAAACACCCATTTAGTTCCTATGACATTGGTGTTTTTGGGTCTAGGAACAAGAGTCCAAACCTCATTTCTCTCAAATTGGTTTAGCTCTTCTTGCATGGCAAGAACCCAAAACTCATCTTCCAAGGCTTCATCAACCTTTTTGGGTTCTATTTGAGAGGTGTAACAAGTGTAGCTAATTTGATTAGCTATTTGACGCCTAGTCCTAACACCCTCTCTAACTTCTCCAATGATATCATCCTTATCATGGAGCTTTCTAACCCAAGGAGCGGGTTCATTAGAGTCCAAAGGGGGAACTCTATTAAGAGGCAAATCATCCTCTTCATCTTGGTTTGACTTCACACCACTAGAAGTCTCACCACTTTCCTTCAAAGGAAAGTCATTCACCTCACAAACATCCTCCTCATGGTCATCATGTTTGGGCCTACAATCATCAAAGACAACATTTGATGATTCCATAACACTTTGAGTCTTTAGATTAAAAACTCTATAGGCCTTGCTATTAAGTGCATACCCAATGAAAATACCCTCATCACTCTTGGCATCAAACTTGCCAAGTTGATCCCGGTCATTTAGTATATAGCACTTACTCCCAAAGATGTGGAAGTAGCTCACATTGGGTTTTCTACCCTTCCATAACTCATAGGATGTTTGTTTAGTCCCGGGCCTAAGGAAAACTCTATTCCCTATGTAGCAAGCCGTATTGATGGCTTCGGCCCAAAGATTTCTAGGGACTTTGTTGCTAAGCAACATCACACGGGCCATCTCTTGGAGGACTCTATTCTTCCTCTCAACAACACCATTTTGTTGAGGAGTCCTAGGGGCCGAAAATTCATGGGAAATGCCTAAGCTATTGCAAAAATTTTCAAACTTAGCATTTTCAAATTCTTTCCCATGATCACTTCTAATTTTCTTAATGCTTTTAATGTGAGAAGTTTTCTCATTTTGAATTTTGACACAAAGCATTTTGAATTTCTCAAAGGCTTCGGACTTTTCTCTAAGGAAGTAAGTCCAAGTAAACCTAGAGAAGTCATCAACAACAACAAGAATGTACCTTCTACCACCTAAACTTTCGGTTTGAATGGGACCCATAAGGTCCATATGGATGAGCTCCAATGGCTCTTTGGTGGAGAGGTATTTGCCTTTCTTGTGCACACTCTTAGTTTGCTTTCCTTGTTGACAAGGTCCACAAACTCCCTCAACCTTTTTCCCAAACTTGGGAAGGCCCCTAACAACATTCAACCTATCAAGGACTTTCAAGTCCCTATAGTTCATATGGCCAAGTCTTTGGTGCCACACCTCAATTTGCTCACTAGTAGACAAGTTACAAGAGATGAGATTAGACTCAAGACAATAACAATTGTCACTTGATCTCTTGCCTTTCAACAAAACTTGCCCATTTTCCTTAAGAATAGAGCAATCAACTTTTCCAAACATAACCGAAAGCCCTTCATCACTTAAGTGTGATATACTAATGAGATTGGCTTGCAAGCCATCAACATAGAGAGCATTGGGCAAGGAGGGTAAACCGGGAATAGATATATTACCTTTCCCTATGACCTTTTTCTTAGATCCATCACCAAAGGTGACATACCCACCATCCTCCATCACAAGAGATTCAAAGAAACTCTTGTTTCCGGTCATGTGCCTAGAACACCCACTATCAAGGTACCAAGTGTTAGAGGCATTTGCTTTTAAGGCAACTTGGGCCACATAGCAATAATAGTCATCATATGTCTACTCATCCTAGGTGAAACATGGTCATTCCTAGGAGCCATTGGTCCATTAGCTCTAAAATTTCTAGGTGCATGCATTGTGGCTCTTCTAAGCATATTTTTCTCAATCATACTTTCTCTTCTACACAATTTAATATACTTAAGGCAATTAGGCCTAATATGGCCTTCAATTCCACAAAAATGGCAAGTAGGAGTAAAGTAGGAATTCATACCATAGCCTTGAGCAAACATTTGTGGCCTCCTTCTATTTTGAGTTGTTATTTGATGTTGAGGCAACTCTCTCCTTTGTGGTTGAGCCAAGTTGGCATGTCTTCTAGGTTGAGCATGAAAGACCCCATGTTGAGCTTGTGGGATCCTTTGTTGTGGAGGTCTTGGTAGTGGAGCTCTAGGTTGAGGAGGTCTTGGTTGTGGAGCTCTAGGTTGAGGAGCTCTAGGTTGAGGAGGAGCTCTAGTTGGAATCCTTGCTTGTGCTTACTTGAAGGATTCACCGACTTCAACCCACTTGGTTGTTTGTTGAGGGGTTTGAACATTCTCAACCTCCTTGCTCTTGACAAAAGTTGTCTTCTTCAAGGATGTGGCTTCCATTTCTTCCACATATCCTAACCCCTTCTTGTCACTAGGACTCTTCCCATAAGATAGCATCTTGTCAAGCTTCTCGGTTCCGGAAGTCATCTTAGCAATCAACTCTTTTGCTTCCATGAGCTCTTTCCCCAAGCTTTGTTCACTTTTCTTGACCAAGACTAACTCCATCTTCAACCCTTCTTCTATCTCCTTTGCCTTACTCATTTCCTTGCTCAAATGAGTCACTTTAGATGTCAACTCAAGCTTCTCCCCTTTCAACTTTTGTATCTCCTTTTTCTTCTTCAATCTTGAGTTCTCAAAGAATCTCATGAAGTCATCATAGTCCATCTCTTCATCAAACTCAAAATTTGACGTTGAGGAGTTACTCCCACCATTTGAGTCATTTTCATCCACTTCTTCTTGCTTGTCATCTTCCTCTTCTTTATCACTCATAACTTCATTGCTATTGTGAGAGGATGAGAAAGCAATGAAGTTGGCAACTTGGTCTTCCTCATCATCCGAAGACTTGTCTTCATCTTCTAGGATCATCACTATCACTCCAAGTAACCGCCATGGCTCTTCCTTTCTTCTTCTTCAAATTTGCACATTCGGGAGCAATGTGTCCAAACCCACTACACTCATAGCATTGGACACCCTTCTTATGGTCTTTCTCTTGAGCTTGCTCCACTTTCTTGAAAGGAGCCTTCTTCTTTACAAACTTTCCCTTGGAGCCAAACCCTCTCTTCTCAAATCTCATGAATTGCTTGAACTTCTTTGCCATCAAAGCAATTTCTTCATCCGAGTCTTCTTCATCTTTCTCAACCTTGACACTCTTCAAGGCAAGACTCTTTTGCTTCTTTGGAGGTGTAGTTGTAGGACCTTTCCTAGATTCATACGCCAAGAGCCTTCCAATGACTTCACTTGGCTTCATTCTTGAGTAGTCACTATTTTCCTCCAATGCCGTCACTTTGGATTCAAACCTCTCGGGAAGTGACCTCATGATCTTTTGTTTAATTCTTCTATCCGAGTAGGGATCACCAAGTTGGTGACTTTGGTTTACTATATCCATGAGCTTCACTTGGAAGTCATTAAAGCACTCATCATCCTCCATCCTTATGGTCTCAAATTGCGTTTGGAGAACTTGAAGCTTGGAATCCTTAACCACATCGGTTCCTTCATGAGCCGTCTCTAATATATCCCAAGCTTCCTTTGCTATCCTTGTAGTTTGAATGAGCTTGTATTGGTTGTCATCCATGGCACATAGGATTGCATGCATGGCTTTGTTGTTCCATTTTGAAGCCTCAAATTCTTGTGGAGTCCATTGTGCCTTCGGCTTGAGGACTTCCTCTCCACCTCCCGTAGGAGTCATCATAGGTGGAGTGTATCCATCTTCAATCGCCATCCATGCCCGGTCATGAATTTGACTCACATAAGCTTCCATTTTGCCCTTCCATGAGGCGTAATTGACCCCGGTGAGCAAGGGGGGTCTTGTGCTAGAGGCACCCTCACCTCCCATTCCATTTCCACTCATTGTGTTTGGGTTTGAATGAAATGAATGCACACAAACAAACTAAGCACACACCACAATGCAAACAAATGCAAGAGACTTTAACAAGAGCAAGGGATCTCCTAATTATGTTAAGGAACCCGCTCTGATACCAATTGAAAATAAATAATAAACGTGTCCTAAAGTAATCTAGAGGGGGGGTGAATAGATTTTAAACAATTTTACCCAATTTTTCGAGATTAGTCCAAATTACGAAAAAGCCCCAATCTAGTCAATATACAAAAAACATACAAGTGCGGAAATTTGAGGACACACAATATTTACGTGGAAACCCACACGGGGAAAAACCACGGGCTGTTATGTGCGCCACACGAGAACCTCGAATCCACTATTTGCAAATACGATTACAAATTAGGTTGACCACATCACACCTAAATTTACTAATCCGTCTTTGCTACCCGCGGGCCTTTAATAGTGACTCTAGTCCCTTGCTTGCAAACTACCTAAGAGGTAAATACAAGACTTGTCTCTAAAGTGAAGAGATAGCACAACCTAAGGTGAATATGTGAAATACTCAAGATGCTAAAAATGCAAGGTTAGACATTTTAAGCTTATCTAGGCAAGGATGAACATGTTAGACAATCCTAGATATCATATTACTAGATGACATGCATAAACCAACACTAAATAAGCAACCAAAATCCTATATGCATTATCTATCACAATACAACTCACAAACCACAATAAAACAATCTTGAAACTAAGTCAAGTCATAAAGATGCAATCTTGAATCAATTCAAGTGATAAAGAAGCTATCTTGTAAAGCAAGAACATATAGATATGAGAATGATGTTCTAGATACAAGTCATGTGAGCAAAACTAAAAACCCTAGATGAAATCAACCTAGAATTATGCTAGATGATAAATGAAAGATGCAATATGAAGGGTTTTGTGATTTGGAAGCTTAAAGATGAAGTCTTGATACCTTGGCTTGAAGATACTCAACCATGCTCTCAAAAGTGTAATTTTTGCTCTTGAAACCGAGCCAAGACTATCAAGACATATATAAATGGGATCCAAGTGAAGTGACATCGTTTTTGAAAAAAACGGTTCAGATTCCCGTCAGCTGCGCTGGTGCAGCGCTGGAGGACCAGCGCACGCCCTTTAACTGGCAAGGGCGCTCGACGAGTGGCGCGCCTCAAGGGCGCAAGACCAGCGGCAACATTCTGGACGAGATGCGCTGGTGGTGCTTGCGCTGGTGACGACCAGCGCACCAACAGCGACAACCTACTGGAGGAGTTGCGCTGGAGGAGAGCGCCGGTGCAGACCAGCGCACGACCAGCGGTAGTCCACTGGACTAGTTGCGCTGGTCAGCTTGCGCTGGTGACACCAGCGCATGACCAGCGCACACACTCCCTTAAGCACACAAACAAAAGTGCAAGGGTCAAAAGAAATGCATCCTAAGCCTAACTAGATATGCCATTATAATCACAAGATGTAAGAAGAGAGATTTAAATACCCAATGATGCACAAAAACTTCAAACACAAAATACAAGTAAGAGTTATGCAAGTGTTGTGTGTGTGTGCAACTACATCTCTTCAAAGTAGAGTAAGTCAAGAAATCTACCTTCCTTGAAGCTCTTGATCATGCAATGAGGTTTTCTTCCATCCTAAGCTATCCTTACATATAGAACCCCATTGTGATTTTGCCAACGAAATACGCCAATAAAAAAAGAGGCACTTACAATAACTACACAAGAGGTAGTGTTGACAAGACACTATTCATCAAGAGAGACAATGATGAGCTTTTCATAGCTCAAATATATGTCAAGGCTAGGGAACCTTAGATGCTTATCTAGGATGATGATATAATCAATTAAATCAACCCTAGATATCAATAGCTAAATAACATGTCAAATAGCTTAGCTAATCAAGATTAATCAAAAAACTAATTAGCTATCACAATACAACACTCAATCAATTCATCACAATTAATTCTCTATTCTTGTATTTATCATATGATCAAAAACATACAAGTAAATTAAAAGAGAATAGCTTGATAGTAAAAATACTAAAATGAGATAAACTTAATCAAAATCTTACCAAGCAAGTTGTGATGATGCAAACCCATTCATGGATGAATTTAAGATGAACTTTGATGCACAAAGGAATGTATTTGAGTGTTTAAATGAGCAAACTTGGTTTCTTTTTCTCTCAAAATCTCTCTTTAAAATATAGGGTTCTTGATAATCAAAGAGTCTAATTCAGAACAAGAGAAAGTGAGATATTTATAGGCATGAAAAACAGAGCATGTGAAAAGACAAGTTTGCCCCTGAAAACGCACGATCGGCGGTTTTATTCGGTGGCCAGGCCACCGTTTACAACCATCGAATTGAACCCGAGAAGAATAGGGGAACAACGGCGGTTTTAATCGGTGGTTTCGAAACCGCCGAACTAACCGCAAAATCAAACCCGAGAAATAAATCAATCAGGTATGATCGGCGGTTTCGAACGGCGGTCGGCGGCCACCGATCGTAACCGCAGAATCACTCTAGACCTTTCTGAACTGAAATGACGGTTTCAATTCGGTGGCTAGGCTACCGATCAAACTGCCGATTCACCAGTGATGGTGAATCTAAAGGAGAAGCCAAGAGCATTCTCCGTGGGCGGTCTTCGCGCAAAACCAAGCACATTCTAGTGCATGCGCGGATGTTTCCAAACACTATCGGGAAACGAATTACTAAGCACATATACACACAACAAGATATCAATCAAAGTGCTAGTGTGTAAAGTGACATGTGAAGAGTATGCACACAAATGCAAGTATACTAAGTGTGTGTGTGCATTCTAAGTCTCTTCAAAGAAAAACCAAGCACTAGAGAGTATACCTTTGGCGTTCTTGACCCTTGAGGTCTTGAAAGGGCCTTTGAGCTTGAAGTTCAATCACCTAAACTACCCTTACATAATCAACCGCAGCATGTGGTTTGTCCACGAAATAAGCCAATCAATATATGGGAATCCTTACAATAACAATTGGTGGATCGAACCACAAAAGAGCAATGTTGGATTCGGGAGCAAGCATTAATCTCATGCCATTTTCGGTCTATAAGAAGCTTGGTCTCAATGACCTTAGGAAAACCACTATGTCACTTGTTTTAGCGAATGCTTCTGCAAGGAGTCCTAAGGGTATTGTCAAAGATGTGTTGATTCAGGTTGAGAAGCTAATCATACCTGTAGACTTTGTGGTGATTAACATGGATGAAGAGAGAAATGAGAGGGATGTGAAGTTACTTTTGGGATGTCCCTTCATGGAAACTGTTAGGGTTGTAATAGATATGTATGTAGGGAAGCTTACAATGAAAGTATTAGACGAAACGGTGGAATTCAACATCTGACTCTTTAACACACCGAATCGGTTCCCACGACTGCAGCACTGTGGATTTCTTTGAGGAGGAAGTAGATGTCATTGTGGAGGAAGAATTCGAAAAGGTAGAAGGCGGTGACAATATTTTGCCATCGGAAGAGATACCTCAAATAGTCGAATTGAAGGCACTTCCTTCCAACTTAAAGTACATATTCCTAGATATGAAAAAGAGGAATCCAGTGATAATTGCCGCCGGTTTAGGAGAGAGCCAAGCAGAAGATTTGCTTACGGTTTTGAGGGAATATAAGAATTCCATTGAGTGGGTTATAGATGATTTAAAAGGTATAAGTCCCACCATATGTATGCACAAGATCTTGCTAGAGGATAACACAAAACCAACAAGGGAGCCACAAAGGAGACTGAACCCGATCATGCAAGAAGTTGTTAAAAAGGAGATCCTGAAGCTTCTAGATGCCGGGATCATCTACCCTATTTCAAATAGTAGGTGGGTGAGTCCAATCCACGTCGTACCAAAGAAATTAGGAGTTATAGTGGTGAAGAATGACAAGAATGAGATGGTGGCACAATGGCTTCAGATAGGGTGGCGCGTTTGCGTAGACTACCGTAGATTGAACACCGTCACCAAGAAAGATCATTTCCCATTGCCTTTCATAGACCAAGTCTTGGAACAGTTGGCAGGACACCAGTTCTATTGTTTCCTGGATGGTTATTCGGGTTATAATCAGATAGTGATCGCCCTAGAGGATCAAGAGAAAACCACGTTCACCTGCCCATATGGAACATATGCCTTTCGAAGAATGCCTTTTGGCCTTTGTAACACTTCGGGGACGTTTCAAAGGTGTATGATGTCTTTGTTCTCTAACATGGTGGGGGAGATAATAGAGGTCTTTATGGATGACTTCTTAGTTTTTGGGAGCTCCTTCAGCTTGTGCCTTGGTAACTTGACCTTAATACTTAAAAGGTGCATTAAGAACAACTTGGTCCTAAATTGGGAAAAGGGCCATTTCATGGTACAACAAGGAATTGTTCTTGGCCATATCATATCTGAAAGTTCTCACGGTGTGATAAATATTAATCTAGAGGGGGGTTGAATAGATTTTAACAATTTTACCCAATTTTCGTGTATGGACAAGATTACGAAAATGCCCCTAATAGTAAATAAAATATAGCAAGTGTAATAAGGTGCGGAAATATAAACTGAAACAAATAATAGCACGGTGTGTATAAAGCTATCTAGAGGGGGGGTGAATAGATTTTACGCTTTTTACCCAATTTTTCGTGTTAGTCAAAATTACGAAAATGCCCTCAAGATAATATAACCAAGCAATTGTAATATGGTGCGGAAATTAAAACAACACTTGGTTTTTACGTGGAAACCCTCACGGGAAAAACCACGGGCTATGTAAGTAAGCCACACTCGAACCTCGAATCCACTAAATGTGCAAACGATTACAACCTAATCCCGGAAGTAATCACACACCTACCTAATCCCGGTATGAGTGAACCTAGTCCAATTTGCTTGCGTTCTAAGCAACCTAATCCCGGATGCTACACACAAGACTTACTTTCTCTATGAAGAGAATATACAACCTATGTGAATATATAAAATATCCAAAATGCAATTAAGAGCTAGGTTACTCTATATGCTTATCTAGGATAGTGAATATGCAATTAATTCAATCCTAGATATTAAAAGCTAGATGACATGTCAAATAGCTTAGCTAAACATAGATTAACAAAACCTAGATAGCTATCAAAAATACAACACTCAATCATGTCAACACAACAATCTCTAATTTGTATCTAGAATATATTCAAGAGCATACAAATAATATAAGAGATGTCAATGATAAATAAAACACTAATTATGTATGATAATAGTGAAGAACTTACCAAAGAATATGTGTTGACCAAAACCCATGCAAGCAAGCATCCTAACTAAGCTAGAAAATGCTAGATGATATTTTGATGCATATGAGAATGGTTTTTGAGTGTTAAAAAGGTGTTCTTGATTTGATTTTCTCTCAAATGTCTCTCTTTTAAGTTTAGGGTTCTTAGAGTTAAAGAACATTAAATCTGAAAATGAGAAAGTGTGATATTTATAGACATCAAGAAAAGGGCAAGTGAAAAGACAAGTTTGCCCTTGAAACGCACCGTTCGGCGGTTTCAATCGGCGGCCAGGCCGCCGATAATGACCGCCGAATTGAGCTCGTGAAGAACAGAGCATAAACGGCGGTTCATTCGGCGGTTTCGTGACCGCCGATCCTAACCGCCGAATCAGACCCGAGAGATCGAAATCGATCAGGTATGAACGGCGGTTTCTAACGGCGGTCGTGACCGCCGATCGTGACCGTAGAATTGCTCCTAGAAGCAAACGGCGGTTCCATTCGGCGGCCAGGCCGCCGATCATAACCGCCAATCACCAACAGAGGTGAAAACCAAGGAGAAGCCAAGGGCATTCTTCGTGGGCGGTCTTCGCGCAAAACCAAGCACATTCTAGTGCATGCGCGGACGTTTCCGAACACTATCGGGAAACGAATTACAAGACACATAAATACACAACAAGATATAACAATCAAAGTGCTAGTGTGTAATGTGACATATGAAGAGAATGCACACAAATGTAAGAATGCAAAGTGTGTGTGTGCTTCTAAATCTCTTCAAAGAAAGGTAAGCACATAGAAATTTACCTTCGGTGCTTATCAACACGAGGTCTTCAAAGGGCTTCGAACATTAAGACCGATACTTAGGCTACCCTTACAAAGAACCCCCACATATGGTTTGATCACGAAATAAGCCAATTAAAAACAACGGGAATCCTTACATAAACTACACTTGATATTTACGTGGAAACCCTCACGGGAAAAACCACGGGCTGTTGAGTGAGCCACACCCGAACCTCGAATCCACTAAATGTGATAAAATTACAACCTAATCCTAGAAGTAATCACACACCTACCTAATCCCGGTATAAGTGAACCTAGTTCGAATGCTTGCGATCTAAGCAACCTAATCCCGGAAGCTACACACAAGACTTTGATTCTCAATGAAGAGATTAACACCCTAAGTGAATATATGAATATCCAAAATGAAACATAGAGCAAGTGAACCCTATATGCTTATCTAAGATGATGATTTTGCAATAAAAGCAATCCTAGATATTAAGAACTAAATGACACAATATTTGCCTTGGGCGCTGTACAGGGAGCTGTACGTAGAGCGCCATGTACAGCGCCTACCTGGGAAATGAAGAATATTTCTTCATCAGCACTATTCGAACAGCGCTTCTGAACAGCACCTGAACAGCGCCAAAACTCTGTTCTCTCAGAAAACAAAGCGGCGCTGTACGTATAGCGCTTTGTACAGCGACCGAACAGTGACCGATTTAAATCGATCAGATCTGTACAGCGCTTTGATGGGCACTGTACGAACAGCACTTTCAACAGTGTTTTGTACAGCCCCTTACACTATGTATGAAATCTAAGATTATGCATGGCATGGCATGGCATTGGTCATACAAGATGTAATCAAAATAAACAAGCAAGAAGAGATGTTAATGAACATTAATGCACAACAATAAGAAACACAACATACAAGGTTTAGCCATATGCATGAGTTGTGAGTGTGTGCAACTATCTCTTCAAGACAAGTAAGCACTTAGAGTATTACCTTTGGTGCTTATCAAGATGAGGTCTTCAAAACGCTTTGAACAATAACACCAACATCTAAGCTACCCTTACAAAGAACCCCAACATGTGGTTTGTCTACGAAATAAGCCAATCAACAAATGGGAACCTTACAATCTCCCCTTTTGGCTATTTCGTGACAAAACCACCACTCACATTGATTCCTCACAAAAAATAGAAACTACGGGACAACAATGATTTTCTACATTACAAAGAGATAAGAAAATAAAACTTCAAGTCTTCAACCTCTTGTAGAATAATCAAACCCTGAAAATAAGATTTCTATATTTTCCAATACAAGTGAAATGTGAGATTAATCAAGTGAGAACAAAAACAAGCATTTGCATTTTAAAAGTTTAGGCACAACATTATGCAATGTATGTGTATGCAATGCTCCCCCTCAACAGGTTACTCCCCATCAATGTATGTTCTCCCCAATCATGCACAATTGCTACAACAATTTGTTACAACAATATGCAACTCCCCTTACCAATCCTACTCACCCTTTTTGTCATGATATAGGCAAAGGAGTAGTCCTTAATCGGGTCACTCTTAGCAAAGAGAGATAGTAGCATGCAAGAAATTTGCATAATCATATTAGTCACTTTATACATCCCAATTAATTGAAGAGAAACAATGAGATTTATTTAAAGAAAATGTGTGAATCAAACATGCTTTGCATACAAGACATGTAGCATTCAAGTCCAAAATACAATGGTATTTGGCAAAGTAAATGACAAAGGTTTCTAATAAAAATTCAAACCAATTTCACCATTGTCATGAGAAAAGCAAGGATATAGAGATTTCATTGATTTTAATTAAGAGCAACTATTCAACTTTATAAGCGAAACATGGCATAAGCGACTTTGCACCTTATTTGATTTTTCCGGATAGGATATCCGTATGATAGTAGCCACGTTCAACCAATAAAGAAAGAGAGACATTTGGAGTTTTTAGGTCCTTTGAATGGATACAAGATCCTTTATTCAATTTGAGTCTCATAAGTCTTTTTCACACAAGTTTTGCATTTATATTGCAATCATCAATTCATGCTTTTTCATTTGAGCATGTTATATGAATTTCATGCTTTTTCATTTGACATTAGCATGTTATAAAAGAATCATCATGTCATGGAGATAACTATAGGTCATTCAAATCATACTTCCTATGTAAATCTCATGGAGATAACTATAGGTCATTCAAATCATACTTCCTATGTAAATCTCCTAGTCCAAAAATGCATGTTTGAACATAAATATGACATAGATTATAAACAAGCAAGGTTCACACTTATTGAATTGAAAAAACATATATACATATGTGCAACCAAGCAAATAAAAGAAGAGGCAGAAGATATTTCAAATTTTTGCAAGTGACAAGAATGCAAAACAGCTCTAATACACCCGAACCGGTTCTACAAATGTCACTATAAATTAACCTATTCTAACTCGGTTATATTAAAGGGACGCGCGAGTCTGGTGACCCTATTGCAAGTGCACAAGTCGTTGAACTAGTGTAGTAAGCAAGTAAGGGTATCGTTCCCACGAGGAAGGCAATATAAAGACGTTTAACTTTACTTAATTCTACAATTCTCTGATTACGCTAAAACAAGGTTGATTAAATTAACTAATGATTAACAAATTAACTATGCTAGACTTGATCGTCTAAGTAACAATTACTACTACTTGATTCAAATTCTAGATTAAAAGTTGTTAAGGGAATATATTCATTCAAGTATAATCCTAGTTTCTAATCAATCAATCATTAGGCTTAGTCCTAAATTACTAACATGCATCTATTCATGGGAATTATTAAGCAGTAAATTCTCAACTTAATCACAATGAAATCTAAGATGAGAGAGTGATTAAAGGAAAATTAGTCAAATGTTAGTAGAGAATTACAAGTTAGTAATCTCTACACATAGATGCTACACTAGTAATATGCAATAATTGGTCACATGCATACAATTTCATCAAGTTATTGCACCTTAAAGAAGGTTGGTGGTTGCAACCACCACTCATGCAAGCATTAAGTACATATGCATAACTTGAGAGGATTATTTCAATATGATTGATTAAATAACAAAGGAAATACAAGAATTACCTCTAATCCCCTAACAAGAGGAATTAGTTACACATAGTATCACAATTACATGGATATACAAACAAAGGAAACATCACCAATTGACAAGCTTGTGAAGTGTAAATGATCCTCCTTGCAATCCAAGCAACTAATTCTCCTATGGCAACTTGAAGTGATCACTCTAAGTAACCAACATATGGTGTTTGGCTACCTAGAAAGTGACCAAGAAAATAACTATCTCTCTTGCTTACTAAGAACAAAATATCTACTCAATATCTACTTCTCTTTATCTTCTCTCTAACTACTATCTCTAAGTGTAAATCTAGGTGAATGTGTAGATTGAGAGCATTCCTTGAGTAGTAAAAAGACATGCAAGTGTGCATGGATGAGAGAGAAGGGCTTCCAAGGACAATAGGTGGAAAAATGGCAGCTTTCCTTGACTTTGGGGCGAGCTTTGACCATTTGCAGCTCATCAGAGTTGCCGGCGGCTTTGTGTGGCGGCTTTGTGCCCGCTGCATGAACCCGCCGGGCTTGTTTTTCCTTCACCGCAGACTTGTTCCGCGGGACTTGTCTTGCCGTGGCTCATGCATGAACCCGCCAGAGTTGACGGCGGCTTTGTGCCCGCCGGCCAGAGTGTCTGAACTCGCCAAATGACAAGATGCTCCTTACGGCGGCTTCGTGCGGTGAGACATGTCCCGCCGGTCTGAGTGTATGAACTCGCCGGCCTTGCTTTTCTTCTATTTTCTGCCTAAATCGCCCTCTTTTCTTCACCTTGGACAAAAATGCCCTTGAATTGCCTATTTTACCTGAAAAGACTTATTTACAACATTAAACACATAGAATGCTTTAGAAAACTGAAACAAATTATAGCACGGTGTGTATAAAGCTATCTAGAGGGGGGGTGAATAGATTTTACGCTTTTTACCCAATTTTTCGTGTTAGTCAAAATTACGAAAATGCCCTCAAGATAATATAACCAAGCAATTGTAATATGGTGCGGAAATTAAAACAACACTTGGTTTTTACGTGGAAACCCTCACGGGAAAAACCACGGGCTATGTAAGTAAGCCACACTCGAACCTCGAATCCACTAAATGTGCAAACGATTACAACCTAATCCCGGAAGTAATTACACACCTACCAAATCCCGGTATGAGTGAACCTAGTCCAATTTGCTTGCGATCTAAGCAACCTAATCCCGGTTGCTACACACAAGACTTACTTTCTCTAGAAGAGAATACAACCCTAAGTGAATATATGTAAATATCCAAAATGCAACATAGAGCAAGGGAAACCCTATATGCTTTTCTAAGATGATTAATATGCAATTAAGAACAATCCTAGATATCAAAACTAAATGACATGTCAATTAGTTTAGCTAATCAATATTAAGCACAAAACCTAATATGCTAGCACAATACAACTTCTCAAACATACATCATACTCATTTCAATATTGTATCCAAAGCATACAAAATAATCAACAAGTAATTAATTGAGATTGGTAGATAAGAAAAACACAAAACATGTAAGATATTAGTGAAAAACTTACCAAGCAAAGTATGATGAAGATTCCATGCAAGATGACATCTAGATGATCTAAGATGATGCTAGATGATGATTGATGATCATGAAAAAGTGTTTGAGTGATTAAAATTGAGTTCTTTGTGTATTTTTCTTCTCTTGAAAAATATCCTAAGTATAGAATATGAATATGAACTCTCTTGGCTGACATAAAGTCAAAGTGTTATATATATATGGGCCATAAGTGAAGTGTGGTCGTTTTGAAAAACGCACCAAAAATTGCTCTGTGCGCTGGTGGCCTTGGCTGGACGACAGGCGCAAGACCAGCGCACACGCACATTTTTGCATTGGTGCTGGACGACATGCGCTCACACAGGCGCCATACCAGCGGAGCCACACTGGGCGATCAGCACTGGTGACCTTGCGCTGGTGTAGACCAGCGCACGACCGGCGACAGAGAACTGGACGATCTGCGCTGGTGGGCTGCGCTGGTGTGGACCAGCGGCACGCCACTGGGCGTTTTACGCCGGTGAGCGGCGCTGTACGTCAGGCGCAGGTGGACCAGCGCACAGCCCACAACTTTGAACCCCACAAGCAATCATGCAAGGGGAACAAAGGTAAACTAAGATGCATCCTAAAAGCCTAAATGCTATGATGTTATAAACACAAGATGCAATCATTATACCAAGCAAGAAGAGATGTAAATAGGCATTGATGCACAACAAAAAGAAACACAACATACAAAGATTAAACATATGCATGAGTTGTGAGTGTGTGCAACTATCTCTTCAAGACAAGTAAGCACTTAGAGTATTACCTTTGGTGCTTGTCAATCATGAGGTCTTCAAAGGGCCTAAGCAATAACAACAACATCTAAACTACCCTTACAAAGAATCCCCACATATGGTTTGATCCCGAAATAAGCCAATTAAAAACAACAGGAATCCTTACAAAAACGATACAAAAACAAGGTAAACGGGGCGCTAAATGTAAACATTTGGAGCGCGATCAGACCCCCAAACCTGACTTTTGCTCGTCCTCGAGCAAACATAAATGCTAAAAACTAAACTAAATGTAAATTTCCACCATGTACACAATATATACAACGCACACTAAAACATTTCCGAGAGCCAAGTTACAAATATGCCAAAAGATGTGATGAGATAGGAAATAAACATGCGAAAACCTCTAGTTAGATGCTAGCACGATTACATTCCTCAAAAATACGCTACCCGGTGCATCCCACACTCTAAATACTCAGTTTCAAAAACTAAGCACTCAAAAGCAATAACTCAATTCGCCTTGACTCTATCCTTACCGAATTTCAGTCTGATTATCTCTCAGAACCTGAGTTGCTCTCAAATAACATATGCGAGTAAGAATATATGTAAGAATCAAATGTAACGCATATGCAATTAAAATTAATGCATAACTTGTGGAAACTGTCTCATGAATAAATTGATATGCCAAAAACGTGGAAAGAACATGCTCAACTCGCATTCCCCAGCCAGACTTCCTAAAAGATCAACTAGGTCTTTCCATGGTTGTAACGGGGCCAAAGGGTGATATGGACGAATCACTAGAATTCTGAAGTATTTAATCAACCTTAAATTTCACTATCGTAGCTCAATATTATAAGTCTCCATGCGTCTAGGCTAAGACTTCAATTTCTTGTGTTCTAATTAGTACATAAATTAAAACACTTATAAATACATGATGTGCTAAAAGTTTTTTTAATTTTTAATTTTTTTTTTAATTTTTTTTTTTATACACAACTATCTATCATCGCCTAAGTACACGCAATTTACTGAATTTCGAGCTATACTAATGCATCTACATCATGCATATATTTGATCAAAATACTACATCATTCCAAGTGACATAAAAGGAATTTTTGGTGTGTGATGGAAAGAAAGGTTTGTGTTTGGCCTCAAAGTTGGTAGTTGGAGCACACATCACAACATGGATAGTGTTTGGGCATTTGGTAGCTAAGCACACATGCCTAGAATCATTTCCAGAAATCCATCTAACTAGGGAATACAAGTCTAACAAGCGGTCCACAATTTTATTGTTCATGGCATCCAATTATGCAATATGAGATCATGTATGGTTTGGAAAAGTATTTACCCTCATAAGGTGAAATTTTAGGCTCTGTTCCTTACGGGTAGTCTCCACTATTGGTTAATGCAATCTTGCACTCAGTTCTATTCACTAGGCACAAGAGAAAGGGACTATTACACCATGTGCAATGTCATCTCGAAATGCCATTGTGATAGCTACAATTTAGTGATCAATGCATGCACATTTCCTTAATCAAATACCTCTTAGCATCTTTATTAAACACATGTGTTCCCTTGGCTCAATCGAAATTCTGTTGAAAATTTAAAAAATTTTACACAATTTAAACTAAGGAAAACAATATATACAAGACACTATATACATATGTACAATCATGTGAAGGATTGGCTAAGTGTTAATGTGCCCACACCCCCAAACCTAAACTCGACATTGTCCCCAATGTTCACATACGGAAGACAATAAAAGAGTTCGTCGGTTTGGTTGTTTGGCCAACAAACAACTTATCAATCTCATGCAAAAAGGAACCAATATGTACAACCTATGATATCCTATCCATCATGCACACTACTTTCAAAAAATCCTAAGCACTATCAATCAATCATACAAAATTTTCCACACTTAGATCTAAACATGTTACTAACTAAGAAAATATATGCAAATAAGCAATATAGATATATAATAACAAAACTAAAAAGACTATAACTATAATCCCCAAAAGTAAAGTACTGGGTATACAAAAATGCGGAATAATGCTCCGCCCACAAAACATTCCGTGCAGCGTACCAATCCGCCTACATGAAAAAGTCATCATCACTGAGGTCTATAGGTGTGAACTGAACTCCTCTGACGGAGTAGTGGAAAATGGGCTCAGGAGGAGGTGATGGTCCAACATAAGGAACGATGTGCGTCGAGGACTCGGGCTCCTCTACAATGTACTCCGTCGGATGAGTAGTCGTCTCCTTGTATCCAACCAGAAGAAGCTCAAAGTTCACTACACTGGACTCCACATACGCCACATGCTCCACCTGCTTAGGTGTCTGCTCCTCGAATGGTTTCCGATCCTCCATCCCCTCTGGAAACAGTCCTCGCATTTCCTCCATGTAAATCCCTCTCAACTGGTCCGGTAGACTCCTCTCCTTTTCCGATTTCCCTATCACATGTTCTAATATCTGCTGTTGCTCACATAGTAAGTCCATGAAGTTGAAATTCTGCTGTTGTAGGTCCGGCGGAGCCATTGGAATGAAAAATAAATCATCCATATCAACAAAAGTAAAGGGGTTAGGTATACCTGTCTCTGGTAAGGGTGGAATAGTTGATGTCTCTGGTGCAGCGGGTGTCTCGTCGTGCCTGCGCTTCTGACGGCGCTCCTTATCCCGATCACTTGAGTGATCACTCGGCTCACCCATCTAGTAGCCCATCAATCGTGCCACTGCTCCAGTCAATCCTCTCACCTGCCTTGCAAGGCGGCGAACAGTCCGTGATAGGGCGGTATTAGACTCTATCATGTCCTTGTGGGACTGTATCATACTCTTCGCCCACTCTGGTGCATCTCCCTCTCGCTCAGACTCTGTCTCCTCAGACTCATCCTCATCAACTACTACATCGGACTCCTCACGAACCTTTGCTTCTATTCTCTCCTGCTCTCTCCTAGTGATTGACCTCCGCTAGGCCAATCTCTGCTCCCTCTGCTCCCGTAAACTGAGAAGCCTCTCTATACCTGGCTTTCCTTCAGCCGCTTCATTGTAGGCTTTTCTGCCTACATTTCCCAAAGGTGTCAGAATCCCATCTGCAGGCAAGTCCACTCGAAGGCCTACCCTCCATGCAAAATGAGTGATCAAACACGGAAAGAAGAGGCTCAAATTGCTTCGTCTCACAGACTCTGCTATTCTCTTCACTATCGTACGCCCGACATCGAATTCCAACTGGTTCTTCATATGGTAGAGCATAATAGCTATCTTCTTCTTTAAGTCTGTCCGGTGTCCACTAGGCACGAGGGAGTAACTAAAGTAGATACTCCAAAAATGCTTCTCGAACCCTAGATCTCTCTAGTAGACCTTGCCGTCCCAAAGGATGTCTTCGTTCCTAGTGAGTGCAATACCAAACTGTTGGTCATAATGCTCGAAGAGGGCATTTGGCTCGTACCCCTCCTCCCATAGGATAACTCTGAGTGTGGAGGTACTCATTAATCTACTCGGCGATCATAGAGATGGACTTCCTTCGGACCATAACCGGGGCTCCCCTCTCGAACTCATCCGGGTCTATGGCAGCATAAAACTCCTGAACAATTCTTCAGTTGGCTCTTTTTGGGAATGATACATAAGCCTCCCACTTTCTCCGACGGATCTCGTCAAAAATCACTGTCTCCCCCAATTCATCGAAGCTCACGTCTCTCTCGATGAGGATGGGTCTCCTAATGGTGCTCTCAAGCCGCTCTTCATAGATTTCCCCAGTTGTCCTCTCCGAGCATGAGGATTTTTCCTTTTCCTTTCCTTTTCGGGATGCATCTCCCTTCTCAAATGTAGATGCTTTCCTTTTAGGTCCCATCTGTGGTTAGAGCAACAAAAACACAACAAGCAACTCCAAATAGATTAGCACTTGGGTTAGTGACAACATTTAAAAACTACATTTTATCTAAAACAAATTCTATAACTAGTTAAACTACTAATACTATGTGTGTGTCCAATTTAATCTACTCATCAAGTTAGGAAAATCAATAAAATCACATTCAAACATTTTATCCCATGCAAATGTATATACAATTAGCATCAACTCAATCACACATGTGTGTTCATTGTACCTAAGTTGTGCAAACACAACTTAAATCACATTAACAATCATAAATCAATTTGTCTTTAACATGTGCACACACAATTTGCGCACACAACATGTCACTGTCAATACTTGGTGCACAAACAACTTGCATCAACATGAACAATCAACATTCAAACTATCCTTCAAATGTGTATACACAATTTGCATATCATTTCTTTAACATGTTCAATCATTTGCAACATCTCAGTTGTGTATAACCTTCAATCAAACAATCTTCCAAACTCAATCACAAATACAATCCCAATTTCCTTAATCTCCTTCCAATTTTCCATGCATCAAATAATCAAGGGCATGCTTGCAATCTATCATTCCATTACATGCATAATCCTATGCTAATATCTTTCAATCACAACATCGCAAGAATCAAATAACATAGACATTATAATTACAAAACCCCAAATTCGGCCAAAATCTAACCCTAACATGAAAATTTTCGTAAAATTGAATCAGAGATGGGGGATTGTGGTCGAATTTACTTCTATCATGCATAAACAACACCATTTGCACAAATCAATCACAAATAAAGCAATTAAACTCAAGAAATCTTCAAGAACCCTAACTGTCGCAACCTAGGGCATTTCTAGACGAATTTTTACATGAATTTGTGTTCAAACGAGATTAGAGTTAGATTACTTACCTTTGCCTTGAGTTTTCGGATGAATTCGAGCAAGATTGGGGAAGAAGTTTAGTGGAATCACGCGGGAAAATTGGAAAAGGTTTGAAATTGGGAAAGTTTTGTCGTGAAAACGACAGGTCCTATTTATAGGAAATGGATTCGGGCGGCTTTAAGCCCGCCGTACAAACCCTTCGTGTCTGATTTTTGGCTCAAAACGTAGCGTTTTGGTCATTGGGGACTACGGCGACTTTGTTGAAGGCGGCTTTATTCCCGCCGCATGAGCTCGCCGTGTCTGATTTGTTCTGGCGAGCTTGTGTCTTCTGGAAGGAGGCCTTATTCCAACCACACGAAAACCGCTGGAATTTCTTCTCTTCATAGTTGGCGAGTCCCAACATTTTGGATGGCGGGCTTATTCCCGCCGAGATGGAACTTGCCGAAGACGTTCATGTGTGGCAGCGGGTTTAGTCTCTTCTGGACGGCTGGACATGTCCCGCCTCAAGAACCCGCCAGAGTGAAAAAACTTCCCTTTCACTTCCTTCAATCTCTTTTCTTGATTTCCTAACACCTACACAATATGGCACAACAAACACACCAAATACAACACATATTTCCTACATTAATTAGTCAACATGAATGTGCTTAACCTATAATGAGGATTTTAAAACCCCTAAACCTTTCTTTTGTGCACCCTATCTCATAATGATTTAATTTCAAAGCTCGGCAGGTACACAAGAGCTTGAGTTGGGTTGTCAATTTCCTTATCACACATCAAAACAATTCATTTCATTCAAAACTCAAATATGTACAATGCAAAATACATCAATGTTGTAAGTGTGTCTTTGATATACAATGCATGCACACTTAAACAAACATCACTTCATTCATCTCCTTCATGCCTCATATGAGATGGGTGGTTCAATCACAACATACCCCTTTTCTTTCTTTTTGACCCATAGGGGTCCTTTCCCACTAAGCCCCTCCAACTTGGATTTTGCGATCCAAATGGACTTGACATTGGCCTTGGGAACATGGGTGGCATATTTTCTAACCTGCCATCTTTTGTTTGGACAATTAGGCCTGATGTGGCATATTCTATCACAGTAATGACATATAGGAATGAACGTAGAAAATGTACCTCCTGATGTAGATTGTGGAGGTTGAATGCAGTTCTTTCTTCTCGGCCTTCGCCTTGGTTTTGGTTTCAGAGCAAAAGTGGTGGATGATTGGACCAAAATTGGTACAATTTTGGCCCTCACTTCCTTCTCCTTTTGCTTTATTCTCAGGCATTGTCCCATGATTTAAATGTGTAAATTAAATGTTTTCAGGTATTTACAAAGTTCAGGGGCATTGGAGTGATATTGGTCAATTAGGGGTGAAACTGTAATTATTGAAGGAGGATTGAAGGAGGATTGAAGTTATTGTGAGTTTAGAAGAGTTCAGGGACCAAAACGTAATTTGCCATGCAAGCAGCCAGCTCACGCCACCTCATTTAATAAAACGGGGCGTTTTATCGAGGTGGGCAGAAATCAGTGCAGGCCCAATTTTAAAACAATGCAAATAGGCCCAATAACGCTATGCGGTGAGCTCACCATTCCTAAAGCCTATCTACACCCCATAAGACTGCTAAATGCACCCCATCTTCTCAAACTTCATCTTCTTCCTTCAAACTTCACGAACCAGCTATGGAGGCAGTACAAACCCTAACTGCAACCCGCCGGAAAGCACCCCTCCCGTTCCTTATTCCAGCCAATTTTTTGCCCAAACACTCGCTGGAGTCACGCGAACCTAGATGGACCCCTTTTTGGCTCCTCCAAACCGTCGAAATCTAAGCCAACATTTCTGGTTCAGCCATCGCCATGTCCGTTCATCTTCGTTCTTCTTCGCCATCAAATTGTCGCGGTTTGCGTTTAGATATCGCCATGGCGACAGGGATTTGTTTTTGGGACCTGATTACGTCGCCAAAATGAGTCGCCATTAAAGAAATCGCGAATCTCAGTGTATCAACGTTGATTGGCTGATTTTGGTGGGTAAATTACAAGATGTTCCCCTTTGAGGGGTCAAAATGGCAATTTGACAAGTCCATGGGTTTGTTGGTAATTTGCCATCCGTGACCAAATTTAAAATGCCTATAAATACATCACTATTTTCCCTTTTTAGACAACTCTTGACACAACTTCTGAAGCAAGAAATTCCTTCTTCCACCATTCCTAATCCACCCATCTCTCCTCTCCAATCTCATCAACAAACAACTAGACTACCTCACCTAAATCCTTCCTCTCTTCCCATCTTCTCCATCTATGTCCTTTGTAAGGATTCCCGTTTTGTTGATTGGCTTATTTCGTGGTCAAACCACATGTTGGGGTTTAGAATGTAAGGGTAGTCTAAGTGATTAGTGTTGAAGATCAAAGGCCCTTCCATGACCTCAAGATATAAGCACGCCAAAGGTATAATCTCTTGTGCTTGTTTTTCTTTGAAGAGATTTAGTAACACACACACACTTAGCATTCTTGCTATGATTGCATACTTGCTTATTTTTATGTGCATCTCTTCACATGTCACTTTACACACTAGCACTTTGGTTGATATATCTTGTTGTGTGTATATGTGCCTTATAATTCGTTTCCCGACATTGTTCGGAAACGTCCGCGCTTGCACTAATGAGTGCTTGGTTTTGCGCGAAGACCGCCTATGGAGAATGCCCTTGGCTTCTCCTTCGTTTTCTCCATTGTTGGTGATCGGCAATGAAACCGCCGTTTCAGTCCAGATTGGTCTGAAGCAATTATGCGGTCAAGATCGGCGGTCACGACCGCCGTTCGAAACCGCCGTTCATACCTGATCGATTTTAATCCCTCGGGTTTGATTCGGCGGTTGGATCGGCGGTCACGAAACCGCCGAATGAAACCGCCGTTAATGCTCTGTTCTTCACGAGCTCAATTCGGCGGTCGTCATCGGCGGCCTGGCCACCGATTGAAACCGCCGAACGGTGCGTTTCAGGGGCAAAAGTGTCTTTTCACATGCCCAATTCTTGATGTCTATAAATATCTTATTTTCTCAATCTCTGATCAAGTTTCTTGAGCAATTAGAACCCTAAACTTTCAAGAGAGATTTTTGAGAAAAAATCAAATCAAGAACCCATCTTTAAACACTCAAATCAAATCCCTTTTGCATCAAATTTCATATTTGATCTTCTATGCCTTCATAGAATTGATCCATGCATGGTTTTGAATCATCACATCTTATTTGGTATGTTCTTCACTAATTTCATATTACTTTAGTGTTTTTCATATTAATACATCTCTTTAATTACTTGTATGCTTTTGATTATATGCTAGATACAAGTTAGAGATTATTTGTGATGAAAACGATTGAGTGTTGATTGTGATAGCTAATTAGGTTTTTGCTTAATCTTGATTAGCTAAGCTATTTGACATGTCATTTAGCAATTGATATCTAGGGTTGATTAAATTGATTATATCATCATCCTAGATAAGCATCTAAGGTTACCTAGTCTTGTTTGTTATTTGAATATTCATATATATATATTCACATAGGTTGTTTCTCTTCATTGAGAAGTAAGTCTTGAGGCTAAGAGTGCTTAGGCCTCAAGCAAATTGGAATAGGGTTGCTAATAAAGGCCCGCTGGGTAGAAGTGAGGGGTTACAGACCGGAGTGTTAGACGAGGTCTACATAGGTTGTAAACTTCATTTCAATTAGTGATTTCGAGTTCCGAATGTGGCGCACTATACAGCCCGTGGTTTTTCCCAGTGGTTGGGTTTCCACGTATATATCAAGTGTTATTTAAATTCCGCACTATATTACACTTGTATGTATTTTTGACTAGTAAGGGCATTTTCGTAAAATTGACTTGCATGCGAAAATTGGGTAATATTAGTTAAAATCTATTCACCCCCCCTCTAGCTTTATATAGACCACGCCTCTAATTTGTTTCATCCTTTGTCACTCTCCATATGACTTCACCTATCTAGACACATCCTCTTCTCCCACTCTTTGCACTAGGAACATCAAAGGAAAGCAATGATTGAGCATTAAAGAAGGAGGCCTACGGGTGATTTCCTTATGTATTACTTTCTTTTTATTTGATTGTAACTTGTGTAATTAAATCTCTAATATCTATCATTAATTGTTACGACCATTCTCTTATCTAGTATTGTTGATGTTGGACTTCTATCTATTCAATTTCTCTTTATATTATTTCAATTAACTTTTCTAGTTTATTATAGCTTAATCAATCAAAAACCCAAAAATATGATTTATGTTTTATGCACCTAGATTAGACTAACCTAGATATTATCACAAATTAATTAATCTAACCTAATCCCTGTGGACGAATCCTTACTTACCGTTTTACTAATCTTTACATCCTAAAAGGATTTTCTAATGGTAAAAATATTGTTTTCTAAAGATCACATTTTTACACAAATATTGTATTTTGTTGAGTACACAAACGACGCTCATCAGTGGACTCCCCATGTGATACATGCATCATCTTCCTTGAAGGTGGTTTTACCAACCCCTCGGACTTGACCGGAGTGCCTATCTTTGGCATAGCAATCTCAACTCGAGTCTCCTTATTCTTGACTCTCAATATTTCTAGGGCCTTGTCCCTAGAATGTATCTCCTCCTCCATGACTTTCATCTTGCCTTCGAATTCCTTGCTCAAAGACTCATTCCTTTCTCCGAATTCATCCTTCACTAGGGAGAAATCATCTTCAATTTTGTCTTGGAGGGCATAATTTTCCTCTAAAGCCTCATCAAGCTTAGTAGTGAGCTCGAAACTCTTCTCCACCAACTCCCGGTTTTCTTCCTTGAGCTGAGCGATGGTGTCTTCGTAACTTAATGAATCTTGCTTCAAAAGCGGGGTCTTGTTAGTCACCTCGCTGTGAGCGAGTGCTACGTACTCCCAGAACGTAGAGTGAGGTTCATCATCTTGTTCGGCACTTACGATGTTAAAACAAACACTACCCTTCAACGGGTTCTTCATGCTTTCAAACACTTCAAACTCTGCTGTTTGACCTAAAACCGTCACGGAGAGCCATCCCTTATGGACATCGATGATTGCCTTGCCAGTTGACATAAATGGTCACCCTAGCAATATCGGCATCTCCCTTGCCTTGGATGAATCGGTCTCCATCTCCAGAATAACAAAGTCAGCTGGGATGATCAATTCGCCCACCCTGACTAACACATCTTCAACCACTCCTATTGGATGTTGTACTGAGCGGTCGGCTAATATCAATTCCGTGGTAGTCGGCTTCAATCCCTCTAATCCTAAGTCCTTAAACAATGCATAAGGCATCAAATTGATCAAAGCTCCCAGGTCTAACATTGCCTTCTCCCTCCGAGTTTCACCAACTGATATGGTAATGATGAAACTTCCAGGATCCTTCATCTTAGGTGGCAATGCCGTTTCCATGGCTGCACTTGCTTCTTTGGAGATCACTATTCTCTCTAGAAATTCCTTCTTCTGCGCCTTTGAGTTGAGTTCCTTGAAGAACTTGGCGTATACGGGCATTTTCTCAATCACCTCAAGTAAAGGAAAGCTCACATTCACCTTCGATAGGATGTCATAGATCTCTCTGAAGGCTTGGTCCAACTTCGACTTCTAAAGCCTTCCTGGAAAAAGAATTGGAGGCACATACGGGTTAGGCGATTTGTGTATCCTTAAAGTATCCTTGTGTCCTTTCTCCGGACCTCTGCTAGTTCCTATCCCTACGTGAGTATCAAGATCATTCTTGCTAGGCACTTCCCCGTCTGCTAAAACATTATCAGAAATATCAGAAATTTCAGGTGGATATGGGTTAGAAAGTACCTTACCACTTCTTAGTACCGTGGCTGACTTGGCTTGTTCAGACTGACTTAGGAGCTTCCCTGGCTCCTTCTTTTGGCTAACTTCAGCATACTCCCCTATTTGTCTTTCCAATGTCTTGACTACTCCTTCCATAGAAGTAATCCTGATATGATTAGGATCACTGGTGTAATACTGATTAGTGGGCCTATACTCATTGTCTCTCTGGCCTTGTTAGCGCCAAGGTAAGTTTTCCTTTACCTTCCATGGTTGCGTACTTTGCTGTGGTCTTGGTTGGTGTCCCTGAGGTGGGTACCAGTTGTTGTTGTTGTTGTTGTTGTTCTGTGGAGGTAACGGGGGATTCAAACAGTGGTTGTTCCTGTAATTCAGGTTAAGATGCCTTGCCCATCCCCGATTGTAGGTGTTGGAGAAAGGATCATCCAACTGTCTTGACTGGCGTGGCGGATACACCACTTGTAATTCTTCCTTCCTAGGTGGCACTGGCTCAACCATGGAATTCATGTCCATTCCACGGTTTTCTTCCTTAACAAAAACCTGATCCGCTACTATAGGTTAGTTCTCAAACCTACTCATGAGTGTCTCTATGTTCTTACTCATATCACTCAATTGACTTGCCATTTCCCTACTCACTCCTCCTCGACTACCTCGAGTGTTCCTCTACTGGGAATTTTGTTCAAGCATCTCGTACTTATCAAACACAAACTGTGCCGTTTTCTCTCGCCTCGCTCCTCCACATGCGTTATCAACAATCGCTTGTGAAAGTCCTGTCAATCCATCATAGAAAGATTGAACTTGTGATACTAAAGTATACTCATGGTGGGGGCACTCTGCTAAAAGTAGCTTGAATCTACCCCATGATTCATGAAACGCATCCCCTTCCCTTTCCTGGAAATCAGCTATCATACTTCGTATTTCTTTCGTCTTCCATGAGGGAAAATACTTGGCAAAAAACTTCTGCTCAACACCACTCCATGTGGTAAGTGATCCTACTGGTAATGCCATGAGCCACTTCTTGGCATCATCTCTCATGCAATACGAAAAACATCGCATGCGTAAGTGATCCTCCGTCAAGTTCCTGAGTGGAAAAGTGGTCACCACATTGTAATATTCCTTCATGAATTGAAGGCAGTCTTCGCTTAGGTTACCACCAAAGTGCGGGAGTGTGTTGTAGTGCAAGTTTTTCAGCTCGTAATTCCTCTGGGCATCATCTAACAATATAGCTGAAGGATGTGATCCAACGGTAGGGAATGAGAATTCCTTCATCATCCGTTGATCCTGTCCGTGTTCTGAACCAGTGGAGGTACTGCTAGAAGAGGTTGACCCTTCCTCAAGGTCCGATAGTCCTCTAGGATTGTCCGTCATCGTCGGTAGCCTCGCTATGCGATCGATATTTTTAACAAAAAGTTCAAGTGGACTTCCCAAAGATCGTCTTCCGTGCATCAATTCGTGGCAAGAAACCTGAAAGTACACTACAATAACTACCAAAAGGTTAAATGTTCAAAACAAAAATTCAATACGATTATGCAAGGATTAAATTGACTAATGTTCTAAAAAGAAACGTCCTGCCAAAATTCCTTGGCAGCGGCACCATAAATTTTGACACGCTCGAACCGGTTCTACAAATGTCACTATAAATTAACCTATTCTAATTCGGTTATATTAAAGGGACGCGCAAGTCTGGTGACCCTATTGCAAGTGCACAAGTCGTTGAACTAGTGTAGTAAGCAAGTAAGGATATCGTTCCCACGAGGAAGGCAATATAAAGACGTTTAACTTTACTTAATTCTACAATTCTCTAATTACGCTAAAACAAGGTTGATTAAATTAACTAATGATTAACAAATTAACTATGCTAGACTTGATTGGCTAAGTAACAATTACTACTACTTGATTCAAATTCTATATTAAAAGTTGTTAAGGGAATAGATTCCTTCAAGTATAATCCTAGTTTCTAATCAATCAATCATTAGGCTTAGTCCTCAATTACTAACATGCATCTATTCATGGGAATTATTAAGCACTAAATTCTCAACTTAATCACAATGAAATCTAAGATTAGAGAGTGATTAAAGGAAAATAAGTTAAATGTTAGTAGAGAATTACAAGTTAGTAATCTCTACACATAGATGCTACACTAGTAATATGCAATAATTGGTCACATGCATACAATTTCATCAAGTTATTGCACCTTAAAGAAGGTTGGTGGTTGCAACCACCACTCATGCAAGCATTAAGTACATATGCATAACTTGAGAGGATTATTTCAATATGATTGATTAAATAACAAAGGAAATACAAGAATTACCTCTAATCCCCTAACAAGAGGAATTAGTTACACATAGTATTTGAAAGTATACAAACGTAATTAAATTGCTTAAAGCATACCTAGAGGAGGAGGGGGGGGGGGGGGGGGGGGGGGGGGGGGGGGGGGGGGGGGGGTTGAATAGGTTTTTACACCTTTTTTCAAACCCTTGAACAAACTTTCGTTTGTCCCTCAAGATAGCCTTACACACAACAAAATAAGCCAAGGAAGACATACATAGACAATACGAGAATACAATCATGAGAGCAAGGTCTAAATATATCATCTAGTTATGTGAGGTATAAGAACAAATAAACACAACAACAAAGTAAGCTTGTATTTCAATAGATGTTCAATGAGTTACAAGAGTGATCAAATATCACTATAGAAAAATTACAATATACAAAAGAATCATAGATACAAAAATGATCAAAAGAATGAATCCACAAATCACACTATACAAAGTCTTGCTTCACAATACATCATAAGTGAATATTATGAATCAAGATAATAAAATATACAATTAAAATATAAGAGAAAGAGATAGAAAGAATTAACACAAGAGATTTTTTTGACGTGGTAAAACCTCCAAGGAGGAAACATCCACGGGTTGAACTACAACCATTGGGTACTATATTATTGGAAAGTAAACATAGAACATTCACAAAGTGACCAATCTTTAGCTCACCCAACCTAGTGAAGTCTAAGCCTACCCAACCCTATTGGAAAGTGTGAAATCCCTCAATGATGTGAAACCACCATATATTGGACAATCACACAAAACCAACATCGATGGTAGATTAGAAATTTCTCAAGAGTGCATACACCTCCCGTGTACCCCGCTTTATCGGAGTCTATGTCTAACCATACACCTAGGCCTACCAATATATTAGCCAACTCCCTATCCAAGGCACTCTTGCCTCTAGGGAGCCTCCCATGCATGACTATTCGAGTCCTCCCGACTCTAGCCATGACTTCTTGCTTACCTATCCGAGTCATCCCGACTCTAGGCAAGTCTTCTTGCTTGGCTATCCGAGTCACCCCGACTCTAACCAAGACTTCATGCCTTTTACAAGGACTTCCTAGTGTGATCATGTGAATGCAAATGATGCAAACAATCAAATCAACATAGAACATGTGATCAATACATTCTATGGTACAAATAGACCTAAACATGTGATAACACATTCAATAAAAGTCTAGATGCAAAATACAAGAATAAAACCTAAGCATGTGAAACACCAAACACATAAGCTTAAAGTCTCATTCACATATACAACACTTGAATCAAAATATATTCATGAAGTACAAGTTCAAGATGCAATCAACATACAATAAAATGCTAGATATATGAGATTTAATCAATCAATATTCTAGCTAAAAATATAGAGCAAGGATTCAAGATATAAATCAATCAAATCCTAGATTGCTCTAAAACACAAACAAATACACAAATCCTAGATTTCATCAATCAAAGGATCAAATTAAATCTCAAGGTCATTTATCACAAAATTGATTCAATCAAGTCACAAACAACCTAAGATGCCATTCTAATCACAATACAACTCACAAACATGTGGATAACCTAGAATCATAGAAACTAGTCCATATAGTCTATAAATTGACTTTCAATTAGAATGATTTTCAAGCTACCTTTCTCAATAGCTTTTACCAAACATAAACATAGATATAGAAGAAGAAACCCCAAGCAAATTGAAGGTTAAAAAGAAAGAAATCCCAAAGATAAGTCCAATACCTTTGATTCACGAGCTGGTTCGGAAATCAGTGTGGAACCACCAGAAATCTCGATCAAACAGCCACCAAACCACTTGGAAATGATAAAGGACTCAAATACGAACACTCTCCAATTTGAATCGCTCAAATCCGACTTCGGATGAGGAAGATATGGTGTTTTGAAGTTCTGAAATTCTGGAGAGAAATTCTGACGGGAAAACTCAATTTTTTCTTCTTGAAATCAAATGGAGAGAGATGGAGGGAAGATAAAGGAGGAGAGAGAAGGAGATTGAAGACCAATCACATGAGGCCACGTCACCCCCTGGCCGTGGGGGGCGCGTGGGCCTCACGGGGGCAGAGAGCCCCCTTGGCCGTGGGGCCCACGGCCTCCCTCACGGCTAGCAGCCCCTCTCGCGCGCTCCCTTGGTTCTTCAGCCCGTATCTTGGGCATCCGAACTCCGATTTCAAATCCGTTTTCGGATTACAAACCGTGACTCTCTTACGCACGACGAAGACTATATAACTTTGAAAAATGGTTGAGAAATCATCTCGGAGAATGACGATGAAGTCAACTCAACGAATGAGAACGAAAAATAGCGTAGCTACATCGTTTGGACTAACTACATGAATGAGTAACCGAAACGACCGGAACTTAATAAGACATCAAATAAGAACATGTTCAAGTCCACGTACAAAAATATGAAAACATACAAGCACAAATACACACACATATGCTAATTTCCGGACATAGTCCTAGAAAAAGCAATAAACAAAATATTACCAATATAGTATGAATGCATGAGCATATTTTGTCAAGTGTGTGAAAGTGAAACATAAGTGATGTTTAATCATGAAGGAACACACAAGAATGCTATGTGTGTGTGTGTGCCTAGCCTTGTAAGAGATATGAGGTCCTTTATTACCTTTGTCGAACAATGATGCACGAATCTCTTAAAAGCCGGCTTTTTGAATGAATTGTGGTTGAGACATCCTTCGTCTTCTTAATTCTTCAATACGAACCACTAAACATTACAAGAGAAACACATTTTGATATGGAATTTATGCCAACACAAACTATAAACCTTACAGTATCACAATTACAAGGATATACAAACAAAGGAAACATCACCAATTGACAAGCTTGTGAAGTGGAAATGATCCTCCTTGCAATCCAAACAACTAATTCTCCTATGGCAACTTGAAGTGATCACTCTAAGTAACAAACATATGGTGTTTGGCTACCTAGAAAGTGACCAAGAAAATAACTATCTCTCTTGCTTACTAAGAACAAAATATCTACTCAATATCTACTTCTCTCTATCTTCTCTCTATCTACTATCTCTAAGTGTAAATCTAGGTGAATGTGTAGATTGAGAGCATTCCTTGAGTAGTAAAAAGACATGCAAGTGTGCATGGATGAGAGAGAAGGCCTTCCAAGGACAATAGGTGGAAAAAGGGCAGCTTTCCTTGACTTTGGGGCGAGCTTTGACCATTTGCAGCTCATCAGAGTTGCCGGCGGCTTTGTGCGGTGGCTTTGTGCCCGCTGCATGAACCCGCCAGGCTTCTTTTTCCTTCACTGCAGACTTGTTCCGCGGGACTTGTCTTGCCGTGGCTCATGCATGAACCCGCCAGAGTTGATGGCGGCTTCGTGCGGCGGCTTTGTGCCCATTGGCCAGAGTGTCTGAACTCGCCAAATGAGAAGATGCTCCTTACGGCGGCTTCGTGCGGTGAGACATGTCCCGCCGGTCTGAGTGTATGAACTCGCCTGCCTTGCTTTTCTTCTATTTTCTGCCTAAATCGCCCTCTTTTCTTCACCTTGGACAAAAATGCCCTTGAATTACCTATTTTACCTGAAAAGACTTATTTACAACATTAAACACATATAATGCTTTAGAAAACGATACAAAAACAAGGTAAACGGGGCGCTAAATGTAAACATTTGGAGCGCGATCAAGCTCTCTTTGCTTGAGTTCCCCATATGGGGTCAATCACAAATCACATCACTCCACAAGACATATCCCAATAGATCTACTAAGTGTTTTAAATTGAGTAGCATCTAAGGGTTTAGTAAATAAGTCCGCAAGTTGATCATTAGTACCTACATGTTCAAGTACTATGCATTTATTTTCAACAAGCTCTCTAATGAAATGATGGCGGATGTCAATATGCTTAGTTCTAGAGTGTTGTACCGGATTCTTGGAAATATTTATAGCATTCATATTATCACAAAAGAGAGTGAGTGTACCTTGGTTAAATCCGTAGTCTACTAGCATTTGCTTCATCCATAGGAGTTGTGTGCATCCACTCCCTGCGGCTATGTACTTGGCCTCGACCGTGGACAAGGAAATCGAGTTTTGCTTCTTGCAAAACCAAGACACCAAGTTGTTGCCTAGAAAGAAGCAACCACCTGATGTGCTCTTCCTATCATCGCAATTTCCTGCCCAATCCGCATCACTAAAGCCTACAAGACTAGCATTAGTGTCAAACGAGTACCAAATCCCATAGTTGGAAGTCATATTCACATAGCGAATGATTCTCTTAACGGAAAAGAGATGGGACTCCTTAGGATCCGCTTGGTACCTAGCACGCACACCCACACTAAAAGATATATTGGGCCTATGTAGGGAAAAATACCGTAGTACACGCAGCGGAAGCGAGACTAAAAAAATAGATTTAGTATGTTTTAAAATTTTTCCTTTTTATGAACCTTAACCCCTTTAATTAATTAAATATACATATAATCAACAAAAGAAGAATACCTTTTGTCGCGTGATCTGATTGACTTACGTCGATGGTAATCCGCAAGATCTTCAATCCTAGCACGAACGTGAATCACCTAGGAGCGTGGTCTCCCTTTTTCTTTGAATTGCAAACCTGAGAATGGACAAACAAACTTCTTTTTTTTTTGTTAGTCACAAAACAATCAAAAGAAGACTAAGATTATTCCGGTCACTTTTGAGTTCTCAATCTAATGATCGAAACTCGCGTGTACCTAAATCGATGTTGTACACACAAGCTTATTGATGAACAAGCAATTAGTGTACCATCAAAGAATAATCTATTCACTCTTTTATGTTTTAGTAGAAAAAAATAATACTTTCTATGAATTGAGAAGAAGAAGAAAATTGTATCAAGCACAACACACAGTGTGGCCGAATTCTATAAGTGCAAATATATAGGTGGCCGAATTTGCTTCCTCTTTTCTTTTAGGGTTGCCGAAAATCCTTCTCTGAAAGGGACTAGGGTTGCCGCAAATCACAAGCCAAAAAGAGTTTGTGTTGCACCCTAATTTCCATCTAGTTTAAGACTTCAAACCCTAATCCAACTCATAGATCTTTTATTCTTTTATTTGACTAAATAAAAAGACTTCTTATTTGATTAAATAAATAAAATTAATTATTTATTTTCTTATCAAACAAGTCTTTTAATTTTAGTATACTACTACCAATAGTATAACTTAAGGAATCATATTTCCTAATCAGAAAAGATTTGTTTCTTAATTAAACAATTAATTAATAAATTAATTAATTCTTATTTAATTAAAACAATGAAACAAAATAATATATTACGTTAACATACACCTTGCCGCCCCACTTGAATAAATGGATCATATATTATTTTTCTTATTTCATTTAATCCATTGGACTTTAAATAAAAAGCCCACATGTGAACCAGGCCCATTCTTACTAAAAGAAACAAGCCCACATGCCTTTCATTAATATATTAATATAATTGAGCAGCCCATTAAATAAATAATGTGCAAATTATATTCTTAATATATTAAATGCAATTCTAAATGGACCCATTAATTGGTCCAGTAGAATATGTCAAGTGATCCACACAAGTCCGTGTGGATTGGGGATCTTGGCGGGCTATCTAAATTTAAGCTTCAACAGACATAACCTAATCACAATCAACAAATGATTCACTTAGGTCCGATCTATTAATTTTAACTCATTCCACTAAAGAGCTAAAATTGAACTCTTAAATAAAGATAGAATAAGAAGATGTTCCTCATTCATACCCTAGACAATCATGTTGGAGATAGTGTATCCTCATGATTAATATCAGTAATCGCCAAGAGTTCATAGACCGCCTATAACTCTCCAAGTTACCATATTTACTCATATGCCCACGTTTTGAACTTGGATATTTTGACTTTTCCAGAAGCCATGTTTTCAATAGTCACTATCGAAAACTCAACGTTGAGATTTAATATCCAATTACCTCAAAACATCCATATGATGATATTATACTCTCATTTAATAAATGGAGCCACGATGTCCATATCTATAAATGAAGTCCTCTATCGATTAACAAATGAATATCACCAAACTATCGAGGATAGACTATGCTATATAATCGTACTCATTGATAACTCAAATGATATCACTTGTAACCATAAGTCCATCATTTATCTCAGGATTAAGATAGACTCTCCGATTGTCCTGATAATGAAAAGACTATTATCTATTGACGGTTCTAGATAAAGCTTTTCATTGTGATCCAGTTCAATGCACCTAGTGCACTAGATTCTTTTGCTCGAAGACACTCCGATGATTTTAGACTCATCATATCTCATTTGATCCCACTCAAATGCTAGCAAAAGAATTCTACAACTTTAACAAGATAAAGGTGCCCAACCTTTAACTTAAGTTGTGAACAATATTCAAGACTAACTAAAGAATTGTGTCTACCACATACATATCCAGATGTACGAACAATTCTTCTTTTCTCATAGTCTTTAGACCTTATGATTATTTACTTTGACAATTATAATATTAAACTATAAATGTTGTAAGATTTGTTAAACCATAAATCACTTTATTAATATGAAAAAGATTGTTAATTACAACATTACACTCTTGCTATTGAGCATAATCCTAACAATCTCCCGCTTGCACTATAGCAAATGTGTCATATCTCTTAAGCCCATGTTCTCTAGATGCCCATCGAAACTCTTCTGAGGTAGAGCCTTTGTGAAGGGATCCGCTAGATTTTCTGCTGACGCGATTTTGGTAATCGTCACGTCACCTCTTTGAACAATCTCCCTTAAAAGATGATACTTTCTTTCAATGTGTTTACCTCTCTTGTGACTTCTTAGTTCTTTCGAATTAGCCACTGCTCCACTGTTGACACAGTAGATAGTGATCTGCTTATTCGCACTGGGAACCACTTCCAAGTCAATCAAGAATTGGCGGAGCCAAACAGCCTCTTTGGCAGCCTCGCATGCAGCAACATACTCAGCTTCCATGGTGGAATCAGCAATACAAGATTGCTTGATACTCCTCCATATGACTGCTCCTCCTCCAATAGTAAACACAGCCCCTGATGTGGATTTTCTGGAGTCAGAATCTGATTGGAAATCAGAATCTGTATACCCAACGGGAATCAAATCCCCTCCAGAGTATACAAGCATATTATCTCTCGTTCTCTTGAGATACTTGAAAATATGCTTGACTGCCGTCCAGTGATCAGGACCGGGTTTCGATTGAAACCTGTTAACTATGCCAACAGCAAAACAAATATCTGGTCTAGTGCAGAGCATTGCATACATGAGACTTCCAACTGCCGAGGCATATGGAACTCTACTCATGAATTGCTCTTCATGCTCATTCTTAGGAACTTGTTCCTTAGAAAGCTTGATTCCATGTCTGAAAGGTAACATACCTTTCTTGGAATCCTGCATGGAAAACCTAGACAAGATCTTGTCTATGTATGAAGCTTGGGATAATGCAATCGTTTTATTCTTTCTATCCCTTATTACTTGGATACCTAGAATAAAACTTGCTTCTCCTAAGTCCTTCATATCAAATTGTTTTGCTAACCATTCTTTTACTGATGTCAATACACCTACATCGTTTCCAATGAGTAGTATATCATCAACATAAAGAATCAGGAAAACCAACTTGTCGCCTTTAATCCTTTTGTATACACAAGGTTCGTCCGGATTCTGAATAAATCCAAAACCTTTTACAGCTTGATCGAACCTTATGTTCCAGGATCTGGATGCTTGCTTTAATCCATATATGGATTTCTGCAACTTGCATACCTTTTCCATTTGGCCCTTTTCAATGAATCCCTCTGGTTGCATCATGTAGATGCTTTCGTCAAGACTTCCATTAAGGAAAGCTGTCTTGACGTCCATTTGCCAAATCTCTAGATCTAAAGATGCTGCAATGGATAAGAGTATCCTAATGGATTTAAGCATGGCCACAGGAGAGAAGGTTTCCTCGTAATCGATACCTTCTTTCTGTGTATACCCTTTAGCTACCAATCTAGCTTTAAAGGTTTCCACATTTCCATCCATACCTCTTTTCCTCTTGTATACCCACTTGCATCCAATGGGTTTTATCCCTTTAGGCAAGTCTACAAGGGACCAGACTTTGTTATCGAACATAGATTCAATCTCAGATTGCATTGCCTTTTGCCAATGGCGACTATCAACATCCTCCATAGCTTCCTTGTACGTGTAGGGATCATCGTCGTCCGGGAGATTCTCCACTGATTCTCCCAGACCGATGTATCTTTCGGGTTGTGTTCTAACCCTCCCACTACGACGAGGAATGGTAGGTTGTTGATCTTGTGTTGGATCGGAACTTACAATTGGGTTAGGTTGTGTAACCTCTCGTGGAATTGTATCTCCTGACATCTGATTCAGGACAATTCTACTTCTAGGCACAAAATCATTCATATAGTCATTTTCTAGAAATTTAGCATTTGTCGAAACAAATACTTTAAGATCTGAAGGACTATAGAAATAATATCTTTTAGTTTCTTTTGGATACCCTACAAATATACACGTTTCTGAACGGGACTCCATCTTATCTGTCTTTCCTTTTAATACATGCGCAGGATAACCAAATATCCTTAATTGTTGTAAACTAGGCTTGCGCCCAGTCCACAACTCATGCGGTGTTTTAGGAACAGATTTAGACGGTACATCGTTTAGAATGTATATAGCAGTTTGTAAAGCATATCCCCAAAAAGAAATAGGAAGTGTTGAATAACTCAACATAGACCTAACCATATCCAAAAGAGTTCTATTTCTCCTTTCTGCTACCCCATTCTGTTGAGGTGTACCTGGTGCAGAAAACTGAGAAACTATCCTATTATCAATAAGATATTGCTGAAACTCACCAGATAGATATTCTCTACCACGATCAGATCTCAAGATTTTTATGTGTTTCTCAAGCTGATTTTCTACTTCAGCTTTGAATGCTTTGAACATGTCAAAAGCATCCGACTTATGTTGCATGAGATACACATAGCCAAATCTCGAGTAATCATCTGTGAAGGTGATGAAGTACTCATATCCACCTCTAGCTTGAATGCTCATAGGTCCACATACATCAGTGTGTATCAATCCTAAACATTCAGTGGCTCTTGCACCTTTGGCAGAGAACGACCTTTTGGTCATTTTACCTTCCAAACAAGATTCACAAGTTGGTAGATCATCAACCTTTAAGTCACTTAAAGGTCCGTCACATGCCAATCTTTTAATCCTATTAAGGTTAATATGACCTAGGCGTAAATGCCATAGGTAGGTTTCATCTATTGATAATTTTACTCTCTTATGATTAGGTTCCGTTAATTCTGTGTCTAACGAGTGAGAGATATTTCTATGCAAAAAGTATAGACCGTTTTCCAATGTACCTTGGCAAATAATTTTGTCATTCTTACTAATAATAAAAACTTTATTAAAAGTAACCGAATATCCAAATTTATTCAAACAAGAAACTGAAATTAAATTCCCTGGGCGAACGTGAAATATAATCAATCCTGGAAGGATGAATGGGAATGGGATTGGGGTCACTCTGTGCATATCGGTGGAACAGAGAACCCGGTCCCCACCCAATTCTCCTCCAAAGAAAAATGGAGCCTGGGGGATCTGTCTTATGAATCCAGGAGGATCATGGCGAAGATCCAGGAACGAGGTTACATGAATATGCAGTATCCTTTCTGCGACCCCTTCGAAGGAGCTCGATTAGAGAGATACCTGAGGATATCTATTGCTGAACCGGGTAGATGACTGAGCTTTATTAATATCTCTCATTCATTTTTCATCATTTTTTTTTAAAACAACTCTTTTCTTTTGCAGTTTTAGCAGCTCCCCTCTTGACATCTTCTCCTGCCTCTTCGGGGCCGATGATCCCGGCTTCTTGCATACCCCGCTGCCCCATTTCTTCTCCTCCTGGTGTTGGGTCTGCATTCGGGTCCAAGCCCCCAGCACCAACCTCTCCTTCTGCTCTGGCTAGGTTATCACCTCGTTCCCCATCATTTTCTCCTATGACAATCGCGGCACGTCCATCTCTGGGCGAGGTGCTGGCGAAAGCTACCAAAGCCAAGGTCTCTCCAGTCCCCAAGACGAAACCGGCTACTAAGGCTGTTATTCACAAGCCTACAGTCGTGGCTGCCCCTCCTCCTTCTCAAGTTCCCTCAACTAGGCGTCCTGCCAGGGTGGAGAAGGACAGATTTGCCCGGGTGGTAAAAGAAAAATCGGCCACCCCTAAAGCTCCCCCTACTGACCTTCCTTCCGGATCAAGGTCAAAGGATAACAGCAAGGATGAAACCGTTTCCAAGTTTATTGCAGCATGTCCTAGTGGGAGTCTACAGTCGATGTCCTCTCTGCTTACTGAGATTCTGGCTACCAAAGGGGCTTCTCTGCTTGCTAAGGTATGACCTTTCTCCTTTTAATTTGCTGGATATTGTATATATATACATATATATATTTATCTTCTTTCCTATCATCTGCAGGGTTTCAAGTTTGCTTTGGCTATCGGGCAGCAAGTGACAGCCTTGAAGGAAGCGAACTTGGCGCTCCAAGCTAAGTTGGAAGAGGCCCACGGTGATCTAGCCCGGGAGTCTGAATCTGGGAGGCAGGCTGCCTTGGTGGAGTTGGAAAGAATGAGGCGTGCTTATGACACTGAGACCATCATTTCGACTCGTCGTAAAGCTGAGAGAGAAAATGCCAAAGCAGAAAAGGTAGTCCTCCTGGATGAGAACCGGTTTCTGTGGGGTACCGTGAAGGTTTTAGAATCCCGAGTGGATTCTTCCTTCACAGATGGTTACTTCACCGCCTCCTATGAGGTTGACAAGTCTTTTCCTCCCCCTTTTGACTTGCTAACCCCTCTTGGTTGGGATCAGGACCATATCTTGGCCAAGGCTGCTGCGCTTTCAGACGCTGATCCGGATCAAGGAGGTCCTTCACTAGCTACCGCCGTTCCGGATTCATCTCCTCATCTACCTACTGTCGGTTCTGGTGATACTATCGAGATGGAGTCTCGGGATCCTCCATCTACTCGAGAAGATCTAGGACAGGACTTTAACCAGCAGGCTTGAAACAAATTAGAGGCGTGTTCTATATAAAGCTAGAGGGGGGGTGAATAGATTTTATCTAATTGTTACCCAATTTTCGCATGCAAGTCAATTTTACGAAAATGCCCCTACTAGTCAAAAATACATACAAGTGTAATATAGTGCGGAATTTAAATAACACTTGATGTATACGTGGAAACCCAACCACTGGGAAAAACCACGGGCTGTATAGTGCGCCACACTCGGAACTCGAAATCACTAATTGAAATGAAGTTTACAACCTATGTAGACCTCGTCTAACACTCCGGTCTGTAACCCCTCACTTCTACCCAGCGGGCCTTTATTAGCAACCCTATTCCAATTTGCTTGAGGCCTAAGCCCTCTTAGCCTCAAGACTTACTTCTCAATGAAGAGAAACAACCTATGTGAATATATATGAATATTCAAATAACAAACAAGGCTAGGTAACCTTAGATGCTTATCTAGGATGATGATATAATCAATTTAATCAACCCTAGATATCAATTGCTAAATGACATGTCAAATAGCTTAGCTAATCAAGATTAATTAAAAACCTAATTAGCTATCACAATCAACACTCAATCATTTTCATCACAAATAATCTCTAACTTGTATCTAGCATATAATCAAAAGCATACAAGTAATTAAAGAGATGTATTAATATGAAAAACACTAAAGTAATATGAAATTAGTGAAGAACATACCAAATAAGATGTGATGATTCAAAACCATGCATGGATCAATTCTATGAAGGCATAGAAGATCAAATATGAAATTTGATGCAAAAGGGATTTGATTTCAGTGTTTAAAGTTGAGTTCTTGATTTGATTTTTTTCTCAAAAATCTCTCTTGAAAGTTTAGGGTTCTAATGACTCAAAAGAACTTGATCAGAGAATGAGAAAATAAGATATTTATAGACATCAAGAATTGGGCATGTGAAAAGACAATTTTGCCCCTGAAACGCACCGTTCGGCGGTTTCAATCGGCGGCCAGGCCACCGATAACGACCGCCGAATTGAGCTCGTGAAGAACAGAGCATCAACGGCGGTTTCATTCGGCGGTTTCGTGATCGCCGATCCAACCGCCGAATCAAACCCGAGGGATTAAAATCGATCAGGTATGAACGGCGGTTTCGAACGGCGGTCGTGACCGCCGATCTTGGCCGCATAATTGCTTCAGACCAAACTGGACTGAAACGGTGATTTCATTCGGCGGCCAGGCCGCCGATCATAACCGCCGATCACCAACAATAGTGAAAACCAAGGAGAAGCCAAGGGCATTCTCTATAGGCGGTCTTCGCGCGAAACCAAGCACTCATTAGTGCAAGCGCGGACTTTTCCGAACAATGTCGGGAAACGAATTATAAAGCACATATACACACAACAAGATATATCAACCAAAGTGCTAGTGTGTAAAGTGACATGTGAAGAGATGCACATAAAAATAAGCAAATATGCAATCATGGCAAGAATGCTAAGTGTGTGTGTGTGCTACTAAATCTCTTCAAAGAAAACCAAGCACAAGAGATTATACCTTTGGCGTGCTTGTATCTTGAGGTCATGGAAGGGCCTTTGATCTTCAACATTAAACACTTAGACTACCCTTACATTCAAAACCCCAACATGTGGTTTGACCACGAAATAAGCCAATCAACAAAACGGGAATCCTTACAAGGCTAAGGTGGCAGATTTCTCTGCTGAGGTTGGCGTGCTTGGCGTTGATCATATTTCAATTGTTGCTGAAGTCTAAGTGGCGGAAGAGGTAGATAGCTCTAGGCAAGAGGGCAAGCAGGAGGAGAGCAGGTAGATAGATCTAGGCGGGAGAAGCAAGTAGGGGAAGGGCAGGATATATGATTTTGCCTTTTGTTATTTTTCATTATATGTGTACCCCCCCCCCCCCCCCCCCCCCCCCCCCCCCCCACCCACCCCTTTTTTTTTTGTAGCCCGTGAAAGGGGATTGGGCACTCTGATTGATAGAATGAACTCTTCCTCTTTTTTGCAATCATTCTTGTTAATCCAAAATTGTCACCGGGGTGCAATTTAGAATTAACGGTATGTGATGGACCCGGATCAAATTAGACCTGGGCTAGCGGGATACTCTATACCCTGGTATCCCGCTGGGTATCGTGAATCCGATATTACGATGAATACAAGTAATGGGATGGACGAGTTTCTTATATGGTGGATATATGAAAGCTGAAAAGCAGTTTATACGTATATATATATATGGATATGAAATACGATTCCTTACAACCCGGTATTTGAACTATCAGGATTGCAATATATAAAAGAAATCAGGCCTCAAGGAGAACGATGGAGATGGAGCTTTTCGTGTCTGTCGATAAGTAGAAAAAGTAAATTAGGGTTTCGATCCCCCTTCCTGTCAACATATCATTCGTATATATATGCCCGCTTTCTTGAGCCACTCTTAGAACCTCGGTCTAGGGTTTCAGTGATACACGGGTTTCCCTGTGAAGTCTCTCTGAATTCATTGGGAAAGTCATCCCAAAAGATTAGGTCATTCCTTTTTCTTTCGGCTCCTAATCAGTTTACCCCTATTTAAAATAGGATACTAAAACGAGGGTATGGATGCTGTAAGGTTCCCATTTGTTGATTGGCTCATTTCGTGGACAAACCACATGTTGGGGTTCTTTGTAAAGGTAGCCTAAGTATCGGTCTTATTGTTCGAAGCCCTTTGAAGACCTCGTGTTGATAAGCACCAAAGGTAAATTTCTTTGTGCTTACTTTTCTTTGAAGAGATTAGTTGCACACACACACACTTAACATTCATTGCATATGTGTGCATTCTCTTCACTTGTCACATTTCACACTTGCACTTATTTATCATATTTTGTTGTCTGTAATTGTGTCATGTTGTCGTGTAATTCGTTTCCCGATAACTTTCGGAAACGTCCGCGTATGCACTAGAATGTGCTTGGTTTAGCGCGAGGACCGCCTATGGAGAATGCCCTTGGCTTCTCCTTGGTTTTCACCTTTCTAGGTGATCGGCGGTTATGATCGGTGGCCTGGCCACCGAATAAAACCGCCGTTTCAGTCCAGATTGGTCTGAAGCATTTCTGCGGTTAAGATCGGCGGTCACGACCACCATTCGAAACCACCGATTCAAGACCTGATTGATTTATCTCTCAGTCTAATTCGGCGGTTGAATTGGCGGTCATGAAACCGCCGTTCATACCTGATTGTTTTTAATCTCTCTGTTTTGATTCGGCGGTTGGGATCGGCGGTCACGAAACCGCCGAATGAATCGCCGTTTATGCTCTGTTCTTCACAAGCTCAATTCGGCGGTCATGATCGGCGGCCTGGCCGCCGATTGAAACCGCCGATCTGCGCGTTTCTTTGAAACTTACTTAAACGACCACACTTTGATTTGGCCCCCTATATATATGCCATTTTGTCTTTAGGTCAATTAAGAGAGTTCATATTCAGAATTCATACTTAGGATATTTTTCAAAGAGAAGAAAAATTCCAAGAACTCATTTTTTATTACTCAAACACTTTTTCATGATCATCAATCATCATCTAGCATCATCCTTGATCTTCTAGATGTCATCTTGCATGGATTCTTCATCATACTTTGCTTGGTAAGCTTTTCACTAATATCTTACATATTTTGTGTTTCTCTTAGCTAGCAATCTCAATTAATTACTTGTATGTTATTTTATATACTTTGAATACAAGTTTGAGATTAGTATGATGTATGTTTGAGAAGTTGTTTTGTGATAGCTAATTAAGTTTTGTGCTTAATCTTGATTAGCTAAACTATTTGACATGTCATTTAGTTTTGATATCTAGGATTGTTCTAATTGCATATTAATCATCCTAGATAAGCATATAGGGTTTCCCTTGCTCTATGTTGCATTTGGATATTTATATATTCACTTAGGGTTGTATTCTCTTCATAGAGAAAGTAAGTCTTGTGTGTAGCATCCGGGATTAGGTTGCTTAGAACGCAAGCAAATTGGACTAGGTTCACTCATACCGGGATTAGGTAGGTGTGTGATTACTTCCGGGATTAGGTTGTAATCGTTTTACACATTTAGTGGATTCGAGGTTCGAGTGTGGCTTACTTACTAGCCCGTGGTTTTTCCCGTGAGGGTTTCCACGTAAAAATCAAGTGTTATTTAATTTCCGCATATTATACTTGATTTATTGCTTTATCTATTTAGGGGTAATTTCGTAATTTTGACTTTCACGAAAAATTGGGTAAAAAGCTTAAAATCTATTCACCCCCCCCCCTCTAGATAGGTTTATACACACCGTGCTATAATTTGTTTCAATTGGTATCAGAGCGGGTTCCTAGACAAACATAGGTGATCCTTGCTTTTTTGGTGTGTTTTGCATTTTGTGTGATTTTTGATTATTCATACATTTGCATTCATTTCATTCATTCATAAACACTATGAGTGGAAACGGTGGAAATGGTGGTGGCCACGAAGGTGCTTCTAGCACAAGGCCTCCACTTCTTACCGGTTTAAATTATTCCCAATGGAAAGGGAAGATGGAATCCTACATATGCCAAATTCATGACCGTGCATGGATGGCGGTGGAAGACGGATATGATCTACCCATGATGACTCCCGGTGGTGAAGGAGAAGAAGTTTTGAAGCCTAAGGCGCAATGGAACGCGCAAGAGTTTGAGGCTTCTAAGTGGAATAGGAAGGCTATGCATGCCATCATGTGTGCAATGGATGAGAATCAATACAAGCTTATTCAGAATACTCAGATTGCAAAAGTGGCATGGGACATCCTTCAAGTTGCACATGAGGGAACCGAGGTGGTGAAGGAATCCAAGCTTCAAGTCCTCCAAACTCAATTTGAGCTACTTAGGATGGGAGAGGATGAATGCTTCAATGACTTCGAAATCAAATTGATGGACATTGTAAATCAAAGTCATCAACTCGGAGACCCGTATTTGGATAGGAGAGTCAAGCAAAAAATTATGAGATCTCTCCCCGATAGGTTTGAATCAAAGGTGACGGCCATAGAAGAAAATAGTGGCTACATGGATATGAAGCCAAGTGAGGTGATTGGACGTCTCCTTGCATATGAGTCTAGGAAGGCTCCTAGCACCACTACTCCTCCTAAAAAGTCTAAAGGAATAGCTTTGAAAGCATCTAAGGATGCAAAGGAGGCAAAGCATGACTCGGATGAAGACCTTGCCTTATTCGTGAAAAGGTTTAATAAGGTTATGGGGTTCAAGAAGAAGAAGGGATTTGGGTCAAGAGGACAAGATTTGAAGAAAAAAGGTTCCTTCAAGAAGTTTGAGCCTAGACAAGAGAGGACCGAAAGGAAAGGGGTCCGATGCTTTGAATGTGGTGGGATTGGTCACTTTGCCCCCGAATGTGCTAATCACAATGAAAAGAAGAGGAGCAAAGTGATGGCCGCCACTTAGAGTGAGAGTAGTGATGACTCCAATGAGGAAGATGAGTCTTCAAATGAAGAAGAGCTCATGGCTAATCTTCTAGCTTTTGCCTCCTCACATAAGAGCAAAAGTGCTAGTGAGAGAGAGGAAATGAGTCAAGAGGAAATTGACTCTAGTGAAGTAGAAAGTGACTCCTCTTCTAAGTCCATAAAGAAATTTGTGGAGCAAAAGGTGCTTGCTAAATACCATGCCGAGTTCAATGATTTAGCAATTAAAAGCACAAGAAAGATTGAGAGGTTGAGAGAAGAGAACCTTGAACTTTCGGCTCACAACGACCACTTAAGTGAACAAGTGGAAAGGTTGAAGAGGAGAGAGGATAAGTTAATTGAGGAATTAGACTTATCCAAGAGAAGTGAAGAAGGCTTGAAGAGGGAACTTGTAGAAGTTAAAGGGTCCTTGGCTAGGATAGATTCTAGCACCAAGAAGCTTGACCATATGCTTGGTGTTGGAAAGAGTCCATGTGACAAGAGGGGTCTTAGGTATGAAGATGACAAGAAGATCTCTACCTCTAACAAGACCGTGTTTGTCAAGAGCTTGAAGAAAGAAGAAACTTCATTTGTGCAAATTCCTAGGAAGAAGTTAGAAATAGGACAAAGTTCAAATGCTCAAGTGAAGATGGGACCAAGAAGGCAACCTCAAGCTCAACCCCCTAGGGTCCCTCAAGCCAACATTCCTCAACAATTGGCTCACAAAGGAAAGAGACCAATCATGCAACCTCAAGCTTGGAAGCAACCTAGACCGGTTCAACAACGAAGATGGATTGAACCCACTTATCCAAAAAGACATGGACGAGCTCCCATACGTGCACAAAGACAAGGTATGATTCCTTTTTTCATCCCTATTTGTCACTTTTGTGGTTGTGATGGTCATATTAGACCAAATTGCTTTCAATATATTAAAATGTGTAGAACACGAAGCATGATTGAAAAGAGAAAGAATAGAGCCAAGATGCATGTTCCTAGGAATGATAATTTTATTTTGCATGATCCTAGGACATCTAGAGCCCATGTACCAAAGACCACTAAGAAAGCTAAAATTGTTGCTAAGTGGATTAGAAAGAATGAAAATGTTTGCCATGTTGCACAAATAGTCTTGAAGGCAAATTCTTCTAATTTTTGGTATTTGGATAGTGGGTGCTCTAGGCACATGACGGGAAACAAGAGTTTCTTCGAGACTCTTGTTATGGAGGAAGGTGGAAATGTCACTTTTGGTGATGGATCCAAAAGAAATGTTGTAGGGAAAGGAACCATTTCCGTTCCCAGATTACCCTCCTTATCCAATGCTTTATTTGTTGATGGCTTGAAAGCCAATTTAATAAGCATTTCACATCTTAGTGATGAAGGATATTCCGTCTTGTTTTCTAAAGATTATTGCTCTATCCTAAAACCCGATGGACAAACCTTGTTAAAGGGCATGAGATCTAGCGACAATTGTTATTGTCTTGAAGCTAGTATTGTATCTAATCATGTGTCCATGGATGAGCAAATTGAGTTGTGGCATGAAAGACTTGGCCACATGAACTTTAGGGATCTACGGACCCTTGGAAAGTTCAATTGTGTGTGTGGCCTCCCTAAGCTTAGGAAGAAAGCCAATGGTGTTTGTGGACCTTGCCAACAAGGAAAGCAAACTAAAAGCATGCACAAAAAGGGTAAGTATCTCACCACCAAGGAGCCTCTTGAGCTTCTCCACATGGACCTCATGGGTCCTATGCAAACCGAAAGTTTGGGTGGAAAGAGATACATTTTTGTATGTGTTGATGATTTCTCTAGGTTCACATGGACATATTTTCTTAGAGAAAAATCCGAAACTTTTGATAAGTTTAAAATGCTTTGTAATAAAATACAAAATAAAATGAATTCTAATATTAAAAGCATAAAACGGATTAGAAGTGACCATGGGAGGGAATTTGAGAATGCCTCATTTGAAAGCTATTGCAATAGCTTAGGCATCTCCCATGAGTTTTCGGCTCTTAGGACACCTCAACAAAATGGAGTTGTTGAGAGGAAAAATAGGGTCCTTCAAGAGATGGCCCGTGTGATGTTGCTTAGCAACAATGTCCCTAGGAACCTATGGGCCGAAGCCATCAATACGGCTTGCTATATAGGAAATAGAGTTTTCCTAAGGCCCGGTACTAGAAACACCTCCTATGAGTTATGGAAAGGCAAGAGGCCAAATGTTAGCTACTTCCACACTTTTGGAAGCAAATGCTACATTTTGAATGACCGTGATCAACTTGGCAAATTCGATGCTAAGAGTGATGAGGGTATTTTTATTGGCTATGCCTTGAATAGTAGAGCCTATAGAGTTTTCAATTTAAAGACTCTAAGTGTTATGGAATCATCCAATGTCGTATTTGATGATACTAGGCTCAAGTCAAATGATCATGAGGAAGAGGTTATTTTTAGTGATGTTTCTCCTTTGGAGAGGGTTGTGGTGACTCCCAATGTTGGGACATCTAATGAAAATGATGAAGTCACACAACCCACTACTAGAGTCCCTCTCTTAGACTCTAATGAACCCGCTCCATGGGTTAGAAGACTCCATAACAAAGAGGATGTTATTGGAGATGTTAATGAGGGTGTTAGGACTAGACGTCAACTTGCTAATCTTATTAGCTACACATGCTATACCTCTCAAATTGAACCCAAAAAGGTTGAAGAAGCCTTAAATGATGAATTTTGGGTTCTTGCCATGCAAGAAGAGCTAAACCAATTCGAAAGAAATGAGGTTTGGACTCTAGTTCCTAGGCCTAAGACCACTAATGTCATAGGCACTAAATGGATATTTAGGAACAAATCCGATGAGGATGGCAACATAGTGTGGAACAAGGCTAGACTTGTAGCACAAGGGTACTCTCAAATTGAGGGTATCGACTTTGAGGAGACATTTGCTCCCGTTGCCCGTTTAGAGTCTATTAGGCTTCTCTTGTCCATTTCTTGTGTGCACAAGTTCAAATTGCACCAAATGGATGTCAAGAGTGCCTTCCTCAATGGCCTCTTGCAAGAGGAAGTGTTTGTTGAACAACCCAAGGGGTTTGTGGATGCTCACCACCCCAACCATGTCTATCGCCTCAAGAAGGCACTATATGGGTTGAAACAAGCACCGAGGGCTTGGTATGAGCGCCTCACTCAATTTCTTGTTGACAATAACTACACAAGAGGTAGTGTTGACAAGACACTATTCATCAAGAGAGACAATGATGAGCTTTTCATAGCTCAAATATATGTCGATGACATAGTGTTTGGCTCCACCAACAACACCAAGGTCCAACAATTTGTTGATGTTATGTCTCATGAATTTGAGATGAGTCTTGTTGGTGAGCTTAATTACTTCCTAGGTTTGCAAATTAGGCAACTAGATAATGGGATTTTCATAACCCAAGCCAAATATGCCAAAAACCTTGTGAAGAAGTTTGGTCTTGAAAAAGCCAAACATTGTGACACTCCTATGAGCACCACTTTGAAGCTAAGCAAGGATGCTAGCGGTAAAAGTGTGGACCAAACCTTATATCGTGGCATGATAGGGAGCTTGCTCTATTTGACCGCAAGTAGGCCCGATATATCATTTAGTGTAGGAGTTTGTGCTAGGTACCAATCCGATCCCAATGAGTCCCATCTCTCTTCGGTTAAGAGAGTCATTCGCTTTGTGAATTGGACTTCCAACTATGGGATTTGGTACTCATTTGACACTAATCCTAGTCTTGTAGGATATAGTGATGCGGATTGGGCAGGAAATTGTGATGATAGGAAGAGCACATCGGGCGGTTGCTTCTTTCTAGGCAACAACTTGGTGTCTTGGTTTTGCAAGAAGCAAAACTCGATTTCCTTGTCCACGGCGGAAGCCGAGTACATAGCCGCGGGGAGTGGATGCACTCAACTTATATGGATGAAGCAAATGCTAGTAGATTACGGATTCAACCAAGGTACTCTCACTCTCTTTTGTGATAACATGGGTGCCATTAATATTTCCAAGAATCCGGTGCAACATTCTAGAACTAAGCATATTGACATCCGCCATCACTTCATTAGAGAGCTTGTTGAAAATAAATGCATAGTACTTGAACATGTAGGTACTAATGATCAATTTGCGGACCTATTTACTAAACCCTTAGATGCTACTCGATTTAAAACTCTTAGTAGATCTATTGGGATATGTCTTGTGGAGTGATGTTCTATGATTGACCCCATATGGGGAACTCAAGCAAAGAGAGCTAGTTTGCATTCTTGTCACTTGCAAAAAATTTGAAATATCTTATGCCTCTTCTTTTAATTGCTTGAGTAAGCTTGGTTGCACATATGTATATATGTTTTCAATTCAATAAGTGTGAACCTTGCTTGTTTACAATCCATGTCATATTTATGTTCAAACATGCATTTTTGGACTAGGAGATGTATATAGGAAGTATGATTTGAATGACCTATGATTATCTCCATGACATGATGATTCTTTAATAACATGCTAATGTCAAATGAAAAAGCATGAAATTCATATAACATGCTCACATGAAAAGCATGAATTGATGATTGCATATTCTTAAAAATGCAAAACTTGTGTGAAAGCTTATGAGACTCAAAATGAATAAAGGATCTTGTATCCGTTCAAAGGAATTTATATTCCAAATGTCTCTCTTTCTTTATTGGTTGAACATGGCTACTATCATACGGATATCTTATCCAGAAAAATCAAAAAGGGTGCAAAGTTGATCATGCCATGTTTCGCTTATAAAGTTGGATATAGTTGCTCTTATATTGAAATCAATGTATTCTATATCCTTGCTTTACTCATGACATTGGTGAAATTGGTTTGAATTCCTATTAGAAACCTTTGTCATTTGCTTTGCCAAATACCATTGTATTTTGGACTTGAATGCTACATGTCTTGTATGCAAAGCATGTTTGATTCACACATTTTCTCTCAAATAAATCTCCTTGTTTCTCTCCGATTAAATTGAGATGCATAAAGTGACTTATATTAATTATGCAAATCTTGCATGCTACTATCTCTCGTTACTATGAGTGACCCGGTTGGGGACTACTCCTTTGCCTATATCATGACAAAAAGGGGGAGTAGTATATGGTAAGTGGAGATGCAAATTGGTGTTGCAATTGTGCACATTGGGGAGATAACACATTGAGGGGGAGTAGCCCTTTGAGGGGGAGCATTGCATTTATCATACATTGCATATATTTTGTAATGTTGTGCCTAAATTCTAAAAATGCAAATGCTTGTTTTGATATCACTTGATTAATCTCACATTTCACTTGTATTGGAAAACATAGAAATCTTATTTACAGGGCTTGATTATTCTACAAGAGATTGAAGACTTGAAGTTTTATTTTCTTATCTCTTTGTGTTGTAGAATATCATAGTTGTCCCGTAGTTTCTATTTCTTTGTGAGGAATCAATGTGAGTGGTGGTTTTGTCACGAAATAGCCAAAGGGGGAGATTGTAAGGTTCCCATTTGTTGATTGGCTCATTTCGTGGACAAACCACATGTTGGGGTTCTTTGTAAGGGTAGCCTAAGTATCGGTCTTATTGTTCGAAGCCCTTTGAAGACCTCGTGTTGATAAGCACTGAAGGTAAATTTCTTTGTGCTTACTTTTCTTTGAAGAGATTAGTTGCACACACACACTTAACATTCATTGCATATGTGTGCATTCTCTTCACTTGTCACATTTCACACTTGCACTTATTTATCATATTTTGTTGTGTGTAATTGTGTCATGTTGTCGTGTCATTCGTTTCCCGATAACTTTCGGAAACGTCCGCGCATGCACTAGAATGTGCTTGGTTTAGCGCGAGGACCGCCTATGGAGAATACCCTTGGCTTCTCCTTGGTTTTCACCTTTCTAGGTGATCGGCGGTTATGATCGGCGGCCTGGCCACCGAATGAAACCGCCGTTTCAGTCCAGATTGGTCTGAAGCATTTCTGCGGTTAAGATCGGCGGTCACGACCGCCGTTCGAAACCGCCGATTCAAGACCTGATTGATTTATCTCTCAGTCTAATTCGGTGGTTGAATCGGCGGTCATGAAACCGCCGTTCATACCTGATTGTTTTTAATCTCTCTGTTTTGATTCGGCGGTCACGAAACCGCCAAATGAACTGCCGTTTATGCTCTGTTCTTCACAAGCTCAATTCGGCGGTCATGATCGGCGGCCTAGCCGCTGATTGAAACCGTCGATCGGCGTGTTTCTTTGAAACTTACTTAAACGACCACACTTTGATTTGGCCCCCTATATATATGCCATTTTGTCTTTAGGTCAATTAAGAGAGTTCATATTCAGAATTCATACTTAGGATATTTTTCAAAGAGAAGAAAAATTCCAAGAACTCATTTTTTATTACTCAAACACTTTTTCATGATCATCAATCATCATCTAGCATCATCCTTGATCTTCTAGATGTCATCTTGCATGGATTCTTCATCATACTTTGCTTGGTAAGCTTTTCACTAATATCTTACATATTTTGTGTTTATACTTTGAATACAAGTTTGAGATTAGTATGATGTATGTTTGAGAAGTTGTTTTGTGATAGCTAATTAAGTTTTGTGCTTAATCTTGATTAGCTAAACTATTTGACATGTCATTTAGTTTTGATATCTAGGATTGTTCTAATTGCATATTAATCATCCTAGATAAGCATATAGGGTTTCCCTTGCTCTATGTTGCATTTGGATATTCATATATTCACTTAGGGTTATATTCTCTTCATAGAGAAAGTAAGTCTTGTGTGTAGCATCCGGGATTAGGTTGCTTAGAACGCAAGCAAATTGGACTAGGTTCACTCATACCGGGATTAGGTAGGTGTGTGATTACTTCCGGGATTAGGTTGTAATCGTTTTACACATTTAGTGGATTCGAGGTTCGAGTGTGGCTTACTTACTAGCCCGTGGTTTTTCCCGTGAGGGTTTCCACGTAAAAATCAAGTGTTATTTAATTTCCGCATATTATACTTGATTTATTGCTTTATCTATTTAGGGGTAATTTCGTAATTTTGACTTTCACAAAAAATTGGGTAAAAAGCTTAAAATCTATTCACCCCCCCCTCTAGATAGGTTTATACAGACCGTGCTATAATTTGTTTCAGATGCAGCGTTGTAGTTTTCATCTTTAAACAGTCACGTTTAGTATCCGCTTTAATATGTAGTCAGTTCTTCGGGGTGCCTGCCTCTTGCTTCAGCGGGGTCAATCTATCGGGATCCTGTTATATGTCTTGCCACGTGCTTGTCACATGTTTCGCTGGTCAGGGTGTCCAAGGTACCCTACGTCACTCACGCTCCTTTAAAAGCGATGTTCACGGATATCGGGGTTTCAAGCAGCGGGGTACCAGGATATTCAGGTATCGGGGTACTCGAGGTAGCTGGGTACCAGGATCTCGTGATGGTTGTGTCTTTCAGGCCCTCTCCCTTTATCCTTTGGCTTCCTAGACCTTTTCCTGGTCTCGGGGATTTTAGACCGGGGTGGGTTGAGGCTCCCTTCCTTAACCCATCAGCTAGCATGTGGGACATCCGGACATCTTTCCGTTTCTACTTTGGATTCTGACTTTCTTTTCAAGGCTTGTGAAAAATTCTTTTTTGATCCCTGCCATTTTTGACGGTTAACAGAAGTCCCCCCTGACTTGAACACCAGTATCTTGCTAGGGTTGGAGTTAGGATTCCCGGGTCCGTTTGAAGGATTTTTCACCTTGTCTGTTTGTCTAGGTCTCGTCTGGCCGTCTTCGTAATCGAAGGGGGGAAATCCTCCTTTGAAAAGGTGGTATTTAATAATAACCCACATGTCTGATAACGTTTGCTTTATAAATTTAAATTGGCCGTTTTTGGCGTGGATTTTTTGGAGTTGTCCTCGAGCACGCCTCCAGCCATTAATCTTTGTTTCCTTTTAGGTTTTGGTAACCGCCCTTCCTCTGCCTATAAACTGTTCTCTCTCCCCCTCTTCCATTGTTATGCTTCTCTTGCCTTTCAGAAATCAAGAACCGAAATCTTCTTTTTCTTTTGAATCTTTCCTTTTCAACAATGGCATCTCCCTCTAAGCTTCCTATCTCTACTCAGGATGTTCCTTCACCTTCCATGCCTGCTCCCTCAGGTTGTCCTTCTGTCTCTTCGTATTTTTTCGATAGCCAGAAGGAGGATTCAGCAGCGAGTTCACAGTCGATCAAGGGAAAGAAGCGTAATCATGGTGATGGAGATGTTACTGGAGGTGGTATCACGTCCCAGCGTCGCCGCTCTACGAGGAATCCCCGAATAGGGTTGGGTTTTCGTAATGAACCTGAGAATCCGGTCTAGATAACGGATGAAGATGAGGCTGCTGGCCTTGATGACAAAAGAAAAGATGAGGCAGGGGACCTTCTTCCTGTGGATTCTTTGGGAATTCTTGTTAGCCCCCTCCCTTCTTTTGGTGAAGGCCGCGTAATCCCGGATTTGGTCTGTACTGCCGATACTTTAGCCTAGCTCAAAAGGGTTTACAGGATCCCAGATGCTATCCGTCTTTCCCTTCCTCACCGGGGGTACGAGGTGTACTCTCCCCCTAGGTTGCCTGCTACTCCACGTGGCCGCCTTTGAGTGCGGCGTTCGGCGTTCGGCTTCCTCTTCACCCCTCCATTAGCAGGTTGCTTGTTGCTTTAGGATTGGCCCCGCTACAAATTTTGCCAGGATTCTGGAAGAACTTGACAGGGCTCCTGGTACTTTGGAGGGAGCAGTGTGAAAAAGACGATGTCGAGAAGGAACCTAGCTTCGACGATCTTCGCTACATTTTTCAAATAACGAGCATGGCTCCTCGGGGTCAATTCTACTTGAGATCCAAGAATAAATTGCGATTCGCTGTTCCTAGGGTGAATGTGAAATTCGTCCCGCCCTGGAAGGACTAGTGGGTTGTAATTGAAGGCGATTGGGGTCAGTCGGTGTATCTGAATGGGGTCAAACACTCATTCCTATTCGCTTTTCTCCACAAGATAAGTGGAACACGGCTGAGCTTTCTGTAGAATCCAGCCAGATCCTTACGAAGATTCAAAGTAGGAACTATGTCAACCCGCAGTATCCCACCTGTGATCCCTTTGAAGGTGCCCGACTGGAGCGATATCTGCGGATATCTCTTGTGCAACTAGGTATGCCTTGCCCTTTTCTTTTCCTCCCTTCTTTCTCTATTTCTTCTTACTAATGGTTCCTCTGACAGTTTCGGCTATTCCCCCTTCCCTCTTCGTTTCTATCAGGAATGATACGTCCGGATTCCCCTCCTCCCAATTCTCCTAATCCTTCTTCAGTCGGTGCTGGAGTTGCCTCGATATCCCTGTCACTTGCGTCTAGTCCTCCTCCTGCCCTTGTGAGGTCGGCTCTAGTTTCACCTTCTTCCCTTCCGGTCAAGACCGCAACGCGCCCATCTTTAAGCGAGATGTTCGCGCGGGCTGCCAAGACTAAAGTTTCACTGCTCTCTGCTTTGAAGAAAATGTCCCAACTGGCCGTTGTCCCTCCTGCAACAATGGTTGCTCCTCTTCCCCCTTCCTTTAATGTTTCAGCCCAGCTTCCTGCTAGAACGGAGAAAAGAAAGGGGGACGCTGCCCCAGTTATTACTTCCGTCGATCTCCCTTCCGGGTCGGGGTCGGGGTCACGAAACTATGATCAGGAGGAAATCAGTTCTAAGTTCATTGTTGCTTGTTCCAATGGGGGCTTGTAGTCCATGTCCTTTCTCTCGATTGATATCTTAGCGTCAAAGGGGGCGTCATTTCTTGCCGAGGTATGCATTGGGTCCCTTCAGCTTGTTGTATGCAGATTCCCCTTCTCTGTTTCATATCTTCTTTATTTCTTTTTGCAAGGTTTTAAATTCGTCCTGGCCATGGGGCAGCAAGCAATCATCCTGAAAGAAGCCAATCTGGCTCTCCAGGCAAAACTGGAAGAGGCTAGGAACAATCTGGCCCGGGCTGAGGAGAGCATTTCTTCTTTAGCTCAAGAAGCCTCCGATTCTGATGCTGGCAAGGAGGCGGCCTTGATGGACCTGAAACGGGTGACTCATGCTTATGACGTGGAAGTTGCCAAATCAAATCACCGCCGTAATGACAGGGAGACCGTTAAAGCGGAGATGACTGTCCTTTTAGATCACCACAGGGCTCTGCAGGTTTCTATGAACGCCTTGGAGTCTAAGGTGGATTCCTCTTTCGGGGATAGGTACTTTACTGCTTCATACGAGGTCGCCAAGGCATTTCCTCCTCCCTTTGACTTACGAAACACTCTTAACTGGGATTGTGATGTGATCATGGCTCGAGCTGCCCAATTCGAAGACCTGGACCAGAGAGGTCCTTCCTATACAGCCATTGCTCCCGAATTTATGGAGAAAAGTACCCGAAGTCCCCTGGTTTCTCCAACTAACTTGTTACGAGATTTCGTGCCCCCGACTGACGAGATGGGTCTCCCCCCTAGAATAGTTGTAGCCGGTGTCGAAGAAGTTCATGACGCCACTGGTGATGAAGGGGCTGACGAAAAAGGTGGGTCTAGATGAAGACCAACGGCGGAGAAAAACTTAGTTTTCTTTATTGTTTTCCCCAGCTACATTGATAGTTTTTTTTTTTTTTTTTGTAGCCCGAACATGGGAACTGGGCGTCCCCATTGATTAATAAAAATTCTTTTCCAATATTCGGTGATGTCGTTCTTGGATAATGGTTCCTTGGTTTGTTAAGCTTTCCTGACGAGTATTTTTGTGTAAGTAGAGGGCCCGTCTTAATCTGGGTGACTTCAATCAGTCTAACGGGATGGGATGTTTTTGCTTGATGCTTTATTAGTAAATCCTGGTAGGTAACCGAGGTTGCCCCAGTATCAGGTCTCTCTTACTGAGATACGGTGATGTAATGAAACGTAGAGTCATGCATCCTGATGGATCGTCTTGATTCCTCTAGCTACCCGTTTGGGTAGTCTACTAAGGTTTACCTTGGCCCTTGATTAATCCTGGTGGCGTTTGGTTAATCCTGGAGGGGGGAATTCCCCGTCCGAGGCTTCAAGAGGTCCATGTAGACTCTCCTGGTCTTGGTTAAACAAGAATCTGGCAGACGACTATGCCTCTTATGCTCTCAAGCACCAGATTCTTCCTGGAGGGGGGTATTCCCCGACCAAGACAGCAGGAATGCCATGGGGCTCTTCCTGGTCTTGAGGCGAAAAGGATGGCGAAAAACTTCATTTAGGCGTACTTCGGAGAAAACCGTGGAAAGAAAAACTGACTTTATTGATTCTCAAAGTGAGTACAAAGCAAAAAGGAAATTGGGGTATGCGTATCAGAAGTGTACTCTTCGTGACATATTTCTTCCTTTAAGAACTCCTAAAGGTAAAACCTTTTGAGATGATCGGCATTCCAAGTATGATCCACCGGGTAACCATCCATATCTTCTAACTTGTATGCCCCCTGCGTACCACTACTTTTATCAAGTATGGACCTTCCCAATTAGGGGCTAAAACCCCGTCTGACCTTTTCCGGGTATTCTAGGTCACTTTCCTGAGGACTAAGTCCCTTTTTTTTGAAATTTCAAGTCTTTACCCTCCTATTAAAACATCGGGCTATCTTGTGCTGGTAGGCCGCTACCTGCTCGGCCACCCTATCTTGCCTCTCTTCAAGGAGGTCTAAACTGGCTCTTAACTTCATCTCGTTTTCTTCCAACTTAAAGTGTTGGACCTTAAAAGACGTTAACCAGTGTTCGATGGGCGAGACGGCCTCCGTTCCAAAAGCCAGAGAGTAAGGAGCTTCCCCAATCGCGGTCCTTTTCGTAGTCCGATACGCCCAAAGGATGTTCGGAAGCTCATCAACCCATCCTCCCTTCTTCTGTTGGAGCTTCTTTTTGAGGAGCTTCTTGATAGTCTTGTTAGTGGCCTCGACCAATCCATTAGACTGAGGATGAGCTACTGAGGCTAGGCATAAATCTATACCCCTTTCTTCGCAGAAAAACCTGAAGTTGGCATTGTCAAACTGTTTACCAAGATCGGTGATTATAGCCATCGGGGTACCGAATCTACAAACGATATATTCCTTGACGAAGCTCGTGGTGTTAGCTTCAGTTATCTGGACCAAGGACTTTGCTTCCACCCATCGAGTGAAGTAGTTTATGGCTACTACCGCGTGCTTAGCCTGGTCGGGTGCGGTAGGAAGTGGTCCGATTAGATCCAGCCCCTAGATAGCAAATGGATAAGGAGTGCTGATCGAAATGAGTTTTTCTGGGGGCAAATGGTGTAGATTCGCAGTTTTCTGGCAAGGCTCGCAGGATTGTGCAAAGTTTTTTACGTCCTGATGGATAGTGGGCCAGTAGTATCCCATTCTGAGAACTTGATACGCCAACCTCTCTCCTGCAACATGATTGCCGCAATCTCCTGAATGTACTTCGTCCAATGCCCATTTGGCGTCATCCGGGTGCAAACATCATAGCAAAGAGAGTGATTTTCCTTTGCGATAGAGGTGTCCCTTAATCAGACAGTACCGGGTTGCAATCCTCTTGAGTTTGGGTGCCTGGTCCGGGCTCTCAAGGAGCGCACCGCCTTGCAGGTAATCGGCAATGGGATCCATCCAACAAGGCAGACGAGTGACCGGGTTAATTTCTAGTCCCGGGGTCGTGCTAGGTCATGGTATCAACTGGAGTGGTATCCCTTTAGGTAATGCCCTTCCTCCTGTTGCCGCTATCTTGGCTAGGACATCTGCTCGGTGATTTTTCTCTTGAGGGATTTGTTCCAACCTCAAGCCCCTAAACTTCGTAGCTGCTTCTTGGACTTTCCGAAGGTACCCTATCATGTTGTCACCTATTGCTTGATACGTGCCGGATACCTGGTTGATTACCAGCTGGGAGTCGCTCCTTACTACGAGATACTCAACTCCTTGCTCTATTGCAACCTTCATTCCTGCCAACAGGGCTTCATACTCTGCCTCGTTATTGGTGACTTTGAATTCGAACCTAAAATAGTGGCTACATTCGATCCCTTCGGGATCGATCAAGACGATCCCAGCCCCGCATCTGGCTTGATTTGAAGAGTCGTCCGTATACAGGATCCAAATCTCGCTGTCCGCTGGCCATTCTGGAGGTTCTGGATCCGTATCTGGAACTGTAGAAGGATCCGAGTGAGGAACTATGCTAAATTATACGATAAAGTCGGCCAGGGCTTGCGCCTTGATGGTTGTCCTTGCCTTGTATCTTATGTCATACTGGGTGAGCTCTAGAGCCCAAAGAACCAACCGGCCTGATACATCCGACCTTTGAAGGAATTGTCTCAAGGCTTGATCTATTACCACTTCAACGGTGTGAGCTTGAAAATAAGGCCGAAGTTTTCTGGCTGCGGTGACCAATGCAAAGGCCAACTTCTCCAGGATAGTGTAGTTTTTCTCAGATTTTGACAAAGCCTGACTCACATAGTAGATTGGTCTTTGGATTCCATCATTGCACTCCTTTAACAAAGCTCCGCTGGTTGCGGTCTCTGACACCGCCAGATAAAGTTGTAGTTCTTCCCCTATGGTGGGCTTAACCAATAGAGGTGGACTCGCTAGATACTCTTTCAGGGCCCGGAACACTTGTTCACTCTCGTGATCCCACTTCATGTTTTTTCCCTGCTTGATGATTTTGAAGAAAGGTAGGCATTTTTCTGTAGACCTCGATATGAAGCAGTTCAATACCGCTACCTGTCTAGTCAGCCCCTGAGCTTGTTGGAGAGTATTTGGAGTCCCCTGCTCGATGATGGCCTTGATTTTTTCGGGATTGGCTTCGATCCCTCTCTCATGCACCATGAAGCCAAGGAACTTTCCCGCTGCTACCCCAAAGGCGTATTTAGCTAGATTTAACCTCATCTAATTTTCTTTGATTATTTGGAAAGTCTGTCGTAAATCTTCGGGGTGTTGATGGGCTACTTGAGATTTGGTGATCATGTCGTCTATATACACCTCCATAGACTTCCCTATCAACGGCTTGAATAATTTGTTTACCAAGCGTTGATACGTGGCTCCTGCATTCTTGAGGCCAAAAGGTATGACTTTGTAACAGTAAAGACCTTGCCCTGTGATGAAGCTGGTCTTATCCTGGTCGGCGGGGTGCATCATGACCTGGTTGTATCCTGAGAAGGCATCCATGAAACTTAAGAGTTTGTTCCTCGCGGAAGAATCGATCAACTGGTCGATTTTAGGAAGGGGAAAACTATCCTTCGGGCATGCCCTATTGAGATCAGTATAATCCACGCACATGCGCCACTTTCCATTAGCCTTGGTTACCATGACCACATTGGCGATCCATTCCGGATAGTGGGATTCTCTGATGAATTTAGCTTTCAAAAGCTTGTCCACCTCTTCCTATACCGCGGTGTTCCGTTCTGTTCCGTGTTGAAATGTCTTTGTTTCTGTTTGACTGGCTTGACTGTGGCGTCCACTGCCAGTCGGTGAACCGCTAGGTTAAGAGGGATTCCTGGCATTTCATCGTGGTTCCAAGCAAAGATGTCGTTGTATTCTTCAAGAAGTTCCACCAATCTTCTCCTGACCTCGCTATCCAGTGCACCTTCTATTTTTACTAACTTAGCTGAGTCACCTTTTCTAATCTGGATTTCTTCTAATTTTTCCGTGGGGTGTCCTCCAGTCCATCCTTTTCCCTCTTCTTCAGTTTCCTCTGGTACCAAATCTGGTATCTTCCTTTCTTCTAGGATGTGGAGGTCTGGCTCCGAAGCCCTGCAACTCAGCTCTTGGGCGATACGGGTGTATCGCTTGGTTGAAGTGGTGGGGTTGGTAAATGCTGCATGGCAGGTGCGGGCTGTTTGCTGATCCCCCCTGACTTCCCCTACTTTGGTTCCGACTGGGAACTTCAGAATGTTATGATAAATGGATAGGACACCTTTGATTCTTGACAAGAAAGGTCTTCCGAGGATCGCGTTGTAGGCGGACGGAATGTCCACTACAATGAATTCCATCACGATGTTCTGCTGAAGGGGGGCCTCTCCAATAATTACTGGCTGGCAAGGTGTGCGCTCATACTGGCATCACGGAGTCTCCTGCAAAACCATATAAGGGTGTCCTGTAACTGTTGTAACAGGGGTTCTTGAGGTTAAACTTCTCAAACGTTTCTTTAAATAGGACATCTATACTGCTTCCGATGTCAATCAGGATGCGGCGGACCCGATAATTGGCAATCTGGGCTATGATCACCATTGGATCATCACAGGGTTGTGCTGCACTGTAGGTATCATCTTCAGCAAACACGATCTGAGCAGAATGAGGGAATCACGCAATCTTTTTGACACCCGGAACACATCCCGGCCAGCTGCATGCTTCGGGATCTTCCTTGCATGGTTTTTTCTTGAATTGTTGGAAGCTCCTACAAGGGTTGGTCCTCCGCTAATGGTATGGCTAGCCTGAACTTGTTGCACCACGGTCTTTGCTGTCGGCCTCGTCGCTGACTGGATCTTTCTAGGCGGGATATTGGTAGCTCGCTTCACCAATCGACGTTTGAGATCTTTAGGATGACTCTGCACTGATAATGACGATCCGAGTCCGTTAAAAACCGGTACCTAGGTACTTGGTCCTGCTCCTTGGGTCAATCCGGGTGCTTCAAAGAGGATCCCTTGGGCGATCATCCCAAGACGGACGCTCTCCACATAGGCTGGAGCATGTTGCTCTATGGGCTCCCGAGTCGCTTCCGGGACCGCGGGGTCCTATAGTGCTGATTCAGGATTAGGCGGCAGGATCTGGCTTCCGGTTCCTTTCCTTTTCCCTTGATTTCGGGTGGAAGCGAGGGAATGGGGCCCCGAGTTGGCGAGTTGCCCTTGGGAGGATTAGTGCCTCATCTTCTGTCTTCTTCTGAGTTGAACTTGTAAGTTGGTTAATGGGGTTCGATTCCCACAGACGACGCCAAAGTGTTAACCCAAAATTGTCACCGGGGTGCAATTTAGAATTAACGGTATGTGATGGACCCGGATCAAATTAGACCTGGGCTAACGGGATACTCTATACCCTGGTATCCCGCTGGGTATCGTGAATCCGATATTACGATGAATACAAGTAATGGGATGGACGAGTTTCTTATATGGTGGATATATGAAAGCTGAAAAGCAGTTTATACGTATATATATATGGATCTGAAACACGATTCCTTACAACCCGGTATTTGAACTATCAGGATTGCAATATAGAAAAGAAATCAGGCCTCAAGGAGAACGATGGAGATGGAGCTTTTCGTGTCTGTCGATAAGTAGAAAAAGTAAATTAGGGTTTCGATCCCCCTTCCTGTCAATATATCATTCGTATATATAGGCCCGCTTTCTTGAGCCACTCCTAGAACCTCGGTCTAGGGTTTCAGTGATACACGGGTTTCCCTGTGAAGTCTCTCCGAATTCATTGGGAAAGTCATCCCAAAAGATCAGGTCATTCCTTTTTCTTTCGGCTCCTAATCAGTTTACCCCTATTTAAAATAGGATACTAAAAGGAGGGAATGGATGCAGCATTGTAGTTTTCATGTTTAAACGATGACGTTTAGTATCCGCTTTAATATGTAGTCTGTTCTTCGGGGTGCCTGCCTCCTGCTTCAGCGGGGTTAATCTATCGGGATCCTGTTATATGTCTTGCCACGTGCTTGTCACATGTTTCGCTGGTCGGGGTGTCCCAAGTACCCTGCGTCACTCACGCTCCTTTAAAAGCGATGTTCACGGATATCGAGGTTTCAAGCAGCGGGGTACCAGGCTATTCGGGTATCGGGGTACTCGAGGTAGCTGGGTACTAGGATCTCGTGATGGTTGTGTCTTTTAGGCCCTCTCCCTTTATCCTTTGGCTTCCTAGACCTTTTCCTGGTCTCGGGGATTTTAGACCGAGGTGGGTTGAGGCTCCCTTCCTTAGCCCATCAGCTAGCAGGTGGGATGTCCGGACATCTTTCCGTTTCTACTTTGGATTCCGACTTTCTTCTCAAGGCTTGTGAAAAATTCTTTTTTGATCCCTGCCATTTTTGGCGGTTAACAATTATATTTTACTTTCCTCATATGCTCACTTGTAGAACTTCTGTCTTGGTCAAGGACAGTACTAGTATGCTTGAATATGCCCCAAGTACAGCTCACCCGGACATCTTGATTGCCTGGTAAATAGCGAGATTCATATATGCCTTATTTCCCGTGTATGAAGCCAAAGCTGCCAAGATACCCTGACTTAGTCATTATTTGCCTAACCTTGATGAATTCTTGATTGGGAATCCTGATGATTATTTTTAATCGGGGTGTAGGGCTTGGCATCTTGAGATGGTGACCTGGTTCCTTTGTAAGGATTCCCATTATTGATTGGCTTATTTCGTGGTCAAACCACATGTTGGGGTTTGGTTGTAAGGGTAGTCTAGGTGTTTGTTGAAGATCAAGACCCTTTCCAAGACCTCAAGAGGACAAGCACCAAAGGTATATATCTAGTGCTTACATTGGCTTGAAGAGATATAGTTGCACACACATACACAACATGCATAACTCTTATTCTTGTATGGTGTGTTTATATTTTGTGTGCATTGTGCTTTATTGATTTATTCAATATCTCTTCTTGCATGTTGAATTGATTGCATCTTGTTATATGATAATGCCATGACATGTTAGGCATTAGGATGCATTCAATACCCACACTTGCACTTCATGTATGTTAGCTTTTAGTGTGGAGTAATTCGTTTCCCTAAGGATGTTCGGAAACGTCCGTGCGTGCACGGTAATGTGCTTTGTTTTGCGCGATGATCGCCGGTGGAGATGCCTTTGGCTTCTCCTTGGTTTCACCATTTTTGGTGAATCGGCGGTTACGTTCGGCGGCCTGGCCGCCGTTCGAAACCGCCAAATGAGACCTGATTGAAATATATCTCTCGGGTCCAAAACGGCGGTTGGGATCGGCGGTTTCCAAACCGCCGAATTAAGTCGCCGAAGTTCCCCTGTTCCACACGGGAGCCATTCGGCGGTTCAGTTCGGCGGCCTGGCCGCCGAATGAAACCGCCGATCGGTGCGTTTCAAGGGCAAAATTGTATTTTCACCTGCCCTGTTTTTGGTCTCTATAAATACATCCTTATCTCTGGTTCAGAATACAAGTCTTTTGATCATAAGAACCCTAGAGAGATATTTAGAGAGACTTGAGAGAGAAAGCTTAAAGATCATATCTTTATCTCTCTAAACCCATCCCCACATGCATAAATCTTCATCTAAGCATCATCTAGGATCATCTAGCATATGCTAATGCATGGGACTTCTTCAACACACATGGTATGATTTGTTGAACACTTTTATCTTACATAATTAGTGTTTCTACTTATCAATTTTATCTCATATTTTACTTATATGTGTTTAGATTAATTTCTACATATAAGATTGAGATTATGTGTTGATTGGGTTTTTATTTGTTAGCTAGGCTTTAATGTTCATATGCCATCTAGCTAATTGATCTCATTTATTGATTGAGATTATTGTTCATAGCTTATTTGATTAGGTCATTATTGCCTAAAAGCTATGCCATGAACATTCTTGTGTGATGTATTGATAACTAGGTTGATAGATTGTTTTTTAATCAACTAGTTAATCCTTTGAATGTTTGTGGGTTTTATATGATAGCTTTGTATCTAGGATTGGTGATCCTTTACTTAGCTAAAGTTATATGCCATGTCATATAGCTATATGTGATATCTAGGATTGATTATATTGTCATCTTATAATCCTAGGTAAGCATTTAGAGTACCCTAGCTCTTATTGCATTAATTGAATATTCATACATATTCACATAGGGTTGTGCATCTCTTTTGAGAGATTGAAGTCTTGGGGCTAAGTGTGCTTAGGCCTCAAGCAAATTGGACTAGAGCCGCTATAAAAGGCCCGCGTGGTAGATTAGAGGGTGCTCACGCCAAGAGTAGTGTATCAGGGGATATCACTAGGGATTGAACCAAGAGTGGCGATTGGTAGTGTCCATAGCCTGAGGTTATCTAGGGTGAGGGTCCGAGAATCACTTGAGGGTGTAACCGTCTTTTCATATAGTGGATTTCGAGGTCCGAGTGTGGCGCACTTAACAGCCCGTGGTTTTTCCCAGTGGTTGGGTTTTCCACGTAAACATCAAGTGTCATTTACTATTTCCGCATCTTATTACACTTGTATGTATTATTGACTTGCTAGGGGTATTTTCGTAAAATTGACTTGCATGCGAAAATTGGGTAATAATTAGATAAAATCTATTCCCCCCCCCCCCCCCTCTAGCTTTATATTGATAAACACACCTCGAGTATTTTATGAACTTTCATCCTTGATGCTTCATCTTGGTAGGCGGTTAAAGGCATTTTAATACCAGGATTTTATACGTGATGTTGAGAAGTCAAGTATCCCGGTAAGATATCTTGATTTTTTGGCGATCTGTCCTAGTAGGTAACTAAAGCCACTTTGGCACCAGGTTTTTCCTGGAGAGGGGAATTCCCCGTCCGAGGCTTCAGGGGGTCCATATAGGTCCTCCTGGTCTTGACAAGGTAGACTCTGGTAGGCGACTACGCCTCTTATGCGTTCAAGCACAAGATCCTTCCTGGAGGAGGGTATACCCCGACCAAGGTAGCAGGAATGCCATATGGCCCTTCCTGGTCTTGAGGTGATCAGAAAAAATGATGAAAACTTGCTAGGCGAACTTAGGAGAATCATGTAGGAGAATAAAAGCTGACTTTATTGAATTTCTCAAAAGAGAATACAAAGCAAAAACGGGGTACACATATTAGAAGTATACCAACTGAGATAACATTCTTCTTCAAATTTTAGGGGTAAAACCTTTTGAGGTGATCCGCATTTTAGGTGTGATCTACCGGGTAACCATCCATGTCTTCCAACTTGTATGCCCCCCTACATACCACTACCTTTATTAGGTATGGACCTTCCCAGTTAGGGGCCAGTACCCCGTCAGACCTCTTCCGGGTATTCTGGGTTACCTTTCTAAGGACTAGATCCCATTCTTTGAAATTTCGGGTCTTCACCTTTTTATTGAAGCATCGGGCTATCTTGCTTTGGTAGGCTGCTATCTGCTCGGCCGCTTTATCCTGCTTCTCTTCGAGAAGGTCTAGATTGGCTCTTAACTTCCTCTCATTTTCTTCTAACTCAAAATGCTGGACCCTAAAAGATGTCAGTCTATGCTCGATAGGTGAGATTGCCTCTGTTCCAAAAGCAAGCGAATAGGGGGTTTCCCCAGTAGCAGTACTTTTGGTAGTCCGATAAACCTAGAGAACATTAGGGAGCTCGTCAACCCATCCCCCTTTCTTCTGTTGAAGTTTCTTCTTGAGGAGCTTTTTGATAGTCTTGTTAGTAGCTTCTACTAAACCGTTAGACTGAGGGTGGGCCACTGAGGCCAGTCGGAGATCGATACCCCGTTCTTCGCAGAAAAGTCTAAAGTTGGCATTATCAAATTGCTTACCAAGATCAGTGATTATGGCCATCGGGGTTCCAAACCTACAGACAATGTTTTCCTTGACGAAGCTTATGGTGTTGGCTTCGGTTATCTGGACCAGGGATTTTGCTTCTACCCATCGGGTGAAATAATCTATGGCTACTACAGCATGCTTGGCTTGACCGGGCTCGGTAGGAAGTGGCCCGATCAGGTCCAGTCCCCAGATAGCAAATGGATAAGGTGTGCTGATTGAGGTGAGCCTTTCTGGAGGTAGATGATGAAGGTTGGCGGTCTTCTGACAAGGTTCACAGGATTTTAGCGTCCTGATGAATAGTAGGCCAGTAATATCCCATTCTGAGCACCTGGTATGCTAGAGTCTCTCCTGAAACATGGTTGCCGCAGTCCCCTACGTGTACCTTATCTAATGCCCATTGAGCATCATCCGGGTGAAGACACCTTAGTAACGGGAGCGATTTTCCTTTCCGGTAGAGGTGCCTTTCTGCCAAGCAGTACCGGGTTGCAATCATCTTAAGCCTGCGTGCTTGATCCGGGTTCTCAAGGAGTGTGCCATTTTGAAGATAGTCAGCTATGGGATCCATCCAACAAGGTTGTCGAACGACCGAGTTCACTTTTAACCCTGGGGCCGTACTAGGTTGGGGTATTAGTTGGAGTGGAATTCTTTTAGGTAATGCTCGCCCTCCGGTTGAAGCTATCTTAGCCAGGACATCCGCTCGATGATTCTTCTCTCGAGGGATTTGTTCCATTTTTATACCCTTAAACTTCGTAGCTGCTTCTTGGACTTTCCTAAGATACGCTATCATGTTGTCACCTCTTGCCTGATACTCGCCGGATACCTGATTACTTACTAATTGGGAGTCACTTTTAACTAGGAGGTATTCAGCCCCTAATTCTGTAGCCACCTTCATTCCTGCTAATAGGGCTTGAAAAGAATACGGTGTGTTCTAAATATGTTATCTAGAGGGGGGTGAATAGATTTTATCAAATATTACCCAATTTTCGCATGCAAGTCAATTTTACGAAAATGCCCATACTAGTCAAAAATACAAGCAAGTGTAATATAGTGCGGAATTTAAATAACACTTGATGTATACGTGGAAACCCAACCACTGGGAAAAACCACGGGCTGTATAGTGCGCCACACTCGGAACTCGAAATCACTAATTGAAATGAAGTTTACAACCTATGTAAACCTCGTCTAACACTCCGGTCTGTAACCCCTCACTTCTACCCAGCAGGCCTTTATTAGCAACCTTATTCCAATTTGCTTGAGGCCTAAGCACTCTTTGCCCCAAGACTTACTTCTCAATGAAGAGAAACAACCTAAGTGAATATGTATGAATATTCAAAATGCAAATTAGAGCTAGGTTACTCTATATGCTTATCTAGGATAATGATTTTGCAATTAAAACAATCCTAGATATAAATGGCTAGATGACATGTCAAATAGCTTAGCTAATCAAGATTAATGAAAAACCGAATTAGCTATCACAATCAACACTAAATCATTTTCATCACAAATAATCTCTAACTTGTATCTAGCATATAATCAAAAGCATACAAGTAATTAAAGAGATGTATTAATATGAAAAACACTAAAGTAATATGAAATTAGTGAAGAACATACCAAATAAGATGTGATGATTCAAAACCATGCACGGATCAATTCTATGAAGGCATAGAAGATCAAATATGAAATTTGATGTAAAAGGGATTTGATTTGAGTGTTTAAAGTTGAGTTCTTGATTTGATTTTTTCTCAAAAATCTCTCTTGAAAGTTTAGGGTTCTAAGGTCTCAAAGAACTTAATCAGAGAATGAGAAAATAAGATATTTATAGACATCAAGAATTGGGCATGTGAAAAGACAATTTTGCCCCTGAAACGCACCGTTCGGCGGTTTCAATCGGCGGCCAGGCCGCCGATCACGACCGCCGAATTGAGCCCGTGAAGAACAGAGCATCAACGGCGGTTTCATTCGGCGGTTTCGTGACCGCCGAATTAGACCGAGAGACTAAAATCGATCAGGTATGAACGGCGGTTTCGAACGGCGGTCGTGACCGCCGATCTTGACCGCATAATTGCTTCAGACCAATCTGGACTGAAACGGCGGTTTCATTTGGCGGCCAGGCCGCCGATCATAACCGCCGATCACCAACAATGGTGAAAACCAAGGAGAAGCCAAGGGCATTCTCCGTGGGTGGTCTTCGCGCAAAACCAAGCACACATACGTGTGAGCGCGGACGTTTCCGAACACTATCGGGAAACGAATTACTAAGCACATATACACACAACAAGATATAAAACAAAGTGCTAGTGTGTAAAGTGACATGTGAAGAGTATGCACATAAAAATAAGCAAATATGCAATCATAGCAAGAATGCTAAGTGTGTGTGTGCTACTAATTCTCTTCAAAGAAAACCAAGCACAAGAGATTATACCTTTGGCGTGCTTGTATCTTGAGGTCATGGAAGGGCCTTTGATCTTCAACCTTAAACACTTAGACTACCCTTACATTCAAAATCCCAACAGGTGGTTTGACCACGAAATAAGCCAATCAACAAAACGGGAATCCTTACAATCTCCCCCTTTGGCTATTTCGTGACAAAACCACCACTCACATTGATTCCTCACAACAAAATAAACCTATGGGTCAATGAAGATTTTCTACAATACAAAGAGATATATAAAAATAAAACTTGAAGTCTTCAATCTCTTGTAGAACAATCATTCCCTGAAACAAGGTTTCTAAACTTTCCAAAACAAGAAAAGGTGAGATGAATCAAGTGAGATTAAAACAAGCATTTGCATATATATAAAAAAAAATTAAGCACAACATCATGCAATGTTTGTGTATGCAATGCTCCCCCTCAAAGGGTTACTCCCCTCAATATATATTCTCCCCAATGTGCACAATTGCTACAACAATTTGCACCTCCCCTTACCACATCCTACACCCCCTTTTTGTCATGATATAGGCAAAGGAGTAGTCCCCAACCAGGTCGCTCATAGCAACGAGAGATAGAAGCATGCAAGATATTTGCATATATATATAAGTCACTTTATGCACCTCAATTAATTGAAGAGAAACAAGGAGATTTATTTAAATAAAAATGTGTGAAACAAAATGCTTTGCATACAAGACATATAGCATTCAAGTCCAAAATACCATGGTATTTGGCAAAGCAAATGACAAAGGTTTCTAATAGGAATTCAAACCAATTTCACCATTGTCATGAGAGAAGCAAGGATATAGAAATTTCATTGATTTCAATTTAAGAACAACTATATCCAACTTTATAAGCTAAACATGTCATGAGCAACTTTGCACCCTATTTGATTTTTTCGAGAATGAAACCCGTATGATAGTAGACATGTTCAACAAATAAAGAAAGAGAGACAATTTGGAATGTAAATTCCTTTGAACGGATACAAGATCCTTTATTCATTTTGAGTCTCATAAGCTTTTTCACACAAGTTTTGCATTTATAAATTGCAATCATCAATTCATGCTTTTTCAAATGAGCATGTTATATGAATTTCATGCTTTTTCATTTGACACTAGCATGTTATTTAAGAATCATCATGTCATGGAGATAACTAAAGGTCATTCATATCATATTTCCTATGAAAATCTCCTAGTCCAAAATGCATGTTTGAACATAAATATGACATGGATTGTAAACAAGCAAGGTTCACACTTATCGAATTGAAAATATATATACATATGTGCAACCAAGCTTACTCAAGCAATTAAAAGAAGAGGCATAAGATATTTCAAATTTTTTGCAAGTGACAAGAATGCAAACTAGCTCTCTTTGCTTGAGTTCCCCATATGGGGTCATCTTCATCCTTCATTAATGAAGGGCATGAGGTCCTATGGACCTTCCAAGTCCATTGGACTTAGTTGAACCTATTTGAGACTTGTTAGTCTCGTAGCAAGCGGGTTCATTTTTTCTTATCCACATAGATATGACATTTTTCTTCCTAGTGGACAAAGGTATGTCATTCACTAACCTAGGATTATTGACAAAGGATTTCCTAGGCTCATGCAAGTGGGCTTTTCTTAGCCTATTTTTCTCTATCATGCTATTAATCCTACAATGCTTAATATACTTAAAGCACTTAGGCCTACTATGCCCATAAACACCACAATAATGACAAGTTGGTACAAAGTAAGAATTCATACCATATCCGTGTGAAGTCATTGGAGACTCATCATGCATTTGATGTCTCCTTTGGTTCATGTCTTCTATGTGGTTGAACTGGAATGGGTTGCCTCCTTGGATGAGGTAGCATGTTTTGCCTCTTTTCATAGTGAGTCATTTGTTGAGGAGAGTTGACTCGAGAGGCTCTAATCCGTTGAGCTTGGGGTTGTCTTGTTTTCACCACCTTCACTTGTGCATTTTTCGAACATTGTCCTAGTTCTAACTTCTTCCTAGGAGTTTGCACCGGTGACGCTTCTATCTTACCTAAACTCTTCACAAAGACGGTCTTCTTAGGAATAGAGCAATCCTTGCTCACTTCGAATCCAAGACCTCTTTTGTCACAAGGGCTTTTTCCTACACCAAGTATGTTGTCAAGCTTCTTGGTGCTTGTGGTCATTCTAGTCAATGACTATTTGGCTTCAACAAGCTCTCTCTTCAAACCCTCTTCATTCCTCTTAGACAAAGCTAGCTCATCTTTTTGCTTGTCTTCTTCCACCATGGATCTTACCACTTCATCATTCAAGTGATCAACTTGTGTTGAAAGCCTAAGTAGTTCTTCCTTTAACCTTTGAATCTCTTTTTCATTCTTTAACTTAGAGCTTTCAAAACTTTCAAAGTTGTCCTTAAGATCCATCTTCTCCACTTGCTTCCTTAAGAGGTCATTGTATGTTGAAAGCTCTAGATTTTCTTCCTCTAAAATCCTTAGGAATCTATCTTTCTTCTTCATGGAGCTTTCAACATTGACTATAAAGTCATGCACATCCATATTCTCTACATTTCCATTTGTAGAGTTAGAAAAGGAGTTATCTCCACTAGTGTCATCTTCTAGACTCTCCTCCTCTCCTATGGATCCAATATCCTCATCAAGACCTTCACCTTGATCTCTTGAGTCAATAAGTGCCATATCCTAAAGTGAAGCAACAACTATCTCCTCTAGAGCTACTTCTTCGACTTTCTCTTCTATGGGATCACTAGCAACGGAATTCTTACCAACAACTTCATTTTCTTCATTAGTGGCACCCAATGCCTTGAAGTTATTGATAAGCTCATTATCACTTGATGACTTATCTCCCTCTCCGGAGTCATCACTTTCACTCCAAGTGGCGACCATCATTTTTTCTTTCTTGTTCTTCAAATTTCCACAATCAGATGAGATATGACCTATGCCGCCACACTCATAGCAATGGACCCCTTTCACTTGCCTAGGCTCATGCTTCTTGAAGGGAGCCTTTTTCTTCAAGACTTGGCCTTTGGATCCAAAGCCACTCTTCTCGAACTTGACAAATTTCTTGAATCTTTGAAGCATCAAAATCATGTCTTTGTCCAAGTCACCTTTCTCCTCCTTCCCTACCTTAAAAGCACTCAAGGCAATTCCTTTTTGCTTCTTTGAAGAAGTGGAGCTAGGACCCTTCCTAGACTCGTAGGTGAGAAGTCTACCTATTACCTCGCTCGGCTTCATGTCCTAAAAATCACTATTTTCTTCTAAAGCCGTCACCTTAGACTCAAACCTCTCAGGAAGCGATCTCATTATCTTTTGCTTGATCCTTCTATCCGAGTAAGGGTCACCAAGTTGATGACTTTGGTTGACAATGTCCATCAACCTAATCTCAAAGTCGTTGAAGCACTCATTCTCCTCCATCCTAAGTGTCTCAAATTGAGTTTGGAGGACTTGAAGTTTGGAGTCCTTCACTACTTCGGTTCCCTCGTGTGCAACCTCTAAGATGTCCCATGCCTCCTTGGCTATCTTAGTGTTCTGAATCAGTTTGTACTGATTTTCGTCCACTGCACATATAAGGGCGTGCCATGCCTTTTGATTCCACTTGGACAACTCAAACTCGGGTTGTGTCCACTGTGCCTTAGGCTTGAGCACTTCTTCTCCTCCACCCGTGGGAGTCATCATAGGAGGCGAATATCCATCTTCAATGGCCATCCATGCCCTATCATGGATTTGACACACATATGCCTCCATCTTCCCTTTCCATTGGGAGTAATTTATGCCGGTGAGGAGGGGTGGCCTTACGCTCGAAGCACCCTCATTTGAACCGCCACTTCCACTCATAGTGTATACTGAATGGATGAAATGAATGCAAAATGTATGAATGATCAAAGAATCACACAAATGCAAAACACACCAAAAATGAGCTAGGATCACCTATGTATGTCTAGGAACCCGCTTTGATACCAATTGAAAATAATACGGTGTGTTCTAAATATGTTATCTAGAGGGGGGGTGAATAGATTTTATCAAATATTACCCAATTTTCGCATGCAAGTCAATTTTACGAAAATGCCCATACTAGTCAAAAATACAAGCAAGTGTAATATAGTGCGGAATTTAAATAACACTTGATGTATACGTGGAAACCCAACCACTGGGAAAAACCACGGGCTGTATAGTGCGCCACACTCGGAACTCGAAATCACTAATTGAAATGAAGTTTACAACCTATGTAGACCTCGTCTAACACTCTGGTCTGTAACCGCTCACTTCTACCCAGCGGGCCTTTATTAGCAACCCTATTCCAATTTGCTTGAGGCCTAAGCACTCTTAGCCCCAAGACTTACTTCTCATTGAAGAGAAACAACCTAAGTGAATATGTATGAATATTCAAAATGCAAATTAGAGCTAGGTTACTCTATATGCTTATCTAGGATAATGATTTTGCAATTAAAACAATCCTAGATATAAATGGCTAGATGACATGTCAAATAGCTTAGCTAATCAAGATTAATTAAAAACCTAATTAGCTATCACAATCAACACTCAATCATTTTCATCACAAATAATCTCTAACTTGTATCTAGCATATAATCAAAAGCATACAAGTAATTAAAGAGATGTATTAATATGAAAAACACTAAAGTAATATGAAATTAGTGAAGAACATACCAAATAAGATGTGATGATTCAAAACCATGCACGGATCAATTCTATGAAGGCATAGAAGATCAAATATGAAATTTGATGCAAAAGGGATTTGATTTGAGTGTTTAAAGTTGAGTTCTTGATTTGATTTTTTCTCAAAAATCTCTCTTGAAAGTTTAGGGTTCTAAGGTCTCAAAGAACTTAATCAGAGAATGAGAAAATAAGATATTTATAGACATCAAGAATTGAGCATGTGAAAAGACAATTTTGCCCCTGAAACGCACCGTTCGGCGGTTTCAATCGGCGGCCAAGCCGCCGATCACGACCGCCGAATTGAGCCCGTGAAAAACAGAGCATCAACGGCGGTTTCATTCGGCGGTTTCGTGACCGCCGATCCAACCGCCGATCCAACCGCCGAATTAGACCGAGAGATTAAAATCGATCAGGTATGAACGGCGGTCGTGACCGCCGATCTTGACCGCATAATTGCTTCAGACCAATCTGGACTGAAACGGCGGTTTCATTCGGCGGCCAGGCCGCCGATCATAACCGCCGATCACCAACAATGGTGAAAACCAAGGAGAAGCCAAGGGCATTCTCCGTGGGTGGTCTTCGCGTAAAACCAAGCACACATACGTGTGAGCGCGGACGTTTCCGAACACTATTGGGAAACGAATTACTAAGCACATATACACACAACAAGATATAAAACAAAGTGCTAGTGTGTAAAGTGACATGTGAAGAGTATGCACATAAAAATAAGCAAATATGCAATCATAGCAAGAATGCTAAGTGTGTGTGTGCTACTAATTCTCTTCAAAGAAAACCAAGCACAAGAGATTATACCTTTGGCGTGCTTGTATCTTGAGGTCATGGAAGGGCCTTTGATCTTCAACCTTAAACACTTAGACTACCCTTACATTCAAAACCCCAACATGTGGTTTGACCACGAAATAAGCCAATCAACAAAACGGGAATCCTTACAGGGCTTCATATTCTGCCTCATTATTGGTAACTTTAAACTCAAACCTGAAACAATGACTGCATTCAATTCCTTCAGGGTCAATAAGGACGATCCCGACTCCATAACCATCTTGATTTGAGGCTCCATCTGTATACAGGATCCAAGTCTTGTAATCAGCAGGCCAACCCGAGGACTCCAGGTCTAAACTCGGAGCTGCGGAGGTATCTGGATAGGGAATCATGCTGAATTCTGCTACAAAGTCGGCCAGGGCTTGAGCCTTGATCGTCGTTCTTGCCTTGTACTTTATATCATACTAAGTGAGCTCCAGGGCCCACAAGACCAGTCAACCTGACACATCTGCCCTCTGAAGGAATTGTCTCAAAGGTTGGTCAGTCGGTCACCACTGCAACTGTGTGAGCTTGAAAATAAGGCCGAAGCTTTCTAGCTGTGGTTACTAACGCAAAGGCTAGCTTTTCTAGAATGGTGTAGTTCTTCTCAGATTTTGACAAAGAAAAACTTACGTAATAGATTGGTCTTTGGGCTCCATCGCTGCACTTCTTTACCAAGGCTCCGTTTGTCGCAGTCTTTGATACTGCTAAGTAAAGTTGTAATTCCTCTCCTGAAAGTGGTTTTACTAGTAACGGCGGACTGGCTAGATACTTTTTTAGTGCCTGAAACGCCTGCTTGCTTTCTTGATCCCATTTCATGTTCTTCCCCTATTTGATAATTTTAAAGAAAGGTGTTAACCGCCTTTTTTGGCAGGGGTCAAAAGAAGAATTTTCCATCCATGTAAAGGTCATTTGATTATTGAAAGAATAAACCCAGGATCCTGAGGATCCCGCTACCACACTATCCTAGTACCCCGCTACCGCATGATCCATGATACACAGTATCTTGATGTCATGCCACATCGGCATCCCGGTACCTCGTACCCCGTGCCCCGTACTCGGTACCCGGTATCTACAAACATCATTTTAAGAGGAACGATAGGGACGCGGGGTACCTGGAGTACCCCGACCAGTAAAACTCGTGACATACACATAGCAAGATAAACACCTGGATCCCAGTATACCGGCCCCGTTGAAGTAGGAGGTGAGCACCCCGAAGAGCAGACCACATGTAAAGGCAAACATTAAACGTCACCGTTCAAGATAAAAACTCAAGTTACAACGCGACATACATTCCCACCATAAAGAATCCTATTTCGAATAGGGGTCAACTTATTCGGAACCGAGAAAGAAGGAATCGCCTGATCTTTCGGGATCAATATCCCGACGAATTCGTTAGACTCTAAAGGAAGGCCCGTGCATCACTGAAACCCTAGGCCGAAGTTCTAAGAGTATTCAGTAAGAAAGCGGGCCTATATAAGGATCTTTTGCTTCTCCCAAAATGAGGGGATGCGGCTTCTTCCCCAACAAGGCTCCCTTTTCTTCTTCTTTTCTATTGATTAGAGAAAAGGGTCTACGCTGGCCTATTATTGTAAGCTCCCTGGAGCATTTATGTTGTATTATTCTCCTACTTGTGTAAGCTCCCCGGAGCACGCCTTATTGATAAATATATAAAGGATCTCTCTCCACCGGATACTACCTAGGGGTTTTTCAGTATATGATCATACGTGATGCTTTTTCCCCCTAGGCCAGTCCACCTTCTACCAAAAGAATTGTCAATCTCCCTTCTGTCTCTTTTATTATGCATGTATATGAATTAGACTCTGACCCCGCTGGCCACCTATTCATATGACGTTCCATATACAAAGAAGGGGAAAGAACCTCAGACTAGCATGAAGAACCGAGGTGGTCTCACCTTTCACGACCACATCTACATCATTAAAGAGCGTATATCCCTCCCCATACTTGCTTGCTATCCGGGTCGGGGAATTACGAAGGAGATCCAGAAAAGAGTATCGAACACTGGGTGCGAGGTACGGGGTACAGCGTACCGAGTACGAGATTCATCGTCATCCTACTACTATATCCCACACTCAGTCGATTTGTAGGAACCAGTGGGGTATCGAGCTACTAGGTATCCCGCTAGCCTAGATCTATCCCGATCTGGGTCCCCATAAACCGTTAATTAGAATTTTCACCCCAGTGACAAATTTTGGTTAACAAAAGGTAAGCATTTATCCGTAGATCGAGATATGAAACGGTTCAGTGCTGCTATCCGGCCAGTCAACCCCTGTGCTTGCTGGAGTGTAATAGGAGATTCTAGATCCATGATGGCCTTGATCTTCTCAGGATTGGCCTCGATTGCTCTCTCATGCACCATGAAGCTAAGGAACTTTTGCTACTACTCCGAAGGCGCACTTAGTCGGATTTAGCCTCATCTAATTCTCCCGGATCACCTGGAAAGTCTGGCGCAAGTCCTTAGAATGTTGGTTGGCCATTTGAGATTTGGTGATCATGTCATTTATGTATACTTCCATAGACCCCCCTATCAGCTGCTTGAATAACTTGTTCACCAAGCGTTGATATGTGGCTTCAGCATTTTTGAGGCCAAATGGCATAACCTTGTAACAGTAGAGACCTTGCCCAATAATGAAGCTGGTCTTGTCTTGGTCGGCAGAGTGCATCATGATCTGGTTGTATCCTGAGAAAGCATCCATGAAACTTAGGAGCTTATTTCCTGCAGTAGAATCAATTAACTAGTCGATTTTAGGAAGAGGGAAACTGTCTTTTAGGCAAGCCCGGTTGAGATCGGTATAGTCCACACACATACGCCACTTTCCATTGGCTTTGGTCACCATGACTACATTGGCAATCCATTCGAGGTAGCGGGATTCCCTGATGAATCTAGCTTTCAAGAGTTTATCCACCTCTTTCTGTACCGCTGTGTTCCGCTCAGTGTTGAAATGTCTCCGTTTATGTTTAACGGGCTTGATAGTAGCATCTACAGCCAACCGATGAGCTGCTAGGTTGAGAGGGATACCTGGAATTTCGTCATGACTCCAGGTAAAAATGTCGTTATACTCCTCCAGAAGTTTTACCAAGCTTCCTCTAACCTCGTGTTCTAGTGCACCTCCTATCTTCACTACTTTGGTTGGGTCTCCTTTTCTAATCTGGATTTCTTCTAACTACTCTGCAGGGTGTCTACCAATCCATCCTCGTTCTTCCGTTCCAGTTTCCTCTATGATCAAATCTGGCATTTCTCCTTCCTCTAGGACATAGTAGTTCGGCTCATTGGTAACATATGTGCATTGCTCGGCTAATGTGGTAGGATTTACGGAGACTGTATAGCAGGTGCGTGCTTATTGCTGATCTCCCTTAACTTCTCCTACCTCGGTTCCAACTGGGAACTTCAATACGTTGTGATAAATGGATAGGACTCCCCTGATTGCATTGTAAGCGGATGGGGTATTAACCACTATGAACTCTGTCATAATATTCTGTTGAAGAGGGGCTACTCCAATTATCACCGGCAAAATATGTGTTCCCATTGGCATCACAGAGTCCCCTGTAAAACCGTACAAGGGTGTAGTGTAGCTGTTGTAGCAAGGGTTCTTCAGGTTGAGTTTCTCCAATGCTCATTTGAACAAGATGTCCATACTGCTTCTAGTGTCTATCAAGATACGGTGGACCCGGCAATTGGCAATCTGTATGGTGATCACCATTGGGTCATCATGGGGCTGTACTATGTTGTAGGCATTGTCCTCAGTGAAAATAATCTGTGCAGAGCGGGGGTACTCTCGTGATCCTCTGGATACCCGGAATGCATCCTAACTGGCGGTGAGCTTTGGGATCTTTCTAGCATGGTTCTTTCTTGAGTTGTTGGAAGTTCCTGCTAGAGTTGGGCCTTCGCTGATAGTGTGAATAACCTGAATTTGTTGCATCAAGTCCTTTCCTTCATCTTTCCTCTGAGGCTGGACATCCCGATGGATCCTCCTGGATCCAGTATTGCCACCTACATCGTGCTGAGGATTCTTCCTTTCTGTTGCCGGCCTTGTCATTGGCTGGATCCTTCTGAGAGGGATGTCAAAAACTGATTTCACCCGTCAAGGTCTATGATCTCCAGGGTGATCCGGCTCTGGTAGAGGCGGCCCGAGTCTGTCAAAGACCAATATCCGGGTACTTGGTCCATCCCTTTCTGTAAATTTAGGTGCTTCAAAGGGTATTCCTTGGGCAATCATCCGAAGACGGACGCTCTCTACGTAGGCAGCAGCATGTTGTTCCATGGCATCTCGATTTGTCTCGGGGACCGCGGGGTCCTGTGATGCTGATCCTGGATTAGGTGGCAGAACCGGTGCTGGGATCTGGCTTCTTATCCCTATCTTCTTCCCTTGATTTATTTGGGTGGAAGCGAGGGAATGGGATATCGAGGTGGCGGGCTGCCCCTGAGAGGACCGAAGTCTCATCTTCTACTTCCTCTGGGTAGAGCTTGGTAGCCTATTAAGGGAGGGGATTGTTCCCATAGACGGCGCCAAAGAGTTAACCAAAAATTATCACCGGGGTGAAATTTTCAATTAACAATTCAATGAGGATCAGGATTGGGGTAGATCTTGGTCGGCGGGGTATCAAGTAGTTCGATACCCTTTTGCTTCCTAAAGTTCTACTAAGAATGGTGAGTGATAGTAGTAAGATAAGAAGGATTTTGACAAGTAGTAGAATGAACGCTCGACTTGTTTTATTCAGAATATCATATTGTAAGATTACAGTCAATCGATAGCACAACGATTATTACAAGAACAAAGAAACAAAAATAAGCTTGGTGGGCAATGGCGGTGGAGCTTTTCGTGCCTGTCGATAAGTGGAAAAAGTGTGTTAGGGTTTCGGCCCCCTTTCTGTGATCATAAGGTAAGTATATATAGGTTTGTTTCTTGTCATGCACTCCTAGAACTTCGGTCTAAGGTTTTAGTGATTTACGGATCCTTCCTTGGCGATCAACGAATTCGTCGGGGAATTGATCCCCAAAAACCAAGTGATTCCTTTTTTATCGGATTGGATGGGAGTTGACTCCTATTTCAAGTAGGATTCTGTATGGCGGGAATGCATGTAACATTCTGTCTTGAATGGTGGCGTTTGATGCTTGTCTTCCTTCTCGACGCTTCTCGCTTTAGGCAGGATCGGTGCACTAGGATTTTGGTGTTTAATTTGCTAAGTGTCTGCCATGAGTTTTGTGAGTTGGGATACTCCAGGTACCCCGCCTTCCTCTCGTTCTTTCTTAAATGATGTTTGAAAATATCGTGGTACCGGGTATCAGGCTACTGAGATACCGGGGTACCGGGATACCTGGGGGTAGATGGGCGATAGGATCTTACGGTAGTAGTGTCTCTGGGGCCTTGTCTTTGAGGTCTCCTGATGCTTTCTTGGTCTTGAAGGTTCTGGACCTGGCTGGGATGGGTAGAAGTTCATGCCCTAGCCGTCTTGTAGGTAGGCAGGGTTCCCGGGTACCCCTCCCATTGTCGCTTTCTACCTCGACTCATTTTTCAAAGCCGGTGGAAAATTCTTCTTTGATCCCTGCCTTTTTGGCGGTTAACAGTTACATTTCTAATTTCGTAGTAAGTATTTGCTAGTTTACATTTTCAACATCATCAACCATTCATCTTTATTGCACTAATATCACTTAAGTTTAGATTAGTTTTAGCTAAATTCCAATCTCTGTGGACGACCCTTGCTTGCCACTATATATGCGTTTTCATAACCCTTATAGGTATTACTAGGTTTACAAACTGTGTTTGACAAGTGTTTTTAAATACACACAAAACGACTTTGTCATGGGGTCATGGAGTACCTCCCTCATTGGTTGGAGGGAGAGATTATCGGGCTTGGAGGCCCATCTAGATAGTCAAGCCTAATGAGAGCAGTTTTGGTTTAATTACCATAACTAATTGTTATAAAAGCAACAAAATATTGCTTTTTGATGTAGTGTGCGGCAAAGAAAAAAACCAACTAGTGTGTTCGGCCAGCTAGGGAGAAAAGGAGAAAGAAATTAAAAATATATATATATATGAAGAAGGAAATTGGGTTTGCCTTTTCTCCGTCAATCCTTCTCCGTTTTCGAATCCGTTAGAAGTAGTGAGTTCCTAGGATTCGTGTATGTCTCAATCTGTAGTGTTTGAGAGAGTTAGTTGTGGTGAGATTGTTCTTATTTTCTTCTTTGTATTGTTGTTTCTTAGAGGTGTTTGTTTGTGTACCCATTATTGGTGATAATAGTGGAAATATTATTTGAAGTTTGACCCCTAAATGTAGGCTTACGTTGAACCACGTAAATCTTATGTTGTCTATTTTATGCGATATATTGTTTGTGTGCTTGGTTGTGGTTTTTCTTGACTGCTAAGTAGCTAGTTTGATGTTTTCTACAATTCTCACAAATAATCGATAGTGGTGGTTTAGCGCCACTAAGGTTTTCGGGAAGGTGTAGTAGGGTTTTTTCGTAACCTACCACCACTATCAATTCCACACACACACACACACACACACACACACACACACACACACACACATATATATATATATATATATATATATATATATATATATATAGAGAGAGAGAGAGAGAGAGAGAGAGAGAGAGAGAGAGAGAGAGAGAGAGAGATTATCAGGTACGGGATCCTGCATGTTTTTTTCATGCGGGATCACCGTTTATCACAGGTGATAATCAATTTCAAAATCCCCTATTAGTTTTCAGAATCGTGACCTCCACTCCAAGGGAGGAGATAGGCGGTGGCCGATAGGGGCCATGGCCCCCCCAACCAAAATATTTTCAATAAATTTTTCATATATAAAATTGTCATAATGTGTTATATAGGCAAACATATCTCTAACCCATCACATTATTTTTTTTTAATTATAATCATAATTATTGCCCTTTGAAGTCCAATTTAATCAATATGTTAACCGCCTTTTTTGGTAGGGGTCCAAAGAAGAATTTTCCATTCATCCATACCAATGTCATTTGATTGTTGAAAGAATGAACACAGGGTCCTAAGGATCCCGCTACCACACTATCCCGGTACCTCGCTACCGCATGATCCATGATACACAGTATCCCGATGTCGCACCACACCGGTATCCCGATGTCGCACCACACCAATATCCCGGTACCCCGTACCCAGCACCCCGTAACCCATACCCCGTACCCGGTGCCCCGTACCCCATACCCCGTACCAGGTACCCCGTACCCCGTACCCCGTACTCGGTACCCTAGTACCCCATACTCGGACCGGTCCTCCAAGCACCTTCCGACCACCTAACATATAAGGCGTTAACAAGGGAGGTCGTAATGCACCATCTGTCAGATTACCAAGGAAGAAAAGATCAAGCTACAATAACAGACTGAATACAACAACATTTAAGTAAACAAGGAAATTACCTTGTTCCCGCAATTCAAAAGTCCCATTCAAAAGTGAAGTCAACTCTTTCAGTTCTAAAAGGAATCACTTGATTCCAGGGAATCAATCCCACGATCTTCTCGCCTATCGCCGTGGAACACCCCGTAAATTGCTAGGTCATTAGACCGAATTTAAGGGAGTGAATAGCAAGAAATAAGACCTATATATATGACATGACATTCGACAGAAAAGGGGACTGGATCTTCTTTTCCTAAAAAGACCTGCAGCTTCTTCCCCAACAAGGCTTCATTTTCATTTTCTTTTTCTTTTCTACTGATTAGAGAAAAGGGCCTACGCCCGCCTATTATTGGAAGCTCTCAGGAGCACTTATGTTGTATTATTCTCCTACTTGTGTAAGCTCCCCGGAGCACGCCTTATTGATAAATATATAAAGGATCTCTCTCCACCGGATACTACCTAGGGGTTTTTCAGCATATGATCATATGTGATGCTTTTTCCCCCTAGGCCAGTCCACCTTCTACCAAAATAATTGTCATTCTCCATTCTATATCTTTTATTATGCATGTATGTGAGTTAGATTTCGACCCAGCTGGTCCAAGCTCTCTTATCCACCTATTCGCATGACATGCTACAATAAAAAAAAGGATCAAAGCCCTCACACCAGCATGGGAACCCCAAGCACCATATCTTCTCCATATGCTCGAAGCCCCGACGGGCGGGGTGATTTTTTCTCCTCCCTATTGCACCTTACTCTAGATATTTTACTCGTACAAAACCATGGTACCTAGAGGTACCTACCCTGCTGCAACCTACCAGGTAGCAGTTTGAGGGTGTTAATTGAAATTCTTCACCCAGAGCAAATTTTTGGTTAACACAATATATCTAAGAAAGTTTGATGTAAGGCAGCATCAACAGCTATGAGCATGTGACCATAACCGTTTTAAAAAGAAATTATTCTTATGTTCCTATTTAATAATGAATTTAATGAATAGATATCATGGAGATTATTAACCATGATCACTAAGAAATACCGGATGTGATAAATTATTTACTAAAGTAGTAAGTTCATTTTGTGAGACATGAAACATAGATGTTTCGGATATTAAGGCTCGTTACATTGCAATACTCTCAATTACAAGAACAACATAAATTCTTGCTATAGCGAAGGCCTGTAATTTATGCATGACAAGCCCAGCCTTACTCAGCAAGACCATAGTGTTTGTGAGTGATTCTAAGGTAGCCGTTTCCTATGTAAATGGTAGTGGGATTAGGAGCATGAATCATGTTCAGACTATTTACGATATTCGCAGTCACCTCATTAGCATTGGCAAAGCTAACGTGGTGCATTGCTCAAGGGCTTCGAATTCCTATACGGACATGCTGGCTAAACAAAGTTCAAAGGGGGCAGAGATGTCTTAACATGGAGTGTAGATTCTGTTTCTCCTGCCTAGTCTTTGTTTTGATGTTGTTTTGTGTTTTGCTCTGTTTTTGTGCTCTATGTTGAGCTTTCTGCTTCTTGGGTTGTTTCGGCCTTTGGTCTTCTTGTTCTCTCTAGCCTTTGTGCTGCCTTTCTTTTTAATATATTATCTTTAAAAGAAAAATTAAATATAAGTATATATTCAATTATAAATGATTTTTTTGATTTTATAAGAGTGTCATTTTGATTCATAAAACTTATATTTATTTTATTTATTAATTTATGAGACTAGATATTATATTTGCTTTTTTTTTTTTTTAATAATTTAGTTTTTAAAAATTAATATATTTGTCTTGTACAAACTTGAATTTTTTTTTGTCTTCACCCCTCAAAAGCTAAAATCCTAGCTTCACCCTTGCCTCCACAGATTGTGAAACCTGCACTTTCAATTCCTTCCGTGCTTGCCTCTGTCTAAGACAAAACCCACCTGCAAAGTCTGACTATCATCCACGATCAATGAATCAATCTATATATCATCCAAGAATTGGAGCAGAGCTTCATCTTATGCATGCCCGCATCATCCATCTCCATTTTAAATTATAGATTGCCAAATTGATTGTATTTGACCGGGTGTGTTTGTAATTCATGTGAACATCATACCAACATACAATTGAGATGGTCCATGCAATTATTATGCAGGTTAACAACAAGAGCTTGGCTATTTGAGATGCTAGTTCTGGAAGTTGAAAAAGAATTTGGTGCTAGAATTCTGAAACTGGAGCAAGTTAGGATTCTTAAAAAAATAATAAATAAATAAATTAAAGCTAATCAAGAATCAAGAATCAAGATCATATACGATAATCATAAAGATATTAAAAAAAGAAAATAAAAATGTTACAAAAAGGACGTACTCCTCATCTATGATGATCAAGAATCAAGATGATATACACCGAAAGGATGAAGAAAAACATGAACATGTACATTAATTAGTTCACTAAAATCTTCTGGTTACATCAAACAAAACGTTATAAAAAGTTTCCATTCCAATTAGCATTAGGTGAACCCAACACATCTTGCAAACAGTAATTCTCAATTGAACCAAAATCATCAAGCAACCCTTCAAAATACTTATCATCCAAACCATTCTCCTCCTTTTGATTCTTCACAATACAAGTAGATCCCTCCTCTTCATCAACATCATGATCATGATCATGATCATCCTCATCAATTGCAATCACACCCTTCATTTTCTCATCAACTTGAGGCATGTGCCCTTCAAACAACGCCACGTGTCCAAACAATTTATCTTTCCTAGAAAAGCTGGTCCCACAAGAGCACTTCCACCTACTCTCCCCACAGTGCTTGTAATGGCTCTTCAAATCCGATATCACCGAAAAACTCTTCTTGTGACACCGATCGCACTGGTACGTCTTCGGACAATGACTCCTCTTGAAATGATTCTTCACGCACGTCACCGATTTCAAAGCCCGAAACTTTCTGTGTCTCTTGTTTCGGTTGCAACCTTCGAACGGGCACGAGAATCTCGTCATCCTTCCCGATTCCTTCACCGATTTCTCGGGTTTCGCTAACGCCTCTGCCGTTTTGTACTCGTTCCCGTGTGCCCGCATATGCATCCGTAAATTCGCGTCTCGCTTGAACCCTTTGCCGCAAATATCGCAGAAGTGGATGTGCTCGGCCAGTAGCTCCACCGCATCGATCTCCACAACTTCGTACTCCGATTCGTCGTCAGGGTCGTCTTTTGTTTCCGATATTCGCTTCGTTTTCTCTGAAAAGTCCGAAACGGTATCCGGGTTTTTCGGATGCGAGGCAGAACAAGCCTGTGGCTGCTGCGGCGGCGGTAGTGAGTTCGATGAGACGAGAAGGGCGGCGCCGTTGACGATGATTTGGTGGATGGCGTAGGAGATTTCAGAGGATACCATATCCATATGGTTTTTGGAGATGAGAGTGTTGGAGCTCACCGATTCCGATAAGAACTGCTGGAGAGAATCCATTCTCGTACGGACGGTCGAGAGATTCGTCAGTGGAGAACCGGGATCTGGATATCCCGGCCGATTCCCACTAGTTTCGCCGATATTTGACATTTCTAAACTTCAAAAAAAAATTAAAAAAACAAAAAAATTGGACGGCACCAGTTCTCAGTTCTGTCTCGGGTTTCGTCTTCGATATGGTAAACTGATAACTTGATAAGCTTAAAAAGAGAGAGACAACGACAATGCACACGTGGCGATCAGAGAAAAAACAGATGGTTGCTTTGGTTGACTCTGACTTGGCGGCTGTGGGCCCATCATGGGTGTCTCTAGGCCGTTTGATTAGAGGAACAAGTAAGTGGGTCCACTAAAGTCGATGAGATAGTGGATCTTACCACACTTTGTCTGATTAATAATATAAAAAAATAACAATAATTTAATATCCAGTGTTGGTTGGTTCCATGAAGTTTCAATTGAAGTTTTCAAATTCAAATACAAGTTGTGCATCGGAGATCCCAAAAAGTAGTTATTAGTCAATTGAGTCTTAAGGGTAATTGCACAAACACCTTAGGATTAGCCTTAATTCTATGCAAGGAACGTAATATCGGTATTAGTATTAATATCGGGCTTCTAAATTTATAAATATATCGGGGATATTATCGATATCGGTGGATATTCCGTCAAAAATTAAAAAAATGATGGATATTTATATCTAAAGTTAGATTTTTTTTTTTTGTGAAATTTTAGGACAAGCTTAAACAGATAATTATACATCAAATGAATCATATTTCAATAATAAATTATTATAGTTATGAGTTTATTATAAATTATAACATAGATAGAATCTATATATAATTTTTAAAATTGAGTATTTAATAGAATAACATTTTGTTTCACTTTTACAATAGTATATACAATATAAAGAGATTAAATATTTAATAAACAAAATTATCTTTAAAATATATATAGTAATAGTTCCACACTTCCAAGATTCTATCATAAATCATAATTCATACATAATAATCTGAAATTTAAAACTAAAAAAAATTCCTTGCTGGTTCAAATATATAAGATACATTTATATCTTGATTCGAACAATAATTTTCCCAATAAAACGTGCTTGTATAGTTTTCAATATAGTTATTAATATGCCACACGTATGTTGCTTGATCTCTTCCATTTGATCCATGAATTGGGTAGTTTGGATTTACCCAACTTGGTGGATATTGTTGATCTGCATACATAGGTATTGCATATGACATTTGTGGAGAAGGATAATCAAATATATTGCAGCCACCATAACTACCATAATTTGGTACATGAGAACCTGACATTGACTGCGAATCACCCAAAGAACTATTATCTGTGTCTATACTCATTGAGGAGAGAGTCATATTCAAAGAATCTTCAACATTTTGACTTGTTCCTCTATGTTGTCTACCACGATTTTGATCAAAATTACCTACATAAGCATCCCAACCCGCCATACTAGCATTTCAACCTGTTGCACTAGCATCCCAACCTCCAGCACGAACATCCCAACCTCCAGCACCAGCATTCAAACCTCCAGCACCAGAATCCCAACCTCCTGCACCAGAATCCCAACCTCTTGCCTCATCCCCATCATCTCCATCATCTCCATCATATTTTCCTCCACTATTTACATCAGAGGTATGTTGATCATCGGAAGAGCTGGTAACAATAACTCCAAGATCTACACCAACTTCTTCTCTAATCACTTGTTCAATATTTATTCCCATGTCTTGAGCATGAGAAGCAATATGTGAATCGGGATTTCCTTCGTCATCATCCGAGGAGACAAGTCTAACCCAGTTAAAAATAGGATTCTCATTATCGTCACTTGCTTCAGCAGTTACTTGAAGTAGATCCATAAAATCAGTTTCATTTACTTTATCTTTTTCAGCTGCCATATCTAGGGTTGTACATTGGGGAAATGAGGATGGATATAGGCCCCCCCATCCCCATCCCCATCTCTATCCCCACTTCTCAAACCCTTCCCCATTTCTCAAACCCTTCCCCATCCCACCCCCCATTTCCCCATTTGGGGAAAATGGGGATGGGGGAGTTTTGGGGGGAGGTCCCCCCATCACCATCCTCATTTCCCCATTTTTCCCGTTTTTCCCCGTTTCCTCGTTTACCCCATTCCTCCATTTCCCCATTTGGTTGAAAATTACAAATGAAACTAAAAAAAAAAAAAAAAAACATTCCATTACAAATGTAAAAGAAAATACATTACAAAATAATGTCAAATATATATATACATTACAAAATAATGTCAAAGAAAATACATTACAATATATATATAAAATTATTTTTATAATATTTTAGGAGAAATGGGGAAATGGGGATGGGGGAGGGTCTCCCCATCCCCATCCCCATTTCCATTTTAATCTGGGGATGATTTTCATCCTCATCCCTCCCCCCCCCCCCCCCCCCCCCCCCCAAAAAAAAAAAAAATTTCCCCCAAATGGGGATGGGGAAACGGGAAAACGGTGATCCGGGGGAAAATGTGCAACCCTAGGTCCCCATTTCCATTTTAATCTGGGGATGATTTTCATCCTCATCCCTCCCCCCCCCCCCCCCCCCCCCCCCAAAAAAAAAAAAAATTTCCCCCAAATGGGGATGGGGAAACGGGAAAACGGTGATCCGGGGGAAAATGTGCAACCCTAGCCATATCCCTAAGTTTCAACTTCATATTATAATAACAATAAACAAGTTGTTCAAGCTTAAAATAGGTAAGACGGTTCTTTTGTTTTGTGTGGATTAAAGCAAATGTGGACCAATTTCTTTCACATGCAGAAGATGATAATGTTTGTGATAGTATGCGAATTGCTATTGCACTTAATGATGGAGCACAATTTTCATACATTACCCACCAATCAACTGTAATAAAAATTATTAAGTATTATAAGTATGAATATTATTTCAATGATATTATTATTTATTATTAATATGTAAATTTTTGTAATAAAAGTTATATATCTGGTTGCATTTTGCTTCTAGTTGCAATGACTGCTCGTTCACCAAAACTTTTCTTTCCATCATTAAAGTATGTGAACTACATTCATGAGATCAATATGTATATAATATATATTAATATGACACAATACTCACATGCAAAGAATTTATAATATTGAAATTATAAAATTGGTTGTAAATTGTAACTTTGTATCTCATTTCCAAAATTAGCAATTCTTACAGCTTCAGTGTCTAATTGCACATAGACATTACGTACGGCTTTCAGAAGATCCGAATTATCCCCAATATTGTCTCTATATTGGTACTTTGGGTTCAAATAGTAAGTTAGAATAAAAAAAAGAATAATTTTAGTATAAATACTATACTAAATTGTAATTATGAATGACAAACAACCCAAAATAAAATTTACCTGCAGCATGTAATGGGTGATTGAGCATTTTATCCCATCGGTCATGTATAATGTTTAGAACTCATTTACTCCATCTATGTTGTTTTACTGTATCTTTCATCACACACATTAACTCATACACAATAGGCATAGTGGGTACAACTTTTATATCAACCAATCTCAGAACTTGGTACAGTGGCTCATATGTTTTAAGATTCTTTTATTTGGAATGTCGGCACAAAGTTACAAAAAAATCAATTCTACATATTTATAAATTGATTGGTACATATTTAATACTATTTGGAATTAGTTTTACGCATTTAAGTCACAAACAATTTTTTTTTTCAGATTGCTTTCACAAAATTTTACATATTTTACACGTCCACTCTTTGGTTTTTTATCCAATTTTACTTCAAGTATTCAATAATTTTACTATTTACTATTATGTTGGAAATTTTTATAAATTTGTTAACGCTTCTTCTAAAATAATTTTCAAGCTAAATTATTTTAACAATAATTTAATTGTTTAGGATTAAAAAAATTATTTTAATAATATGCAAAATATCCATGGACTTTCGAGGTGAAATTCATGAAATTTCTGGAATTTCGGGATATTTCAGGAATATAGGTGGATTTTTAAGGATATTTCGAAATCGGCCGGATATTCTGTAGGATATTGGATATTTACCTGTTTCGATATCGGTCCCTCCAAAATACAGATATATCGGTGGATATTTCGGTATATCTATCAATTTTAAGTACCCTGATTCTATGCATATGAACATTTTGCAAAAATTAATTTAAAATAACAGCACTACCTACATCGGCAGTATCGTCTACTGCCGTGGAGGAGTAGATCGCTCGTTCACCTTGTGGTCCGTCTGTTGAGGAGTAAACTGTTAGGATTATGCTCAATAGCAAGAGTGTAATGTTGTAATTAACAATCTTTTTCATATTAATAAAGTGATTTCTGGTTTAACAAATCTTATAGCATTTATAGTTTAATATTATAATTGTCAAAGTAAATAATCATAAGGTCTAAAGACTATGAGAAAAGAAGAATTGTTCGTACATCTGGATATGTATGTGGTAGACACAATTCTTTAGTTAGTCTTGAATAACGTTCACAACTTAAGTTAAAGGTTGGGCACATTTATCTTGTTAAAGTTGTAGAATTCTTTTGCTAGCATTTGAGTGGGATCAAATGAGATATGATGAGTCTAAAATCATCGGAGTGTCTTCGAGTAAAAGAATCTAGTACACTGGGTGTATTGAACTGGATCACAATGAAAAGCTTTATCTAGAACCGTCAATAGATAATAGTCTTTTCATTATCAGGACAATCGGAGAGTCTATCTTAATCATGAGATAAATGATGGACTTATGGTTGCAAGTGATATCATTTGAGTTATTAATGAGTACGATTATATAGCATAGTCTATCCTTGATAGTTTGGTGATATTCATTTGTTAATCGATAGAGGACTTCATTTATAGATATGGACATCGTGGCTCCATTTATTAAATGAGAGTATAATATCATCATATGGATGTTTTGAGGTAATTGGATATTAAATCTCAACGTTGAGTTTCCGATAGTGACTATTGAAAACATGGCTTCTGGACAAGTCAAAATATCCAAGTTCAAAACGTGGGCATATGAGTAAATATGGTAACTTGGAGAGTTATAGGCGGTCTATGAACTCTTGGCGATTACTGATATTAATCATGAGGATACACTATCTCCAATATGATTGTCTAGGGTTATGAAAGAGGAACATCTTCCTTTTCTATCTTTATTTAAGAGTTCAATTTTAGCTCTTTAGTGGAATGAGTTAAAATTAATGGATCGGATCTAAGTGAATCATTTGTTGATTGTGATTAGGTTATGTCTATTGAAGCTTAAATTTAGATAGCCCGCCAAGATCCCCAATCCACACGGACTTGCATGGATCACTTGATATATTCTACCGGACCAATTTATGGGTCCATTTAGAATTGCATTTAATATATTAAGAATATAATTTGCACATTATTTATTTAATGGGCTGCTCAATTATATTAATATATTAATGAAAGGCATGTGGGCTTGTTTCTTTTAGTAAGAATGGGTCTGGTTCACATGTGGACTTTTTATTTAAAGTCCAATGGAATAAATGAAATAAGAAAAATAATATATGGCCCATTTATTCAAGTGGGGCGGCAAGGTGTATACTAACCTAATATATTATTTTGTTTCATTGTTTTAATTAAATAAGAATTAATTAATTTATTAATTAATTGTTTAATTAAGAAACAAATCTTTTTCTGATTAGGAAATATATTTCCTAGAGTTATACTATTGGTAGTAGTATACTAAAAGTAAAAGACTTGTTTGATAAGAAAATAAATAATTAATTTTATTTATTTAATCAAATAAGAAGTCTTTTTTATTTAGTCAATAAAAAGAATAAAATATCTATGAGTTGGATTAGGGTTTGATGTCTAAAGTATGATGGAAATTAGGGTGCAACACAAACCTATTTTGGCATGTGATTTGCGGCAACCCTAGTCCATTTTAGAGGAGGATTTCGGCAACCCTAAAGACAAGAGGAAGCAAAATTTCGGCCACCTATATATTACCACATATAGAATTCGGCCACCGAAGTTGTTGATTGAGACAATTTTCTTCTTCTTCTCAATTCATAGAAAAGCATTATTTTTATTCTACTAAAACATAAAAGAATGAAGAGATTATTCTTTGATGGTACACTAATTGCTTGTTCATCAATAAGCTTGTGTGTACAACATCGATTTAGGTTCACGCGAGTTTCGATCATTAGATTGAGAACTCAAAAGTGACTGGAATAATCTTAGTCTTCTTTTGATTGTTTTGTGACTAACAAAAGAAAAAGAAAAGTTTGTTTGTCCATTCTCAGGTTTGCAATTCAAAGAAAAGGGAGACCACGCTCCTAGGTGATTCACGTTCGTGCTAGGATTGAAGATCTTGCGGATTACCATCGACGTAAGTCAATCGGATCACGCGACAAAAGGTATTCTTCTTTTGTTGATTATATGTATGCTTAATTAATTAAAGGGTTAAGGTTCATAAAAAGGAAAAAAATTTAAAACATACTAAATCTATTTTTTAGTCTCGCTTCCGCTGCGTGTACTACGGTATTTTTCCCTACATAAACTTCTCCTCCACAAGTGAAATAGAGCACTCCTCCACGATGATGAAGTTGATATGATCTGTAGCAGTTTATGTCCACCAAGTAGATATTGTTCGTTTTGAATTTCACGTACGTATTATTCATCCTCACGGATTTGCATTGGATCATGGGCTTCACGTAAGCATCCTTCACCCATGGCTCAAAACGCATCTTCATAGTTAGGAGAGATCAAAGCTTATAATTAAATCATTTACCTCAGTCGTTAGCGATGTGAGATGTGACATAATCCATTTCCACCGCCAATGGAGACTCCATTAACGATGGAGCTATTTTATCTTTAAAATTTTATGTTTTTTTTAATTTGATTTTTTAATTAATTCTTCATTTCTCATCGTAAATGGAGGAGATCATAAGTTTTTACTCATCGTAAATGGAGGAGATCATAAGTAATTAATTCTTCATTTCTCATCGTAAATGGAAGAGATCATAAGTTTTTACTCCACCGTTAATTTATAATGGATCACCTCTAATGGTAGGGGTGTTTGTGTAATGTTTTACAAAAGGTCCACATGCGTGGATGTAGACCTTAAATCGGAGATGTTTGTGCAGTAAGTTTAATTATATATTTAATAGATAGATTATGTGTATTATTAGACTTAAGTTGTGTAGGTTCATTGTCTGATTTACTGGCAAGCTTCTAGATTCCTGAAAAGATGGAATTATGGAAACATTTTTATGATTTAAAAATTCAGTAACAATTCATGTCCAAATCGGTGATCTAATTTTTGAGGTGGTATTTTAATTCAAAATTTACCGTACAAATAAAATAAAATTTTCTTTATAATGCTAAAAATTTAGATGAAAATGTTAGTATGTATTCAAAAGACAAGAATTTGTAGGACTACTTAAATAAGAAGCCTATAGTTTAAAGAAATATTATTATTATTATTATTATCAAAATATCCATCTGAAGATTTGTGCCTTTCTAATGTGTTAAAGAAAGAAAAATAACAAATGTCAAAGTTGTTTTGGTTGAGTAATGAAATTTCATGAAAATATCCAGAAATTTGAGATTTTTCTAAAAAAACAAACCGGATAAGTTGACAAACTTACCCAAAAAAAAAAAAAGCAAATAGAAATGAAATTATTGTTAATGCAAGAACCCAAAATAGTAAGAGCATCGATGGATTGGGAAGAAATTATAAATTTAGATACCCAGCTGATCTGATCTTTTTCCTGACCTCACTTAATCTCATAACACATAAGTATTGTAATGAATGTGTGGCTAAGATGTGATTGGTTTCCACATCCACTTTATTAACAACCAAACACATGCTTTAAAAAGGTCTGGACAAATAGACATTGTGCTCAAATATGTTTCTACAATACAGTTGTTGCTACTCGATGTCAAACTGATATGGTAAAAAAATTATAAACATTGTCAAGTTGACTATCTATTTTCAAAGACTCTATTAAATGGCTATTTTGTACACTGACTCAATATTGGAGATAAATATTTAAAAACCGTTAAAACAATTTATCTAGTTAAAAATAAAATAAAATAAGAATAAAGACTAAAATAACTAGATAAGTCATTAATAGAATAATAGATTGTATTTTCAAAAAAAAGCATTAGTGACAAATTTTTTATTTGGATATCTATCAAATATAATCCTATGCCACATAGGAAGTGCTGTTTGTATCGCTAAAAAACAATTTGGTTCGAATCTGCAAGTGACAGAAAAACAATAAACAGAAACAACATGTTAAGGAAATCGAGGCCCGTGTTTCACACGGTGTCCTTAAGACAATTTCACCGTATATAACACCGTATGTGTATAGCGATTATCTCCTAGGATACAACGATTTAACAGTGGAAGTGCAAAGCACAAACCACTCTCAGCGGACTCAAACCAAGTCTGAACTTACCAAGTACAGAACACAGAAAAAGAAGAACGATAATAGAGAATTCGGCTGCTCTATGTATTTTTCAGAATATGTTTCCTTTGATAAGTAGACTAGGGTTTTATAGAAAAACCGAATCACTAGGGTTTAGTAGGATTGACTTGGAAATAACTTGATTATTACGTTTTAATGATAAAGGAAATTAATTAGAGAATAATCTCCAAAGAGATTTATTCCTAATTAAACCAGATTCTGTTTTCTTAGTGATCAAGTAAGAAATCAGAATCTAAAACAATTAATACTTTCCTTATCAAAAACGTCTGACTTAGGGAAGTAGCAAGAAGTCGATTATACTCTCACGGTCCAATCGGAGCGGCATACGTGTACGCATGACGCGTGAAAATACCTACAAGGTTATACTAAACAACTTAGAGGGGGAGGGGGGGGGGGGGGGGGGGGGGTGAATAGGTTGACACACTAGTTTTAAAAACTCTTTCGTGACTTATGTCAAAATCTTGGTGAGCATACAAATTAACCTTAAACATGATTGTTATGAGAAAACAATTAACACATGCATGCTCAATTCACCACCTTTAGTCTACAAAACATATACCAACAAATAATGTATCTCATATACAAGATATTCAATTAGAATCAAATTCCACAAGTTGTACTTTGAATATTATAATGTAAGTACACTAAGTAGAACTACTACAACTTGCTAATGAAAGAAATATATTAAAACCAAAACAAAGAATACATGTATTCATAATAATGTCCAATTTGTACAAGTATTAATCTAAATACAATTATACAAAATAATCAAAGAATAAGAGAATTGTATTTACACAAATGAATTGTATATGCAAATATGATCAAAATGAATATTGATTACAAATCACACATTACACAATCTTGCTTTCAAATATATCACAAGTGAATATTGACATATTGTATCACAAGATTAAAACATACACATAAACATATATAAAAGAGGGATAGAAAGAATTGACATATGAGATTTTTTAACGTGGTAAAACCTCCAAGAAGGAAACATCCACAGGTTGAACTACAACCATTGGGGTGCTTATATATTGGACGATAGATTAGAAATTCCTCAAAAGTGACCAACCTAGATCAACTTCCTATTAGAGTCTATATCTACCCAACCCTATTGGAAAGTACGAAATCCCTCAATGATGTGGAACCACCATATATTGGAGATCATACCAAACCAATATCGATGGAAGATTAGAAAATCCTCAAGAGTGCATACACATCCCATGTACCCCGCTCTTTTTGAGTCTATGTCTATCCATACACCTAGGCCTACCAATATTGTAGCCAACTCCATGCATGACTCTCATGCATGATTATCCGAACCTTTCCGATCCTAGCCATGACTCCTTGCTTAACTATCCAAGTCATGCCGACTCTAGTTAAGGCTTCTTGCTTGGTTATCCGGACCTCACGTCCTAATCAAGGCTTCCTTGATTGACTATCCAGACATCTCATCCTAGTCAAGACTTCATGCCTTTTACAAGGACTTCCTAGTGTGATCATGTGAATGCAAATGATGCAAACAATCAAATCACCATAGAACATGTGATCAATGCATTCCATGGAACAACTAGACCTAAACATGTGAAAACACAAGTAAAGTAATCTAGATGCTAAAAACATGAATTAAACCTAGAGCAAGTGAAAAACACCTAACAGAAAAGCTCCTAGTTTCATTCACACAAATAACACTTGAATAAATCATAATCATAAAGCACATATTCAAGATGTTACAAACATACACAAAAATGCTAGAATCATAAAATGTATTCAATAAATATTCTAGCCAAAGATTTAGAGCAAGGATATAATGATAAATCAATTAAATCCTAGATGTCTCTAAAAACACATACAAATGAATTAATCCTAGATTTTATCAATCAAAGGATCAAAACACATTTCAAGGATTGTTAATCATAAAATGATTCAATCAAGTCACAAATAATCCTAGATATCAATCTAATCACAATACAACTCTCAAACATGTGAAAAACCTAGAATCTAAAAAACTAGTTCACATATGTCTCTAATTAGACTTTTGATTAAGATTGATTATGAAGCTATCTTTCACAATAGCATTCAACATTCATATACATACATATAGAAGAAGAAACCCCAAGCAAATTGAAGGTTATAAAAGAAGAAATCTCAAAGATATGAGCACTACCTTGTAATCATGAGCTAGTTCGTTTTTCTGGGTAGAACCACTCCATAAATCAATCAAACAGCTAAAAGACCACTTTGAAAAGGTAGAGGACTCAATTACGAACAATCTCCAACTTGAATCACTCAATTCCAACTTCGTATGAGAAAGTTATGGTGTTTGGAAAATGAGAAAAATTTGAGAGAAAATTCTGTTGAGATTTCAAAGTTTTTCTTCTTGAAATGAAAATGGGAGGGAATGAAAATATTTAAAAGGAAGAGAGAGAGAGAAGGAACCGGCCAACCAACATGTGCCACATCAGCACCATGTGTTGCACGTGTGGCACATGTGGGCAGAGGGCCATGCTGACTGTGTAGCACACGTGGCTCACACGTGGCCACCAAGCTTGGCCAATGACCATGCTTGCTCGTCTCGCGCACCGTTAGCGTTCTTCGGCCGTATCTGGGCCTCCGAATTCCAATTTTGAATTTGTTTTTGGATTATGAGTCTTAACTCCCTCACACACAACAATGACTATGAAACTTTGACAAAAGGTTGAGAAATCATCTCGGAATACGACGACGAAAACAACTCAACGAATGAGAACGAAAAGTAGCGTAGCTACATCGTTTGGACTCGAAACCTAATTAATGAGTAACATAAATGACTGGGACTCAATAAGGAATCATAAGAGATCATATTCAAGTCCAAAATCAAAAATACGGAAACATATAAACACAAGTTCACACAAGTATGCCATTTCCTAGACATAGTCTTAAAACATTCATTTCTAAAATGTATAACAGTATGAGTTCAATGCATAAGCATACTAAAACATGTGAAAGTGTTATATAAATGGTGCACAATAATGCAGGGACACTCATGAATGATTTGTATGTGTGTGCCTATGCCTTGTAAGAGGAATGAGGTCTAATATACCTTTATCGTGTAATGAAGCTAATTCCCCTTAACAAGCCACCATCTTGTATTAACCGTAGCCGAGTCTTTCTTTGAAGCTTTGAATCATCATGATAACGACTACTAATCAATTCAAGATAAACATCGTTTTGATATGAAATATATGCCAAGACAAACCAAAAACCTAACAATCTCCCCCTTTGGCAAATTCTATGTCAAAACCCCTATACATATACTAAAACATACAACATGAAGATTGGTCACAAAAGCTCACCCTCACATTACAATGAGATAATCACTTAGACTAATCTTCAACAAGTTTTAAACTTCTTAACTTTAGCTTCTCTTAATATCACCTAAATAAACTTGAAAGCACAAGAATATCCAATAGAATATATGGCAATATACTTGACAAGAATATGGCATTTAAGTACAATATGGAATATGACAATTAAGTTCAATATGGATACATGTATGCTCCCCCTAAATACATGCATATCTATCAAAGATATCTCATCTAAGATATTACATGCCATATGAAGTTCAATACTTAACACAAACACAAAGAAGATATGCTAAAACAATATCATATTTCTCCCCCTTTTTGACATAAAATAAAGCCAAAAGGAAAAGAGAAAAGATACCTTGAGATCACAAAAGCTTTGCTAGCAACTTGTGCCACCAAAGAACGTTGAACGATTTGATGATCTCACATTTTGGAGGAGGATGCTATGCTTGAAGAAATGCTTTCTTCAAAAATCTTGATTTTTTGCATCTTGTTGAACCACCTTTGTGTTTAGCTTCTTTATCTTCTCCCTTGATACTTGTTTGTTATCCCTATTAACCTAGCAAGGTTATACAAATCTAGACAACATAACAAACTTATCAAGGTAAAATGAATCACAAATGCATAAAATTTACTCATAAGAACATGGGTCATTTCTACCAAATTCAACAATTGCATAAACAATCATATCAACCCCAAATATGAAGGAATTGGTATCAACAACAATCATCTCGACCCCATTCAAGAAGGGATTTGATTACAACCACAACTACTAACACTCTAAGCAAGGAGGAATTTTCTGCAACTACAAGCAATAGAATTGATTACAACCACAGTTACTATCATCCTAAGCAAGGAGGATTTTTTTGCAATAATAATCAATTGAATTGATTACAACCACAATTACTATTGACCCTAAAACAAAGAGGAACTCATTGCAACTACACTCAATTAAATTGATTATAACTACAATTACTATCGATCCCACATAAAGAGGGACTCATTGCAATTACTCTCTTATCAACCTCAAGAATGAAGAAATTGATTGCAATCTCAACTACTATACAACCCTAAACAAGGAGAAGGTGATTGCAAACATAATCATGCAATTATTACAAAAAGATTCATGCATTAATTGTGATCAAACATACAAAGGCATATATCATTATGAAGAATCAATATGAAGAATCATCATGCATAACAAGGAATATGAAATTGCATCTTTAAGATTCATCATATCAACCAAATAATATGCCAACATTTATCAACTCGAAGCATGTGAACATATCATAAAAGAGAACAAAGTCTAGCATACTATGCTCCCCCTTGATAAGTGCTCTATCTAAGATCAAGATAGAGTATTGTTCACAATGAGATCCACACAATCACACATTCAAGCAATTAGAGAAAATATTTTATCACTTTTCAAAGTCGAAGAGAGAATCATAGATTTTCATTAATCTCTCAAAAATATTCTCACATTGCTAATGAATCAAACACATAAGCAAAATATGTATATGTGTGAATGCTTCTCACATATATAGAAGGAGTAATTGTGATATCAATATGCAAACTATTTCCACACCTATCCAACTAAAGCATTTCCAATCTAGGTCAAACCGATATTCATCTGGGTTTTTGCTTTAAAGAGAATAGATTTCCACATGTGAGCGTGTGTGTGCATGTGGCTCGTTTTCCCGTTTCTATTTGACAACCCGAGCTTTTCACAATTCTCTACTATACACCATTAAGCCATTTATTTTACATTTCTTTTAGGCTTAGAATCAAAGATTTTTTTTTTTTAATGATTCTTTTCAACATTTCTTTGATTTTTTTAACATAAACATATACACCTCATGGCGGCTTTCACTCGTCACAATGGCGTCCTTTCCTACATTGGACGGCTGCACAACCAATGTGTGTAGCCTTTTCCATAAGGGTGCTCGTTGAATACTATGTAGTGCCGAAGCAAAATGGATACATACCATAGGTCATCTATCATGCACTAAGCAATAGACTTCTAGATGCATCCATAATCTACATATTTTCAAACTCAAATACTCAAAACTAAAATATATAAGAGAAGCATTAGTGCACTTTTAAAAATAAAAATAAAAATTCAAGCTTAAGTGCATGATCTAGAAACAATGCAAGTTATTTGTTTAAGATCATTACTTCTCAAGTGAGTGGCTCTTAAAGATATTGATATTCAAATTAAGTTTTGCTCATCAAGTCACTCAACAATCACACAAGCATTTCAAGCATCATGCATAAGATCATTGTGAACACATCACTAAAAGATCTTTAGAGAGCAAATGTCAATGAGAATCATATGAATGCTATATTATTTCTCTAACATGACATGCTACATGATGTAATGCAAAACATAGAGTCAAAAGATGAAAAGCTAGAAAGCAAGCATTAGGATATAGAAATACCTAAGCAAGTTTTTTCATCAAATGCAAAGCCTTCGCTCTTTTTATGAGCTCTCTTGGCTTGTTTGTCCTCATGACAACAAGTTGTTGATGGTTCATCCCAAGAGAATAAAGACTTAACACTTCAACTTAAACACATACAAAAATGACTTTCTTCAAAAGTCTTAACAAAAATCATTAATATATAGATTTTGTGATATACAACTTTTCAAAAGTTAATCAACTGATTTTGACTATCATAGCAATATTTGTGAGATAGCTAAGTTCATGTCAAAGTCATAGAGAAACAAAGCTAGCTAGCTAAGTTACTCAGAACTAGACACTAATCTTAAAGCTAACTCATATGTGCAACTTACACTAATGGTAAGAGCACTCACCCTTGATCCATTTGGTCTTGAGTGCACAAACACATAAACCATCACGATCATTTCTTATGGCAATATTATATCTAGAAGATAAATAATCAACCATCTTCTCTATAAATATATTTCTCATGTAAAACACAACATTATTGCCATCAACAAAGATATTATCAAGACTATACATATGATCATGTGAAACACTCATTTTCACCAAAATCTTATTGATAGTATTCCTTACAAGATTATCATTATCATGCACAAAATTCAAAGTGTTATCATGCAAGAAACATTCATAAAAGATTTTCTCATCTCACTAACATGCATCTCATTCCCTAGTTTGCATTGTCTAATATACTCATGATATCTAGAATTAGTATGCACTACAACATTTCAAAAAATGCCAAATCGGAATACATATGGAAATGATACTATTTAGGTGAGAGTGTACCGATGGTGAAGGCTCCTTACTCTTCTTGATTTTGCACTTGACCTTGGAAGATTGGCCTTGAAATCCTTTTGTTCTTTAGTGACTTGCTTTAGTTGTAGGAGACTCAACTTGCTCAACTACAAAGCTTAAGTCACTTGAATCTTCATGAAGATCACCAAGCTTTTTGGCCTTCATGATTGCCAACTCCTCTTCCTTGTCTTTGATAGTTTCCTTCAAAAAAGAAAACAAATTATTAGCAAAAACACTCATTAAACTATCTAACACAAGAGCATCTTCAACCGTCTTCTTTTTTAGACATTTGATCACTCTATTCTTCACTTCAACTTCCTTCAAAGCTTTATCTCTTTCCTTCTCAAGAGATTGAGCTCTTGCCATCAAGTTGAAGTTAGTGGTCTTTGATTTGCAATCTTCTTCATAGAGTTGCAAAGTCAAGTGATCATGTCTAGAATGATCATCCTCTGGGAAAACTTCTTCTTCTTCTTTGCTTTTGTCACTAACATTCTTTTCAAGCTTATCAACAAAATTGTTAGTAGACAAATGAAATATAAAATAAGAAGAACCTTTTTCACAAGTAGCTTGGAATCTATTCCATGCCTCTTTTGCCATATTTAAATCTTTATTAAGAGAAAGGTGTTTAAAAACATACACCACTATTAATGGCAAAAAGGTCTAAAAGTTTCAACTTCTTAAAAATAAACCTCATTCATACTTCATGAACATATTGGTTTGAAGAAACTACTCCATCAAATATAAAACTCGGAGAAGAGAAACCTTTCTTGACAATCCAACCAAGCTTGCTCATCACTAGACTTTGTGAAGTCTCTCATGAGCATTTTCACCGAAAACAAACACTTTCCCAATCAACAAACGAGGACAACCATTACAAACAATTATAGACATAAGGTTGTTATCATAGTAAATAACCTTGTAGATTTCGAATCACACTAATTACTTTAAGTGACCCGCTCTGATACCAATTGAAAACAACTACAAGGTTATACTAAACAACTTAGAGGGGGGGGGGGGGGGGGGGGGGGGGGGGGGGGGGGGTGAATAGGTTGACACACTAATTTTAAAAACTCTTTCCGTGACTTATGTCAAAACCTTGGTGAGCATACAAATTAACCTTAAACACGATTGTTATAAGAAAACAATTAACACATGTATGCACAATTCACCACCCTTAGTCTACAAAACATATACCAACAAACAATGTATCTCATATACAAGTTATGATCAAATTCCACAAGTTCTACTTTGAATATTACAATGTAAGTACACTAAGTAGAACTACTACAACTTGCTAATGAAGGAAATATATTAAAACCAAAACAAAGAATACATGTATTCATAATAATGTTCAATATGTACAAGTATTAATCTAAATACAATTATACAAAATAATCAAAGAATAAGAGAATTGTATTTACACAAATGAATTGTATATACAAATATGATCAAAATGAATATCGATTACAAATCACACATTACACAATCTTGCTTCCAAATATATCACAAGTGAATATTGTATCACAAGATTAAAACATACACATAAACATATATAAAAGAGGGATAGAAAGAATTGACACATGAGATTTTTTAACATGGTAAAACCTTCAAGAAGGAAACATCCACGGGTTGAACTACAACCATTGGGGTACTTATATATTGGATGATAAATTAGAAATTCCACAAAAGTGACCAACCTAGATCAACTTTCTATTGGAGTCTATGTCTACCCAACCCTATTGGAAAGTAAGAAATCCCTCAAAGATGCGGAACCACCATATATTGGAGATCATACCAAACCAACATCGATGGAAGATTAGAAATTCCTCAAGAGTGCATACACATCCCATATACCCCACTCTTTTGGAGTCTATGTCTATCCATACGCCTAGGCCTACCAATATTCTAGCCAACTCCCTATCCAAGGCACTCATGCCATTAGAGAGCCTCATATGCATGACTATCCGGACCTTCCCAATCCTAACCATGACTTCTTGCTTAACTATCCAAGTCATCAAGACTCTAGTTAAGGCTTCTTGCTTGGTTATCTGGACCTCACGTCCTAACCAAGGCTTCCTTGCTTGACTATCTAGACTGTAGGGAAAAATACCGTAGTACACGCAGCGGAAGTGAGACTAAAATAGAGTTTTAGTATAGTTTAAAAATTTTCCATAATTTGAACCTTAACCCTTTAATTAATTAAACATATATAATCAAAAGTATCATACCTTTGTCGCGTGATCCGATTGACATTGCGTCGATGGTAATCCGCAAGATCTTCCAATCCAATCACGAACGTCAATCACCTAGGAGCGTGGTCTCCCTTTCTTTGAATTGTGTACCTGAGGATGGATAACAAAATCTTTTCTTTTTCGTTAGTCACAAAAACTTCTAAGAGATAACGAAGAACGTTCCGGTCACTTTTGAATTCTCAATCTAATGATCGAAACTCGTGTGAGCCTTATTCGAAATTGTGCACAAAACCTTTTGATGTAAAAGTTACTAGTGCACTATCGAAATAAGAACAAACTCTTCTCTCTATACCTCTTGGCCGAAATTATCACACTAGTCTAAAAGTTGGATTCTATTTTTCTCAAGTAAAAGAAAAAACTCTCAAGTCCAAAGACTTAGCAATTATGGTTTTTTTTTTTTAATTCTATATAAAGAATATATATATATATATTAAAATATACATAAGTGCAACAATCCTGCACACCTCTCATAAAAAATGTGCTTTTTCTTTACGCCAAAACAATTATATGTATATATATCTATCTACTGCACGCCCAACTTCTTATATTTATATCTATATATTTATTGCGGAATAAATACTGCATGCATTATATACTTATATATTTTCGGCCTTGTGCCATATATATTTAATATATATTTATATATTGTGGCCAAAAAACTCTACCATGTAGGATTTGTCTTTTGACTTAAATCCTAACCCTAGGTAGATTTCTTTAGAATTCCAAACCCTAATCCAACTCTCTAGTGTATTTGTGACTATATCAAAGACTTCCTAATTTGACTAGATAAATAAATTCCCTTTATTTATCTACTTACCAAATAAAGTCTTTAATATTTATTATACTACTATAATAGTATACTACTAAGAAACATATTTCCTAGTCAGAAAAAGATTTTGATTCTCAATTAAATAATTAACTAATAAATTAATTAATTTCCATTTAATCAATCAATAAAATAAAATAATATTTTAGACTATTATTCTAGTCTTGCCGCCCACACCATATATATGGGCATAATATTATTTTCTTATTTTATTTAATCCATTAGACTTTAATTAAAAAGCCCACATGTGAACCAGACCCATTCTTACTAAAAGAAACAAGCCCACATGCCTTTCATTAATATATTAATATAATTTAGCAGCCCATTAAATAAATAATGTGCAAATTATATTCTTAATATATTAATGCAATTCTAGATGGACCCATAAATTGGTCCGGTAGAATATATCAAGTGATCCATGCAAGTCCGTGTGGATTGGGGATCTTGGCGGGCTATCTAAATTTAAGCTTCAATAGACATAACCTAATCACAATCAACAAATGATTCACTTAGGTCCGATCCATTAATTTTAACTCATTCCACTAAAGAGCTAAAATTGAACTCTTAAATAAAGATAGAATAAGAAGATGTTCCTCATTCATACCCTAGACAATCATGTTGGAGATAGTGTATCCTCGTGATTAATATCAGTAATCGCCAAGAGTTCATAGACTGCCTATAACTCTCCAAGTTACCATGTTTACTCATATGACCACGTTTTGAACTTGGATATTTTGACTTGTCCAGAAGCCATGTTTTCAATAGTCACTATCGAAAACTCAACGTTGAGATTTAATATCCAATTACCTCAAAACATCCATATGATGATATTATACTCTCATTTAATAAATGGAGCCACGATGTCCATATCTATAAATGAAGTCCTCTATCGATTAGCAAATGAATACCACCAAACTATCGAGGATAGACTATGCTATATAATCGTACTCATTGATAGCTCAAATTGTAGGGAAAAATACCGTAGTACACGCAGCGGAAGCGAGACTAAAATCAGTTTAGTACAGTTTAAATTTTTTCCAAAATTTGAACCTTAACCCTCTAATTAATTAAACATATATATTATCTAACAAAAGAATAATACCTTTTGTCGCGTGATCCGATTGACTTACGTCGATGGTAATCCGCAAGATCTTCAATCCTAGCACGAACGTGGATCACCTAGGAGCGTGGTCTCCCTTTTCCTTTGAATTGCAAACCTGTGAATGGATAAACAAACTTTTCTTTTCTTTGTTAGTCACAAAAACAATCAAAAGAATACTAAGATTATTCCGGTCACTTTTGAGTTCTCAATCTAATGATCGAAACTCGCGTGAACCTAGATCGATGTTGTACACACAAGCTTATTGATGAATAAGCAAAAAGTATACCATCAAAGAATAATCTATCACTCTTTTATGTTTTTAGTAGAAATAAAATAATCTATCTTATGAATTGAGAAGAAGAAGAAATTTGTATCAAGAACACTTGTTGTGGCCGAATTCTATAAGAGCACTTATATAGGTGGCCAAATTTTCTTCCTCCTTTCCTATTAAGGTTGCCGAATTCTCTACCCAAAAAGGACTAGGGTTGCCGCAACACACAAGCTTAAAAGAGTTTGTGTTGCACCCTAATTCCTATCTAGTTAAGACTTCAAACCCTAATTCAATTCATAAAACTTTTATTCTTTTATTTGACTAAATAAAAAGACTTCTTATTTGATTAAATAAATAAAATTAATTATTTATTTTCTTACCAAATAAGTTTTTTACTTTTAGTATACTACCAACTATAGTATAAGACTAGGAATCATATTTCCTAATCAGAAAAGATTTGTTTCTTAATTAAATAATTAACTAATAAATTAATTAATTCTTATTTAATTAAAACAAATGAAACAAAATAATATATTAGGTTAAAACTTTAACATTGCCGCCCCACTTGAATAAAATTGGGCCTAATATTATTTTCTTATTTCATTTAATCCATTGGACTTTAAATAAAAAGCCCACATGTGAACCAGACCCATTCTTACTAAAAGAAACAAGCCCACATGTCTTTCATTAATATATTAATATAATTGAGCAGCCCATTACATAAATAATGTGCAAATTATATTCTTAATATATTAAATGCAATTCTAGATGGACCCTTAAATTGGTCCGGTAGAATATATCAAGTGATCCATGCAAGTCCGTGTGGATTGGGGATCTTGGCGGGCCATCTAAATTTAAGCTTCAATAGACATAACCTAATCACAATCAACAAATGATTCACTTAGGTCCGATCCATTAATTTTAACTCATTCCACTAAAGAGCTAAAACTGAACTCTTAAATAAAGATAGAAAAGGAAGATGTTCCTCATTCATACCCTAGACAATCATGTTGGAGATAGTGTATCCTCGTGATTAATATCAGTAATTGCCAAGAGTTCATAGACCGCCTACAACTCTCCAAGTTACCATATTTACTCATATGACCACGTTTTGAACTTGGATATTTTGACTTGTCCAGAAGCCATGTTTTCAATAGACACTATCGAAAACTCAACGTTGAGATTTAATATCCAATTACCTCAAAACATCCATATGATGATATTATACTCTCATTTAATAAATGGAGCCACGATGTCCATATCTATAAATGAAGTCCTCTATCGATTAACAAATGAATATCACCAAACTATCGAGGATAGACTATGCGATATAATCGTACTCATTGATAACTCAAATGATATCACTTGCAACCATAAGTCCATCATTTATCTCAGGATTAAGATAGACTCTCCGATTGTCCTGATAATGAAAAGACTATTATCTATTGACGGTTATAGATAAAGTATTTCATTGTGATCCAGTTCAATACACCCAGTGCACTAGATCCTTTTGCTCAAAGACACTCCGATGATTTTAGACTCATCATATCTCATTTGATCCCACTCAAATGCTAGCAAAAGAATTCTACAACTTTTGCAAGATAAAGGTGCCCAACCTTTAACTTAAGTTGTGAACATTATTCAAGACTAACTAAAGAATTGTGTCTACCACATACATATCCAGATGTACGAACAATTCTTCTTTTCTCATAGTCTTTAGACCTTATGATTATTTACTTTGACAATTATAATATTAAACTATAAATGCTATATGATTTGTTAAACCAGAAATCACTTTATTAATATGAAAAAGATTGTTAATTACAACATTACACTCTTGCTATTGAGCATAATCCTAACACAAATGATATCACTTGTAACCATAAGTCCATCATTTATCTCAGGATTAAGATAGACTTTCCGATTGTCGTGATAATGAAAGACTTTTATCTACTGACGGTTCTAGATAAAGTATCTCATTGTGATCCTGTTCAATGCACCCAGTGCACTAGATTCTTTTACTCGAAGACCCTCTGATGATTTTAGACTCATCATAACTGTAAGGATTCCCGTTTTGTTGATTGGCTTATTTCGTGGTCAAACCACATGTTGGGGTTTTGAATGTAAGGGTAGTCTAAGTGATTAGTGTTGAAGATCAAAGGCCCTTCCATGACCTCAAGATACAAGCACGCCAAAGGTATAATCTCTTGTGCTTGTTTTTCTTTGAAGAGATTTAGTAGCACACACACACTTAGCATTCTTGCTATGATTACATACTTGCTTATTTTTATGTGCATCTCTTCACATGTCACTTTACACACTAGCACTTTGGTTGATATATCTTGTTGTGTGTATATGTGCCTTATAATTCGTTTCCCGACATTGTTCGGAAATGTCCGCGCTTGCACTAATGAGTGCTTGGTTTCGCGCGAAGACCACCTATGGAGAATGCCCTTGGCTTCTCCTTGGTTTTCACCATTGTTGGTGATCGGCGGCCTGGCCGCCGAATGAAACCGCCGTTTCAGTCCAGATTGGTCTGAAGCAATTATGCGGTCAAGATCGGCGGTCACGACCGCCGTTCGAAACCGCCGTTCATACCTGATCGATTTTAATCCCTCGGGTTTGATTCGGCGGTTGGATCGGTGGTCACGAAACCGCCGAATGAAACCGCCGTTAATGCTCTGTTCTTCACGAGCTCAATTCGGCGGTCGTCATCGGCAGCCTGGCCGCCGATTGAAACCGCCGAACGGTGCGTTTCAGGGGCAAAAGTGTCTTTTCATATGCCCAATTCTTGATGTCTATAAATATCTTATTTTCTCAATCTCTGATCAAGTTTCTTGAGCAATTAGAACCCTAAACTTTCAAGAGAGATTTTTGAGAAAAAATCAAATCAAGAACCCGCCTTTAAACACTCAAATCAAATCCTTTTTAATTTCATATTGCATCCTCTATGTCTACATAGAAAGCATCTATGATTGGATTGGCATCATCACAATATGCTTGGTAAGATTTTGATTAGTTTCATCTTATTTTAGTATTTTTACTATCTAGCATATTCTCTTTTTATTTACTTGTATGTTGTTGATCATATGATAAATACAAGAATAGAGAATTAATTGTGATGAATTAATTGAGTGTTGTTTTTGTGATAGCTAATTAGGTTTTTGCTTAATCTTGATTAGCTAAGCTATTTGACATGTCATTTAGCAATTGATATCTAGGGTTGATTAAATTGATTATATCATCATCCTAGATAAGCATCTAAGGTTACCTAGCCTTGTTTGTTATTTGAATATTCATACATATTCACATAGGTTGAATAATCTCTTCTTAGAGAATCAAGTCTTGAGGCTAAGGTTGCTTAGGCCTCAAGCAATTGGACTAGAGCCACTTTTAAAGGCCCGAGTGGTAGAAGTGGGGGGTTATTGACCGAAGTGTCAGACGAGGTCTACATAGGTTGTAAACTCCATTTCGATTAGTGGATTTCGAGGTCCGAGTGTGGCGCACTAAACAGCCCGTGGTTTTTCCCAGTGGTTGGGTTTCCACGTATACATCAAGTGTTATTTAAATTCCGCACTATATTACACTTGTATGTATTTTTGACTAGTAGGGGCATTTTCGTAAAATTGTCTTGTATGCGAAAATTGGGTAATAATAGTTAAAATCTATTCACCCCCCCTCTAGCTTTATATAGAACACGCCTCTAATTTGTTTCAATTGGTATCAGAGCGGGTTCCTAGATATACTTAGGTGATCCTAGCTCATTTTAGGTGTGTTGTGCATTTGTGTGATTTTTGCTCTTTCATACATTTTGCATACATTTCATTCATTCATTTGAGACAATGAGTGGATTCGGTGGCAACTATGAGGGTGCTTCAAGCACACGGCCTCCTCTCCTCACCGGTGTGAATTATGCCTCATGGAAAGGCAAGATGGAGGCATATGTGTGCCAAATCCATGATAGGGCATGGATGGCAATTGAAGATGGGTATGCACCTCCTATGATGACTCCCACAAGTGGTGGAGAAGAAGTACTCAAGCCAAAGGCCCAGTGGTCACCTGAAGAGTTTGAGACTTCAAAATGGAATAGGAAGGCATGGCATGCTCTTCTATGTGCAGTGGATGAAAATTAGTACAAACTGATTCAGAACATTAGGATAGCTAAGGAGGCATGGGATATCCTACAGGTTGCACATGAGGGAACCGATGTCGTTAAGGATTCCAAGCTACAAGTCCTTCAAACGCAATTTGAGTTGCTTAAAATGGAGGAGGACGAGTGCTTCAATGACTTTGAAGTCAAGTTGATGGATATTGTGAATCAAAGCCATCAACTCGGTGATCCTTATTCGGATAGGAGAGTTAAGCAGAAAATTATGAGGTCTCTCCCCGCTAGGTTCGAATCAAAAGTGACGGCTTTAGAGGAAAATAGCACATACAAGGATATGAAGCCGAGCGAGGTGATTGGAAGACTCCTCACCTATGAATCTAGGAAGGCTCCTAGCATTTCACCTCCTAAAAAGAAAAAAGGAATTGCTTTGAAAGGTTCCAAGGTTGAGAAGGAGGAAAAAGGTGACTCGGACCAAGACATGGCTTTGCTACTTAGAAAATTCAAGAAGTTTGTCAAGTTCGAGAATAAGGGCATTGGATCCAAAGGCCAAGACTTGAAGAAAAAAGCTCCCTTCAAGAGTTTTGAGCCTAGGCAAGAGCATAGTGAGAAGAAAGGGGTCCAATGCTATGAGTGTGGTGGTATAGGTCACATCTCACCGGATTGTGGGAACTTGAAGAACAAGATGGCAAAAGTGATGACCGCCACATGGAGTGAAAGTGATGACTCCGGAGAGGGAGATAAGTCATCTAGTGATGATGAGCTTACCATCAACTACACGGCATTTGGGGCCACTTGTGTAAAGATAAAGTTGTTGGTAAGAATGACTTGTCTAGTGATCCCATAGAAGAAAAAGATGAAGAAGTAGCTCTAGAGAAGATATATGTAGCTACTCATTGGGATATGACTCTCATTGACTCAAGAGACCAAGGTGGAGGTCTAAATGAGGAAAATGACTCCATTAGTGAGAATGAGAGTGGAGGAGATAACGTAAGTGAAGATGACTCCTCATCTAACTCTACAAATGGAAGTGTAGAGAAAATGGATGTAAATGACTTTATAGTCAAGTGTGAAGTTCATTGGAGAAAAAAATATAAAGTTGAAGATTTTAGAGGATGAAAATCTAGAACTTTCAACACACAATGACCACTTAAGCAAACAAGTGGAGGCATCCAAGAAGATTGAAGACAAGCTAAGGGATGAGCTAGCTATGTCCAGAGGAAGGAAGAAGGGTTGAAGAGAGAGCTTGTTGAAGCCTTAGAGTCATTGTCTAGGATGACTACAAGCACCAAGAAACTTGACCACATTCTTGGTAGTGGAAAGAACCCTTGTGACAAGAGAGGTATTGGGTATGAAGTAAGCAAGGAGATCACCACTCCAACCAAGACCATCTTTGTCAAGAGTTTGGGCAAGATAGAAGCCTCACCGGTGCACACTCCTAGGAAGAAAATTGATCTAGGACAATGTTCAAGAAGCACAAGTGAAGGTAGCTCCTAAGAGTCAACCTCAAGCTCAAAAAGTTCCTCAACCTAACTTCCCTCAAGCTCATATTCATCAAGGGAAGAGGCCAATCATGCAAAATGAAACAAGGAAGCAAGCTAGACCGGTTCAACAACAAAGAAGATTTGAACCCGCTCAACCACAAAGTCATGGGATGGCTCCTATGCATGCACAAGGACATGGTATGAATTCTAAATTTACCCTACATGTCACTTTTGTGGTATTAATGGTCACATTAGACCAAATTGCCTTTCATTTCATTAAATTATGTAGAATCAAAAGCATGATTGAAGAAAATGATAAGAGCTAGAATGCAGCTAATAGGAAGGAAAACATTCATATTCATGATCCTATTAATTCTAGTACTCTTGAACCTTTGACCACTAGGAAGAAAATGTCATATCTATGTGGATAAGAAAAATGAACCCGCTTGCTACGAGACTAACAAGTCTCAATAGGTCAACTAAGTCCAATGGACTTGGTAGGTCCTCATTAGGACGCAATCATGTTCCCCCCCGCCCCATGCCGCTTCATTAAGCAGGATGCTACTAAACCCCATATGGGGAACTCAGCAATGAGGGTGCTATTTTTGCATTCTTGTCACTTGTGCAAAAAATTTTAAAAATCTTATGGCTAGTCTTGTTTGATTGGCTTGAGTAAGCTTGGTTTGTCAGGCACATATGTAATATATGTTTTCAATTTCAATAAGTGTCGAACCTGTAAACTGCTGTGAACCACATTCGTGTGAAACCTTGCGCTTGTTTACAATCGTCATGTGGTCATATTTATGTTCGAAACATGCATTTTGGACTAGGAGATGTATGTAGGAAGTATGATTTGATGACCTAATGATTCATCGTGATTATCTCCCATGACATGATGATTCTTAGATAACATGCTACATGTCTTATGAAAAGCATGAAATTACATTCATTGAAGATTGGTCATGTCGGCAATACTCAATTATGAAAAATACATGAATTGATAATTGCGTTCTTTTACATGGTCAAAAACTTTTGTTTCCTCTTGTGTGAAAAAAAGGCTTACTGAGACTCAATGAAAAAGGATCCTTGTCTCCATTCAACAAGGATTTTAACAATCGCAAAGACCCGTTCCCGTTTGGCGTGATCATTAATCAGACGTTTTATCTACTGACCTGTTCCTTGATAAAGTTCTCTTGTGATCCTGTTCATTCACACCCGTGCCCCTATTCTTTACCTCAAGACCCTCTGATGATTTTATACTCATCATACTGTAAGGATTCCCGTTTGTTGATTGGGCTTATTTCGTGGTCAAACACATGTTTGGGTTTTGAATGTAAGGGTAGTCTAAGTGTTTATGTTTGAAGATCAAAGGCCCTTCCATGACCTCAAGATACAAGCACGCCAAAGGATAATCTCTTGTGCTTGTTTTTCTTTGAAGAGATTTAGTAGCACACACACACTTAGCATTCTTGCTATGATTGCATACTTGCTTATTTTATGTGCATCTCTTCACATGTCACTTTACACACTAGCACTTTGGTTGATATATCTTGTTGTGTGTATATGTGCCTTATAATTCGTTTCCCGACATTGTTCGGAAACGTCCGCGCTTGCACTAATAGTGCTTGGTTTCGCGCGAAGACCACCTATAGAATGCCTTGGCTTCTCCTTGTTTTTCACCATTGTTGGTGATCGGCGGCCTGGCCGCGAATGAAACCGCCGTTTCAGTCCAGATTGGTCTGAAGCAATATGCGGTCAAGATCGGCGGTCACGACCGCCGTTCGAAACCGCCGTTCATACTGATCGATTTTATCCCTCGGGTTTGATTCGGCTTGGATCGGCGGTCACGAAACCGCCGATGAAACCGCCGTTAATGCTCTGTTCTTCACGAGCTCAATTCGGCGGTCGTCATCGGCGGCCTGGCCGCCGATTGAAACCGCCGAACGGTGCGTTTCAGGGGCAAAAGTGTCTTTTCACATGCCCAATTCTTGATGTCTATAATATCTTATTTTCTCAATCTCTGATCAAGTTTCTTGAGCAATTAGAACCCTAACTTTCAAGAGAGATTTTTGAGAAAAAATCAATCAAGAACCCACCTTTAAACACTCAATCAAATCCTTTTTAATTTCATATTGCATCCTCTATGTCTACATAGAAAGCATCTATGATTGGATTGGCATCATCACAATATGCTTGTAAGATTTGATTAGTTTCATCTTATTTTAGTATTTTACTATCTAGCATATTCTCTTTTTATTTACTTGTATGTTGTTGATCATATGATAAATACAAGAATAGAGAATTAATTGTGATGAATTAATTGAGTGTTGTTTTTGTGATAGCTAATTAGGTTTTTGCTTAATCTTGATTAGCTAAGCTATTTGACATGTCATTTAGCAATTGATATCTAGGGTTGATTAAATTGATTATATCATCATCCTAGATAAGCATCTAAGGTTACCTAGCCTTGTTTGTTATTTGAATATTCATACATATTCACATAGGTTGATTCTCTTCTTAGAGAATCAAGTCTTGAGGCTAAGGTTGCTTAGGCCTCAAGCAATTGGACTAGAGCCACTTTTAAAGGCCCGAGTGGTAGAAGTGTGGGGTTATTGACCGAAGTGTTAGACGAGGTCTACATAGGTTGTAAACTCCATTTCGATTAGTGGATTTCGAGGTCCGAGTGTGGCGCACTAAACAGCCCGTGGTTTTTCCAGTGGTTGGGTTTCCACGTATACATCAAGTGTTATTTAAATTCCGCACTATATTACACTTGTATGTATTTTTGACTAGTAGGGGCATTTTCGTAAAATTGACTTGTATGCGAAAATTGGTAAATAATAGTTAAAATCTATTCACCCCCCCCTCTAGCTTTATATAGAACACGCCTCTAATTTGTTTCAATTGGTATCAGAGCGGGTTCCTAGATATACTTAGGTGATCCTAGCTCATTTTAGGTGTGTTGTGCATTGTGTGATTTTTGCTCTTTCATACATTTGCATACATTTCATTCATTCATTTGAGACAATGAGTGGATTCGGTGGCAACCATGAGGTGCTTCAAGCACACGGCCTCCTCTCTCACCGGTGTGAATTATGCCTCATGGAAAGGCAAGATGGAGGCATATGTGTGCCAAATCCATGATAGGGCATGGATGGCAATTGAAGATGGGTATGCACCTCCTATGATGACTCCCACAAGTGGTGGAGAAGAAGTACTCAAGCCAAAGGCCCAGTGGTCACCTGAAGAGTTTGAGACTTCAAAATGGAATAGGAAGGCATGGCATGCTCTTCTATGTGCAGTGGATGAAAATTAGTACAAACTGATTCAGAACATTAGGATAGCTAAGGAGGCATGGGATATCCTACAGGTTGCACATGAGGGAACCGATGTCGTTAAGGATTCCAAGCTACAAGTCCTTCAAACGCAATTTGAGTTGCTTAAAATGGAGGAGGACGAGTGCTTCAATGACTTTGAAGTCAAGTTGATGGATATTGTGAATCAAAGCCATCAACTCGGTGATCCTTATTCGGATAGGAGAGTTAAGCAGAAAATTATGAGGTCTCTCCCCGCTAGGTTCGAATCAAAAGTGACGGCTTTAGAGGAAAATAGCACATACAAGGATATGAAGCCGAGCGAGGTGATTGGAAGACTCCTCACCTATGAATCTAGGAAGGCTCCTAGCATTTCACCTCCTAAAAAGAAAAAAGGAATTGCTTTGAAAGGTTCCAAGGTTGAGAAGGAGGAAAAAGGTGACTCGGACCAAGACATGGCTTTGCTACTTAGAAAATTCAAGAAGTTTGTCAAGTTCGAGAATAAGGGCATTGGATCCAAAGGCCAAGACTTGAAGAAAAAAGCTCCCTTCAAGAGTTTTGAGCCTAGGCAAGAGCATAGTGAGAAGAAAGGGGTCCAATGCTATGAGTGTGGTGTATAGGTCACATCTCACCGGATTGTGGGAACTTGAAGAACAAGATGGCAAAAGTGATGACCGCCACATGGAGTGAAAGTGATGACTCCGGAAGGGAGATAAGTCATCTAGTGATGATGAGCTTACCATCAACTACACGGCATTTGGGGCCACTTGTGTAGAAGATAAAGTTGTTGGTAAGAATGACTTGTCTAGTGATCCCATAGAAGAAAAAGATGAAGAAGTAGCTCTAGAGAAGATATATGTAGCTACTCATTGGGATATGACTCTCATTGACTCAAGAGACCAAGGTGGAGGTCTAAATGAGGAAAATGACTCCATTAGTGAGAATGAGAGTGGAGGAGATAACGTAAGTGAAGATGACTCCTCATCTAACTCTACAAATGGAAGTGTAGAGAAAATGGATGTAAATGACTTTATAGTCAAGTGTGAAAGTTCATTGGAGAAGAAAAATATAAAGTTGAAGATTTTAGAGGATGAAAATCTAGAACTTTCAACACACAATGACCACTTAAGCAAACAAGTGGAGGCATCCAAGAAGATTGAAGACAAGCTAAGGGATGAGCTAGCTATGTCCAAGAGGAAGGAAGAAGGGTTGAAGAGAGAGCTTGTTGAAGCCTTAGAGTCATTGTCTAGGATGACTACAAGCACCAAGAAACTTGACCACATTCTTGGTAGTGGAAAGAACCCTTGTGACAAGAGAGGTATTGGGTATGAAGTAAGCAAGGAGATCACCACTCCAACCAAGACCATCTTTGTCAAGAGTTTGGGCAAGATAGAAGCCTCACCGGTGCACACTCCTAGGAAGAAAATTGATCTAGGACAATGTTCAAGAAATGCACAAGTGAAGGTAGCTCCTAAGAGTCAACCTCAAGCTCAAAAAGTTCCTCAACCTAACTTCCCTCAAGCTCATATTCATCAAGGGAAGAGGCCAATCATGCAAAATGAAACAAGGAAGCAAGCTAGACCGGTTCAACAACAAAGAAGATTTGAACCCGCTCAACCACAAAGTCATGGGATGGCTCCTATGCATGCACAAGGACATGGTATGAATTCTAAATTTATCCCTACATGTCACTTTTGTGGTATTAATGGTCACATTAGACCAAATTGCTTTCATTTCATTAAATTATGTAGAATCAAAAGCATGATTGAAAAGAAAATGATAAGAGCTAGAATGCATGCTAATAGGAAGGAAAACATTCATATTCATGATCCTATTAATTCTAGTACTCTTGAACCTTTGACCACTAAGAAGAAAAATGTCATATCTATGTGGATAAGGAAAAATGAACCCGCTTGCTACGAGACTAACAAGTCTCAAATAGGTTCAACTAAGTCCAATGGACTTGGTAGGTCCATAGGACCTCATGCCCTTCATTAATGAAGGATGATACTAACCCCATATGGGGAACTCAAGCAAAGAGAGCTATTTTTGCATTCTTGTCACTTGCAAAAAATTTGAAAAATCTTATGCTTCTTGGTTGATTGCTTGAGTAAGCTTGGTTGCACATATGTATATATGTTTTCAATTCAATAAGTGTGAACCTTGCTTGTTTACAATCCATGTCATATTTATGTTCAAACATGCATTTTGGACTAGGAGATGTATGTAGGAAGTATGATTTGAATGACCTATGATTATCTCCATGACATGATGATTCTTTAATAACATGCTAATGTCTTATGAAAAGCATGAAATTCATGTACATGCTCAAATGAAAAAACATGAATTGATAATTGCGTTCTTAAATGCAAAAACTTGTGTGAAAAAAAGGCTTATGAGACTCAAATGAAAAAGGATCTTGTATCCATTCAAGGATTTTACAATCCAAATGTCTCTCTTTCTTTATTGGTTCAACATGTCTACTATCATACGGGTTTCATTCCCGGAAAAATCAAATAGGGTGCAAAGTTGCTCATGACATGTTTAGCTTATAAAGTTGGATATAGTTGTTCTTAAATTGAAATCAATGAAATTTCTATATCCTTGCTTCTCTCATGACAATGGTGAAATTGGTTTGAATTCCTATTAGAACCTTTGTCATTTGCTTTGCCAAATACCATGGTATTTTGGACTTGAATGCTATATGTCTTGTATGCAAAGCATTTTGTTTCACACATTTTATCTAATAAATCTCCTCGTTTCTCTTCGATTAATTGAGATTGCATAAAGTGACTTATATTGATTATGCATATACTAGAATGCTACTATCTCTCTTTGCCTTGAGTGACCCGGTTGGGGACTACTCCTTTGCCTATATCATGACAAAAAGGGGGAGTAGAATGTGGTAAGGGGAGGTGCAAATTGTTGTAGCAATTGGTGCACATTGGGGAGAATATACATTGAGGGGGAGTAACCCTTTGAGGGGGAGCATTGCATTCATCATACATTGCATGATGTTGTGTTTAATTTCTTAGAAATGCAAATGCTTGTTTATGTCCTCACTTGATTCATCTCACTTTTACTTGTTTTGGAAAGTTTAGAAACCTTGTTTTAGGGAATGATTGTTCTACAAGAGATTGAAGACTTCAAGTTTTATTTTTATATATCTCTTTGTATTGTAGAAAATCTTCATTGACCCATAGGTTTATTTTTGTTGTGAGGAATCAATGTGAGTGGTGGTTTTGTCACGAAATAGCCAAATGGGGAGATTGTAAGGATTCCCGTTTTGTTGATTGGCTTATTTCGTGGTCAAACCACATGTTGGGGTTTTGAATGTAAGGGTAGTCTAAGTGATTAGTGTTGAAGATCAAAGGCCCTTCCATGACCTCAAGATACAAGCACGCCAAAGGTATAATCTCTTGTGCTTGTTTTTCTTTGAAGAGATTTAGTAGCACACACACACTTAGCATTCTTGCTATGATTGCATACTTGCTTATTTTTATGTGCATCTCTTCACATGTCACTTTACACACTAGCACTTTGGTTGATATATCTTGTTGTGTGTATATGTGCCTTATAATTCGTTTCCCGACATTGTTCGGAAACGTCCGCGCTTGCACTAATGAGTGCTTGGTTTCACGCGAAGACCGCCTATGGAGAATGCCCTTGGCTTCTCCTTGGTTTTCACCATTGTTGGTGATCGGCGGTTATGATCGGCGGCCTGGCCGCCAATTGAAACCGCCGAACGGTGCGTTTCAGGGGCAAAAGTGTCTTTTCACATGCCCAATTCTTGATGTCTATAAATATCTTATTTTCTCAATCTCTGATCAAGTTTCTTGAGCAATTAGAACCCTAAACTTTCAAGAGAGATTTTTGAGAAAAAATCAAATCAAGAACCCACCTTTAAACACTCAAATCAAATCCTTTTTGCATCAAATTTCATATTGCATCCTCTATGTCTACATAGAAAGCATCTATGATTGGATTGGCATCATCACAATATGCTTGGTAAGATTTTGATTAGTTTCATCTTATTTTAGTATTTTTACTATCTAGCATATTCTCTTTTTATTTACTTGTATGTTGTTGATCATATGATAAATACAAGAATAGAGAATTAATTGTGATGAATTAATTGAGTGTTGTTTTTGTGATAGCTAATTAGGTTTTTGCTTAATCTTGATTAGCTAAGCTATTTGACATGTCATTTAGCAATTGATATCTAGGGTTGATTAAATTGATTATATCATCATCCTAGATAAGCATCTAAGGTTACCTAGCCTTGTTTGTTATTTGAATATTCATACATATTCACATAGGTTGCATAATCTCTTCTTAGAGAATCAAGTCTTGAGGCTAAGGTTGCTTAGGCCTCAAGCAATTGGACTAGAGCCACTTTTAAAGGCCTGAGTGGTAGAAGTGGGGGGTTATTGACCGAAGTGTCAGACGAGGTCTACATAGGTTGTAAACTCCATTTCGATTAGTGGATTTCGAGGTCCGAGTGTGGCGCACTAAACAGCCCGTGGTTTTTCCCAGTGGTTGGGTTTCCACGTATACATCAAGTGTTATTTAAATTCCACACTATATTACACTTGTATGTATTTTTGACTAGTAGGGGCATTTTCGTAAAATTGTCTTGTATGCGAAAATTGGGTAATAATAGTTAAAATCTATTCACCCCCCCCTCTAGCTTTATATAGAACACGCCTCTAATTTGTTTCAATAACTCATTTGATCCCACTCAAATGCTAGCAAAAGAATCCTACAACTTTAACAAGATAAAGGTGCCCAATCTTTAACTTAAGTTGTGAACATTATTCAAGACTAACTAAAGAATTGTGTCTACCTCATACATATCCAGATGTACGAACAATTCTTCTTTTCTCATAGTCTTTTGACCTTATGGTTATTTACTTTTGACAATTATAATAATTAAACTATAAATGCTATAAGATTTGTTAAACCAGAAATCACATTATTAATATGAATAGATTGTCAAAAACACTATTACACTCTTGCTATTGAGCATAATCCTAACAATCTCCCACTTGCGCTATAGCAAATGTGTCATATCTCTCATTCCCATGTTCTCACCCCTATATACAATTTCCCTTAAAAGGTGATACTTCCTTTCAATGTGTTTTCCTCTCTTGTGACTTCTTGGTTCTTTCGAATTAGCCACTGCTCCACTGTTGTCACAGTAGATAGTAATCTGCTTATTCGCACTAGGAACTACTTCTAAGTCAATCAAGAATTGGCGGAGCCAAACATCCTCTTTGGCAGCCTCGCATGCAGCAACATACTCAGCTTCCATGGTGGAATCAGCAATACAAGATTGCTCGATACTCCTCCATATGACTGCTCCTCCTCCAATAGTAAACACAGCTCTTGATGTGGATTTTCTGGAGTCAGAATCTGATTGGAAATTAGAATCTGTATGCCCAACGGGAATTAAATCCCCTCTAGAGTATACAAGCATATTATCTCTCATTCTCTTGAGATACTTGAAAATATGCTTTGTAAGGTTCCCATTTGTTGATTGGCTCATTTCGTGGACAAACCACATGTTGGGGTACTTTGTAAGGGTAGCTTAGGTATAGGTTTCATTGTTCGAAGCCCTTTGAAGACCTCGTATTGATAAGCACCGAAGGTAAATTTCTATGTGCTTACTTTTCTTTAAAGAGATTAGTTGCACACACTCACTTAACATACATTGCATATGTGTGCATTCTCTTTACTTGTCACATTTCACACTTGCACTTATGTGTTATATTTTGTTGTGTGTATTTGTGTCTTGTTGTCTCTTAATTCGTTTCCCGATAGTTTTCGGAAACGTCCGCGCATGCACTAGAATGTGCTTGGTTTAGCGCGAGGACCGCCTACGGAGAATGCCCTTGGCTTCTCCTTGGTTTTCACCTTTGTTGGTGATCGGCGGTTATGATCGGCGGCCTGGCCGCCGAATGAAACCGCCGTTTGCTTCCAGTAGTGTATGGAGCAATTCTGCGGTTATGATCGGCGGTCTCGACAGCTGATCGAAACCGCCGTTCAAGACCTGATTGATTTTATCTGTCGGCCTAATTTGACGGTTGAAACGGCGGTCACGCATGAAACCGCCGTTTTCACACCTGATTGATTTTTCATCTCAGGTTTGATTCGGCGGTTGGATCGGCGGTCATGAAACTGCCGAATGAAACCGCCGTTGGTCCCCTGTTCCTCTCGGGCCAATTCGGCTGTTATGAACGGCGGCCTGGCCGCCAATTGAAATCGCCGATCGGTGCGTTTCAGGGGCAAACTTGTCTTTTCACATGCTCTGTTTTTCATGCCTATAAATACATCACTTTCTCTTGTTCTGAAGGTGACTCTTTGATTATCAAGAACCCTACTTTCAAAACAGAGATTTTTAAGAGAGAAAGCAATCAAGTTTGCTCACTAAACACTCAAACAAAAATCCATTTGCATCAAAGTTCATCTAGCATTCTCTAGCATATCTAGGATGCTTGCTTGCATGGGTCTTTGATCATCACACTTGCTTTGGTAAGTTTTTCACTATTATCATACATAATTAGTGTTTAATTTATTATGGCATCTCTTTTATTACTTGATTGTTCTTAGATTATAATCTAATATTCAAGATAGAGATTGTTGTGTTGATTTGATTGAGTGTTGTTTTTATGATAGATATCTAGGTTTCTCTAATCTATGATTATCTATGCTAATTGACATGTCATTTAGCTTTAATATCTAGGATTGTGTTTTATTGCATATTCATCATCTTAGATAAGCATATAGGGTTTCCCTTGCTCTATGTTGCATTTGAATATTCATATATTCACTTAGGGTGTTAATCTCTTTTTAGAGAATTAAGTCTTGTGTTGTGACCGGGATTAGGTTGCTTAATTCGGAAGCAATCGGACTAGGTTCACTCATACCGGGATTAGGTAGGTGTGTGATTACTTCCAGGATTAGGTTGTAATCGTTTACACATTTAGTGGATTCGAGGTTCGAGTGTGGCTTACTTACTAGCCCGTGGTTTTTCCCGTGAGGGTTTCCACGTAAAAATCAAGTGTTATTTAATTTCCGCATTTTATACTTGATTTATTGCTTTATCTATTTAGGGGTAATTTCGTAATTTGGACTAATACGAAAAATTGGGTAAAAAGCTTAAAATCTATTCACCCCCTCTAGATAGTTTTATACACACCGTGCTATAATTTGTTTCAATTGGTATCAGAGCGGGTTCCTAGACATACATAGGTGATCCTTGCTTCTTTAGGTGTGTTTTGCATTTTGTGTGATTTTTGATCATTCATACATTTGCATTCATTTCATTCATTCATAAACACTATGAGTGGAAACGGTGGAAATGGTGGTGGCAACGAAGGTGCCTCAAGCACAAGGCCTCCACTTCTTACCGGATTGAACTATTCCCAATGGAAACGGAAGATGGAATCCTACATATGCCAAATTCATGACCATGCATGGATGGCGGTGGAAGACGAATATGATCTACCCAAGATGACTCCCGATGGTGGAGGAGAAGAAGTATTGAAGCCTAAGGCGCAATGGAACGCGCAAGAGTTTGAGGCTTCAAAGTGGAATAGGAAGGCGATGCATGCCATCTTGTGTGCTATGGATGAAAATCAATATAAATTGATTCAAAATACTAGGATAGCTAAGGAGGCTTGGGACATCCTAGAGATTGCACATGAGGGAACCGAAGTGGTGAAGGACTCTAAGCTTCAAGTCCTCCAAACTCAATTCGAGATGCTTAAGATGGAGGAGAATGAGTGCTTCAACGACTTCGAGATCAAGTTGATGGATATAGTCAACCAAAGCCATCAACTTGGTGATCCATATTCGGATAGGAGAATCAAGCAAAAGATTATGAGATCTCTACCCGATAGGTTTGAATCGAAGGTGACGGCTTTAGAAGAAAATAGTGGTTATAAGGATATGAAGCCGAGTGAGGTGATTGGGAGACTTCTAGCTTATGAGTCTAGGAAAGGGCCTATCTCCACACCCACTAAAAAGCAAAAAGGAATTGCTTTAAAAACCTCCAAGGATGAAAATGAGGCAAAGAAGGTTGACTCGGATGAAGACCTTGCCTTGTTTGTAAAAAGGTTCAACAAAGTTATGAAGTTTAGAAGAAAGGGCTTTGGATCAAAAGGTCAAGATTTGAAGAAAAAGGGCTCTTTCAAGAAGTTTGAACCTAGGCAAGAAAGGACCGAAAGGAAAGGGGTCCGATGTTTCGAGTGTGGTGGCATAGGTCACTTTGCCCCCGAATGTGCAAATCACAATGAAAGGAAAAAGGGAAAAGTGATGGCCGCCACTTGGAGTGGAAGTAGTGATGACTCCATTGAGGGAGATGAGTCTTCAAGTGATGAAGAGCTCATGGCTAATCTCCTAGCTTTTGCCTCCTCCCATAAAAGCAAAAGTGCTAGTGAGAGAGAGGAAATGAGTCAAGAGGAAAATGACTCAAGTGAAGAAGAAAGTGATTCCTCGTCTAACTCCATAATTAGTTTTGTGGAGAAAAAGGTGCTTGCTAAATGCCATGCCGAGTTTAATGATTTAGCAATCAAGAGCACAAGAAAGATCAAGATGTTGAGAGAAGAAAATCTTGAGCTTGCATCTCACAATGACCACTTAGGTGAACAAGTGGAAAAATTCAAGAAGATGGAAGATAAGCTAAGAGAGGAGTTAGTCTTATCTAGGAGGAATGAAGAAAATCTAAAGAGGGAGCTTGAAGAAGTTAGAAATTCTATGACTAGGATGGATTCTAGCACCAAGAAGCTTGACCATATGCTTGGTGTTGGAAAGAGTCCATGTGACAAGAGGGGTCTTGGGTATGAAGATGACAAGAAGATCTAAACCTCTAATAAGACCGTGTTTGTCAAGGGTTTGAAGAACGAAGAAACTTCATTTGTGCAAATTCCTAGGAAGAAGTTAGAAGTAGGACAATGTTCAAATGCACAAGTGAAGATGGGGCCAAGAAGGCAAACTCAAGCTCAACCCCCTAGGGTCCCTCAAGCCAACATTCCTCCACGATTGGCTCACAAAGGAAAAAGACCTATCATGCAACCTCAAGCTAGGAAGGAAGCTAGAGTGGTTCAACAACGAAGAAGGATTGAACCCTTTCATCCACAAAGACAAGGACAAGGTATGATTCCTTATTTTACTCCTATATGTCACTTTTGTGGATTTAATGGTCATATTAGACCACATTGCTTTCGATACATAAAAATGTGCAAAACTAGAAGCATGATAGAGAAGAAAAAGAAAAGAGCCATGATGCATGTTCCTAGGAATGATAATATTATTATGCATGATCCTAGGACATCTAGAGCCCATGTACCAAAGACCACTAAGAAAGCTAAGATTGTTTCTAGGTGGATTAGAAAGAATGAAAATGTTTGCCATGTTGCTCAAATAGCCTTGAAGGCAAATTCTTCTAATTTTTGGTATTTAGATAGTGGGTGCTCTAGGCACATGACGGGAAACAAGAGTTTCTTCGAGACTCTTGTTATGGAGGAAGGTGGATATGTCACTTTTGGTGATGGATCCAAAAAGAAAGTTGTAGGGAAAGGAACCATTTCCGTTCCCGGATTACCCTCCTTATCCGATGCTTTATTTGTTGATGGCTTGAAAGCCAATTTAATAAGCATTTCACATCTAAGTGATGAAGGATATTCCGTCTTGTTTTGTAAAGATGATTGCTCGATCCTAAAGCCCGATGGACAAACCTTATTGAAAGGTATGAGATCTAGCGACAATTGCTATTGTCTTGAAGCTAGAATAGTCTCAAACAATGTGTCCATGGATGAGCAAATAGAGTTGTGGCATGAAAGACTTGGCCACATGAACTTTAGGGATTTAAGAACCCTTGGAAAGTTCGAGTGTGTGCGTGGCCTCCCTAAGCTTGGGAAGAAAGCCAATGGTATTTGTGGACCTTGCCAACAAGGAAAACAAACTAAAAGCATGCACAAAAAGGGCAAGTATCTCTCCACCAAGGAGCCCCTAGAGCTTCTCCACATGGATCTCATGGGTCCTATGCAAACCGAGAGTTTAGGTGGAAAGAGATACATTTTTGTTTGTGTTGATGATTTCTCTAGATTTACATGGACATATTTTCTTAGAGAAAAATCCGAAACTTTTGATAAGTTTAAAATGCTTTGTACTAAAATACAAAATGAAATGAATTCTAACATTAAAAGCATTAAACGGATTAGAAGTGACCATGGGAGGGAATTTGAGAATGCCTCATTTGAAAGCTATTGCAATAGCTTAGGCATCTCCCATGAGTTCTCGGCTCCTAGGACACCTCAACAAAATGGAGTTGTTGAGAGGAAGAATAGGGTCCTTCAAGAGATGGCCCGTGTGATGTTGCTTAGCAACAATGTCCCTAGGAACCTATGGGCCGAAGCCGTCAATACGGCTTGCTATATAGGGAATCGTGTTTTCCTAAGGCCCGGTACTAGAAATACCTCCTATGAGTTATGGAAAGGCAAGAGGCCAAATGTTAGCTACTTCCACACTTTTGGAAGCAAATGCTACATTTTGAATGACCGTGATCAACTTGGCAAATTCGATGCTAAGAGTGATGAGGGTATTTTTATTGGCTATGCCTTGAATAGTAGAGCCTATAGAGTTTTCAATTTAAAGACTCTAAGTGTTATGGAATCATCCAATGTCGTATTTGATGATACTAGGCTCAAGTCAAATGTTCATGAGGAGGAGGTTATTTTTAGTGATGACTCTCCTTTGGAGAGGGTTGTGGTGACTCCCAATGTTGGGACATCTAATGAAAATGATGAAGTCACACAACCTACTACTAGAGTCCCTCTCTTGGATTCTAATGAACCCACTCCATGGGTTAGAAGACTCTATAACAAAGAGGATGTTATTGGAGATGTAAATGAGGGTGTTAGAACTAGGCGTCAGATAGCTAATCTTATTAGCTACACATGCTACACCTCTCAAATTGAACCCAAAAAGGTTGAAGAAGCCTTAAATGATGAATTTTGGGTTCTTGCCATGCAAGAAGAGCTAAACCAATTCGAAAGGAATGAGGTTTGGACTCTAGTTCCTAGGCCTAAGACCACTAATGTCATAGGCACTAAATGGATATTTAGGAACAAATCCGATGAGGATGGCAACATAGTGCGGAACAAGGTTAGACTTGTAGCACAAGGGTACTCTCAAATTGAGGGTATCGACTTTGAGGAGACATTTACTCCCGTTGCCCGTTTAGAGTCTATTAGGCTTCTCTTGTCCATTTCTTGTGTGCACAAGTTCAAATTGCACCAAATGGATGTCAAGAGTGCCTTCCTTAATGACTTCTTGCAAGAGGAAGTGTTTGTTGAACAACCCAAGGGGTTTGTGGATGCATACCACCCCAACCATGTCTATCGTCTCAAGAAGGCACTATATGGGTTGAAACAAGCACCGAGGGCTTGGTATGAGCGCCTCACTCAATTTCTTGTTGACAATGACTACACAAGAGGTAGTGTTGACAAGACCTTGTTCATCAAGAGAAACAAAGATGAGTTATTTATAGCTCAAATCTATGTTGATGACATTGTATTTGGCTCCACCAACAACACCAAGGTTCAACAATTTGTTGATGTTATGTCTCATGAATTTGAGATGAGTCTTGTTGGTGAGCTTAGTTACTTCCTAGGTTTGCAAATTAGGCAATTAGATGATGGGATTTTCATAACCCAAGCCAAATATGCCAAAAACCTAGTGAAGAAGTTTGGTTTAAAGAATGCCAAACATTGTGATACACCCATGAGTACCACTTTGAAGCTAAGCAAGGATGCTAGTGGTAAAAGTGTGGAACAAACTCTATATCGGGGCATGATAGGTAGCTTGCTTTATTTGACCGCAAGTAGGCCCGATATTTCTTTTAGTGTGGGTGTGTGTGCTAGGTACCAAGCGGATCCCAAGGAGTCCCATCTCTCTTCCGTAAAGAGAATCATTCGCTATGTGAATGGGACTTCCAACTATGGGATTTGGTACTCTTTTGACACTAATGCTAGTCTTGTAGGTTTTAGTGATGCGGATTGGGCAGGAAATTGTGATGATAGAAAGAGCACATCGGGCGGTTGCTTCTTTCTAGGCAACAACTTGGTGTCTTGGTTTTGCAAGAAGCAAAACTTGATTTCCTTGTCCACGGCCGAGGCCGAATACATAGCCGCGGGGAGTGGATGCACACAACTCCTATGGATGAAGCAAATGCTAGTAGACTACGGATTCAACCAAGGTACTCTCACTCTCTTTTGTGATAACATGAGTGCTATTAATATTTCCAAGAATCCGGTACAACATTCTAGAACTAAGCATATTGACATCCGCCATCACTTCATTAGAGAGCTTGTTGAAAATAAATGCATAGTACTTGAACATGTAGGTACTAATGATCAACTTGCGGACTTATTTACTAAACCCTTAGATGCTACTCGATTAAAAACTCTTAGTAGATCTATTGGGATATGTCTTGTGGAGTGATGTTCTATGATTGACCCCATATGAGGAACTCAAGCAAAGAGAGCTATTTTGCATTCTTGTCACTTGCAAAAAATTTGAAATAACTTATGCCTCTTCTTTTAATTGTTTGAGTAAGCTTGGTTGCACATATGTATATATGTTTTCAATTCTATAAGTGTGAACCTTGCTTGTTTACAATCCATGTCATATTTATGTTCAAACATGCATTTTTGGACTAGGAGATGTATGTAGGAAGTATGATTTGAATGACCTATGATTATCTCCATGACATGATGATTCTTTAATAACATGCTAATGTCAAATGAAAAAGCATGAAATTCATATACCATGCTCACATGAAAAACATGAATTGATGATTGCATTCTCTTAAAATGCAAAACCTTGTGTGAAAGCTTATGAGACTCAAAATAGATCTTGTATCCGTTCAAAGGAATTTACATTCCAAATGTCTCTCCTTCTTTATTGGTTGAACATGGCTACTATCATACGGATATCTTATCTGGAAAAATCAAATAGGGTGCAAAGTCGCTCATGCCATGTTTCGCTTATAAAGTTGGATATAGTTGTTCTTAAATTGAAGTCAATATATTCTATATCCTTGCTTTACTCATGACATTGGTGAAATTGGTTTGAATTCTTATTAGAAACCTTTGTCATTTGCTTTGCCAAATACCATTGTAGTTTGGGCTTGAATGCTACATGTCTTGTATGCAAAGCATGTTTGATTCACACATTTTCTTTCAAATAAATCTCCTTGTTTCTCTTCAATTAATTGAGGTGCATAAAGTGACTTATATATATATGCAAATATCTTGCATGCTTCTATCTCTCGTTGCTATGAGTGACCCGGTTAGGGACTAATCATTTGCCTATATCATGACAAAAAGGGGGAGTAGGATATGGTATATGGTAAAGGGAGTTGCAAAATAGAGGCAATTGTGCATAATTGGGAGAACATTTGTTAAGGGGGAGTAACCCGTTGAGGGGGAGTATTGCATACACATACATTTCATAATGTTGTGCCTAATCTTTTAAAATGCAAATGCTTATTTTTGTTCTCACTTGATTCTTCTCACTTTTTACTTATATTAGAAATATTAGAAACTTTCTTTTCAGGGCTTGATTATTCTACAAGAGATTGAAGACTTGAAGTTTATTTTCTTATCTCTTTGTATTGTAGAAAATCTATATTATCCCGTTGTTTCTAGTTTAATGTGAGGAATCAATGTCAGTGGTGGTTTTGTCACGAAATAGCCAAAGGGGGAGATTGTAAGGTTCCCATTTGTTGATTGGCTCATTTCGTGGACAAACCACATGTTGGGGTACTTTTTAAGGGTAGCTTAGGTATTGGTTTCATTGTTCGAAGCCCTTTGAAGACCTCGTATTGATAAGCACCGAAGGTAAATTTCTATATGCTTACTTTTCTTTAAAGAGATTAGTTGCACACACTCACTTAACATACATTGCATATGTGTGCATTCTCTTTACTTGTCACATTTCACACTTGCACTTATGTGTTATATTTTGTTGTGTGTATTTGTGTCTTGTTGTCTCTTAATTCGTTTCCCGATAGTTTTCGGAAACGTCTGCGCATGCACTAGAATGTGCTTGGTTTAGAGCGAGGACCGCTTACGGAGAATGCCCTTGGCTTCTCCTTGGTTTTCACCTTTGTTGGTGATCGGCGGTTATGATTGGCTGCCTGGCCGCCGAATGAAACCGCTGTTTGCTTCCAGTAGTGTATGGAGCAATTCTGCGGTTATGATCGGCGGTCTCGACCGCCGATCGAAACCGCCGTTCAAAACCTGATTGATTTTATCTCTCGGCCTAATTCGGCGGTTGAAACGGCGGTCACGCATGAAACTGCCGTTTTCACACCTGATTGATTTCTCATCTCAGGTTTGATTCGGCGGTTGGATCGGCGGTCACGAAACCGCCAAATGAAACCGCCGTTGGTCCCCTGTTCCTCTCGGGGCAATTCGGCGGTTATGAACGGCGGCCTGGCCGCCGATTGAAACCGCCGATCGGTGCGTTTCTGGGGTAAACTTGTCTTTTCACATGCTCTGTTTTTCATGCCTATAAATACATCACTTTCTCTTGTTCTGAAGGTGACTCTTTGATTATCAAGAACCCTACTTTCAAAAGAGAGATTTTTAAGAGAGAAAGCAATCAAGTTTGCTCACTAAACACTCAAACAAAAATCCATTTGCATCAAAGTTCATCTAGCATTTTCTAGCATATCTAGGATGCTTGCTTGCATGGGTCTTTGATCATCACACTTGCTTTGGTAAGTTTTTCACTATTATCATACACAATTAGTGTTTAATTTATTATGGCATCTCTTTTATTACTTGATTGTTATTAGATTATAATCTAATATTCAAGATAGAGATTGTTGTGTTGATTTGATTGAGTGTTGTTTTTATGATAGATATCTAGGTTTCTCTAATCTATGATTATCTATGCTAATTGACATGTCATTTAGCTTTAATATCTAGGATTGTGTTTAATTGCATATTCATCATCTTAGATAAGCATATAAGATTTCCCTTGCTCTATGTTGCATTTGAATATTCATATATTCACTTAGGGTGTTAATCTCTTTTTAGACAATTAAGTCTTGTGTTGTGACCGGGATTAGGTTGCTTAATTCGCAAGCAATCGGACTAGGTTCACTCATACCGGGATTAGGTAGGTGTGTGATTACTTCCAGTATTAGGTTGTAATCGTTTACACATTTAGTGGATTCGAGGTTCGAGTGTGGCTTACTTACTAGCCCGTGGTTTTTCCCGTGAGGGTTTCCACGTAAAAATCAAGTGTTATTTAATTTCCGCATTTTATACTTGATTTATTGCTTTATCTATTTAGAGGTAATTTCGTAATTTGGACTAATACGAAAAATTGGGTAAAAAGCTTAAAATCTATTCACCCCCCTCTAGATAGTTTTATACACACCGTGCTATAATTTGTTTCATGCTTGACTGCCGTCCAGTGATCAGGACCAGGTTTCGATTGAAACCTGCTAACTATGCCAACTGCAAAACAAATATCTGGTATAGTGCAGAGCATTGCATACATGAGAATTCCAACTGACGAGGCATATGGAACTCTACTCATGAATTGCTCTTCATGCTCATTCTTAGGAACTTGTTCCTTAGAAAGTTTGATTCCATGTCTGAAAAGTAACATACCTTTCTTGGAATCCTGCATGGAAAACCTAGACAAGATCTTGTCTATGTATGAAGCTTGGGATAATGCAATCGTTTTATTCTTTCTATCCCTTATCACTTGGATACCTAGAATAAAACTTGCTTCTCCTAAGTCCTTTATATCAAATTGTTTTGCTAACCATTCTTTTACTGATGTCAATACACCTATATCGTGTCCAATGAGTAGTATATCATCAACATAAAGTGAAAGTAATTAAATACTCGAGGTGTGTTCTATATATAAAGCTAGAGGGGGGGGGGGGGGGGGGGGGGGGGGGGAGGGGGGTTGTGAATAGATTTTATCTAATTATTACCCAATTTTTGCGTGCATGTCAATTTTATGAAAATACACCTAGCAAGTCAACAATACATACAAGTGTAATAAGATGCGGAAATAATAAATGACACTTGATGTTTACGTGGAAAACCCAACCACTGGGAAAAACCACGGGCTGTTAAGTGCGCCACACTCGGACCTCGAAATCCACTAATTGAAATGGAGTTTACAACCTATGTAGACCTCGTCTAACACACGGTCAATAACCCCCCACTTCTACCACGCGGGCCTTTAAAAGTGGCTCTAGTCCAATTTGCTTGATCCTCGTAGTCACTACTTGTAATGATGTTTACAGCCTAATCCCGGTCTGTAACCCACCACTACTACCCAGCGGGCCTGTAATAGCAACCCTAGACCAAGACTTCAATCTCTCAAAAGAGATGCACAACCCTATGTGAGTATGTATGAATATTCAATTAATGCAATAAGAGCTAGGGTACTCTAAATGCTTACCTAGGATTATAAGATGACAATATAATCAATCCTAGATATCACATATAGCTATATGACATGGCATATATCTTTAGCTAAGTAAAGGATAACCAATCCTAGATACAAAGCTATCATATAAAACCCACAAACATTCAAAGGATTAACTAGTTGATTAAAAAACAATCTATCAACCTAGTTATCAATACATCACACAAGAATGTTCATGGCATAGCTTTTAGGCAATAATGACCTAATCAAATAAGCTATGAAAAATAATCTCAATCAACAAATGAGATCAATTAGCTAGATGGCATATGAACATTAAAGCCTAGCTAACAAATAATAACCCAATCAACACATAATCTCAATCTTATATGTAGAAATTAATATAAACACATATAAGTAAAATATGAGATAAAATTGATAAGTAGAAACACTAATTATGTAAGATAAAAGTGTTCAACAAATCATACCATGTGTGTTGAAGAAGACCCATGCATTAGCATATGCTAGAAGAACCTAGATGATGCCTAGATGATGATTTGTTAGAGAATTAAAGATATGATCTTTAAGCTTTTTCTCTCAAGTCTCTCTAAATATCTCTCTAGGGTTCTTGGGATGCAAGACTTGTATTCTGAACCAGAGATAAGGATGTATTTATAGAGACCAAAAACAGGGCAGGTGAAAATGCAATTTTGCCCTTGAAATGCACCGATCGGCGGTTTCAATCGGCGGCCAGGCCGCCGAATTGAACCGCCGAATGGCTCCCGAGCGGAACAGGGGAACTTCGACGACTTTGTTCGGCGGTTTCGAAACCGCCGATCCCAACCGCCGTTTTGGACCCGAGAGATATATTTCAATCAGGTCTCAGTCGGCGGTTTCTAACGGCGGCCAGGCCGCCGAACTTAACCGCCGTTTCACCAAAAATGGTGAAATCAAGGAGAAGCCAAAGGCATCTCCACCGGCGATCATCGCGCAAAACAAAGCACATCAACGTGCACGCGCGGACGTTTCCGAACATCCTTCGGGAAACGAATTACACCACACTAAAAGCTAACATACATGAAGTGCAAGTGTGGGTATTGAATGCATCCTAATGCCTATCATGTCATGGCATTTCATAAAACAAGATGCAATCAATTTAATGTAAGAAGAGACATTGAATAAACAATAAAGCACAATGCACACAAAATATAAACACAACATTCAAGAATAAGAGTTATGCATGTTGTGTGTGTATGCAACTATATCTCTTCAAGCCAAAGTAAGCACAAGATATACCTTTGGTGCTTGTCCTCTTGAGGTCTTGGAAAGGGTCTTTGATCTTCAACCTTAATCACTTAGACTACCCTTACAACCAAACCCCAACATGTGGTTTGACCACGAAATAAGCCAATCTATTAATGGGAATCCTTACAATCTCCCCCTTTGGCTATTTCATGACAAAACCACCACTCACATTGATTCCTCACAACATAATAGAAACTACGGGTCTACTATGATTTTCTACTTTACAAAGAGATAAGATAAATAGTCTTCAAGTCTTCAATCTCAAGTAGAACAATCAATCCCTGAAAGCACAGTTTCTATACTTTCCAATACAAGAAAAGGTGAGATGAATCAAGTGAGATAAAACAAGCATTTGCATTTAAGAATTTAAGTACAACATCATGTAATGTATGAATGTGCAAATGCTCCCCCTCAAAGGGTTACTCCCCCTCAATTAGTATTCTCCCTAACATGCACAATTGCTACTACAATTTGCAACTCCCCTTACCACAACCTACTCCCCCTTTTTGTCATGATATAGACAAAGGAGTAGTCCCCAACCGGGTCACTTAAGGCAAAGAGAGATAGTAGCATTCTAGTATATGCATAATCAATATAAGTCACTTTATGCAATCTCAATTTATTGGAGAGAAGAAAGGAGATTTATTTAAAGAAAATGTGTGAATCAAAAAATTGCTTTGCATACAAGACATGTAGCATTTAAGTTCAAAATATCATGGTATTTGGCAAAGCAAATGACAAAGGTTTTCAATATGAATTCAAACCAATTTCACCAATGTCAAGAGAGAAGCAAGAATATAGGCTTTCATTGATTTCAATTTAAGAACAACTATATCCAACTTTATAAGCCAAACATGTCATGAGCGACTTTGCACCCTATTTGATTTTTCCGGATAAGATATCCGTATGATAGTAGACATGTTCAACCAATAAAGAAAGAGAGACATTTGGATTGTAAAATCCTTGAATGGATATAAGATCATTTTTCATTTGAGTCTCATAAGCTTTTTCACACATTTTTTGCAGTTAAGAAATGCAATCATCAAAACATGCTTTTTAAGATTAGCATTTAGCATGTCATTTTAGCAATCATCATGTCATGGAGATCATTATAGGTCATTCAAATTTTATCCTATGTATATATCTCCTAGTCCAAAAATGCATGTTTGAACATAAATATGACATGGATTGCAATACAAGCATTGATCACACTTATTGAATAGAAAATATATATACATAGTGTAACCAAGCTTACTTAAGCAACAAAAAGAGAAGCATAAGATATTTCAAATTTTTTTGCACGACTAAAATGCAAAATAGCTCTCTTTGCTTAAGTTCCCCATATGGGGTCAAATTTTCATACCACTTCAAAGAAGGGTAAGAGGTCCTATGGACCTACAAAGTCCTTTGGACTTGGTTGAACCTATTTGAGACTTGTTAGTCTCGTAGCAAGCGGGTTCATCATTTTTAATCCACCTAGGTGACACTAAGTCAATCCTAGTGGACGAAGGTTCTAGAGAACAAGATAAAAAAGGATTATGTAAATTATTTTCTTCCTTTTTATGAAGTATCTTAGCTCTAGCCTTTTTCTTGTCAAACATGCTTTTAGCTCTACACATTTCAATGTAATGCAAGCAACTTGGTCTAATATGACCAACAATACCACAAAAATGACAAGTGGGAATAAAGTTAGGAATCATACCATTCCCTTTAGCATGGATAGGAGCTTTCCCTTGTCGTTGTGGTTGTCTTGGTTGTTGGATCGGATCTCTCCTCTTTTGTTGAAAACCAAGACGAGGTTGCTTGCTTGTCTGAGCTTGCATGATTGAACTCTTCCCATTGTGTTTTTGAGTTTGAGGGAAGATAGTGTGAGGAGCCCTTTGGGTGTGAGCTTGAGCTTGACCTTTTGGTGCCTCAAACACTTGGGCACTTCTTGAACACTCTCCTAGGTCACTCTTCTTCCTAGGTTGTTGAGGAGGAGGGGACATATTGAAGTCCATGTCCATGGCACAGGATGTCTTGCTTGTGGAGGAGGCATCCGTGTCATCAATGTAGCCAAGACCTCTCTTGTCACTTGGCTTTCTTCCAACTCCCAACATGTGGTCAAGCTTCTTGGTGCTTGAAGTCATCTTAGCCATTAAGACCTTAACTTCTTCAAGCTCTCTTTCTAGCTCTTCTTCTCTCCTCTTAGATAAGGCTAAGTTGTCTTTTAGCTTATCTTCATCCGCCATGGATCTCACCACTTCTTCACATAAGTGGTCTACTAGTGTTGAAAGCTCTAGATTCTCTTCTTTTAATCTTCTAATTTCTTCCTTGTTCCTCATCATCGAGCTCTCAACTTTGACTTTGTAGTCATTAAGATCCATACACTCCACACTTCCATTTGTGGAGTTAGATGACAAATATTCAACACTTGTGTCATCTCCTCTAATCTCCATTTCACCAATGAAGTCATCTCCTTCATCAAGATCATCAAATTTTTCTCTTGATGAGGAAAGAGCCAAATCCCTATGAGTAGCTACACCAACTACTTCTATACCTAGTTCTTCTTGGGGATCACAAGGAAAAGCAACTTTGCCATCTTCTTCAACTTCTACACTCTTGGCTCCAAATTCCGTGTAGATGATGGCAAGTTCTTCATCACTTGAAGGATTTTCGTCATCTTCATATTTATCCCATAAGGTGGCCTTCGCCTTCCCTTTTCTTCTATCCTTCAAGTTTCCACACTCCGGGGAGAAATGCCCGAATCCTCCACATTCGTAGCATTGAATCCCCTCTCTTGAAGACACTCCTTGGTTTGGCTTGTTAATGAGTCCCATGTCTTCAATTGAGATACCCTCCTTCTTGTCATGCTTCTTCTTAGGAGGTGCGGTGGTCAACTTCTTCTTAGGAGGTGAGGTGGTTAATTTCACAAATCTCCTAAATCTCTCTAGTAAGAGAGGCATCTCCTCAACGGAGTCAATTTCTTCTCTCATAAATTCACTCATAGTGTTTGCGTTGAATGAATGCAAATGAGAAGAATGCAAAATGTATGAAGAAATCAAACAAACATACAAAATGCAAAAACACACCAACAATGAGCAAAGGATCACCTAAGTATATCTAGGAACCCGCTCTGATACCAATTGAAAAGAATACGGTGTGTTCTAAATATGTTATCTAGAGGGGGGGTGAATAGATTTTAACAATTATTACCCAATTTTCGCATGCAAGTCAATTTTACGAAAATGCCCCTACTAGTCAAAAATACATACAAGTGTAATAAGATGCGGAATTTAAATAACACTTGATATATACGTGGAAACCCAACCACTGGGAAAAACCACGGGCTATATAGTGCGCCACACTCGGAACTCAAAATCACTAATTGAAATGAAGTTTACAACCTATGTAGACCTCGTCTAACACTCCGGTCTGTAACCCCTCACTTCTACCCAGCGGGCCTTTATTAGCAACCCTATTCCAATTTGCTTGAGGCCTAAGCACTCTTAGCCTCAAGACTTACTTCTCAATGAAGAGAAACAACCTATGTGAATATATATGAATATTCAAATAACAAACAAGGCTAGGTAACCTTAGATGCTTATCTAGGATGATGATATAATCAATTTAATCAACCCTAGATATCAATTGCTAAATGACATGTCAAATAGCTTAGCTAATCAAGATTAAGCAAAAACCTAATTAGCTATCACAATCAACACTCAATCATTTTCATCACAAATAATCTCTAACTTGTATCTAGCATATAATCAAAAGCATACAAGTAATTAAAGAGATGTATTAATATGAAAAACACTAAAGTAATATGAAATTAGTGAAGAACATACCAAATAAGATGTGATGATTCAAAACCATGCATGGATCAATTCTATGAAGGCATAGAAGATCAAATATGAAATTTGATGCAAAAGGGATTTGATTTGAGTGTTTAAAGTTGAGTTCTTGATTTGATTTTTTCTCAAAAATCTCTCTTGAAAGTTTAGGGTTCTAATGACTCAAAGAACTTGATCAGAGAATGAGAAAATCAGATATTTATAGACATCAAGAATTGGGCATGTGAAAAGACAATTTTGCCCCTGAAACGCACCGTTCGGCGGTTTCAATCGATGGCCAGGCCGCCGATAATGACCGCCGAATTGAGCTCGTGAAGAACAGAGCATCAACGGCGGTTTCATTCGGCGGTTTCGTGACCGCCGATCCAACCGCCGAATCAAACTCGAGGGATTAAAATCGATCAGGTATGAACGGCGATTTCGAACGGCGGTCGTGACCGCCGATCTGGACCGCATAATTGCTTCAGACCAATCTGGACTGAAACGGCGGTTTAATTCGGTGGCCAGGCCGCCGATCATAACCGCCGATCACCAACAATGGTAAAAATCAAGGAGAAGCCAAGAGCATTCTCCATAGGCAGTCTTCGCGCGAAACCAAGCACTCATTAGTGCAAGCGCGGACGTTTCCGAACAATGTCGGGAAACGAATTATAAAGCACATATACACACAACAAGATATATCAACCAAAGTGCTAGTGTGTAAAGTGACATGTGAAGAGATGCACATAAAAATAAGCAAATATGCAATCATAGCAAGAATGCTAAGTGTGTGTGTGCTACTAAATCTCTTCAAAGAAAACCAAGCACAAGAGATTATACCTTTGGTGCTTGTCCTCTTGAGGTCTTGGAAATGGTCTTTGATCTTCAACCTTAATCACTTAGACTACCCTTACAACCAAACCCCAACATGTGGTTTGACCACGAAATAAGCCAATCTATTAATAGGAATCCTTACATAAAGAATTAGGAAAACCAACTTGTCGCCCTTAATCCTTTTGTATACACAAGGTTCGTCATGATTCTGAATAAATCCAAAACCTTTGACAACTTGATCGAACCTTATGTTCCAGGATCTGGATGCTTGCTTTAATCCATATATGGATTTCTGCAACTTGCATACCTTTTCCATTTGGCCCTTTTCAATGAATCCTTCTGGTTGCATCATGTAGATGCTTTCGTCAAGACTTCCATGAAGGAAAGCTGTCTTGACGTCCATTTGCCAAATCTCTAGATCTAAAGATGCTGCAATGGACAAGAGTATCTTAATGGATTTAAGCATGGCCACAGGAGAGAAGGTTTCCTCGTAATCGATACCTTCTTTTTGTGTATACCCTTTAGCTACCAATCTAGCTTTAAAGGTTTCCAACTTTCCATCCATACATCTTTTCCTCTTGTATACCCACTTGCACCCAATGGGTTTTATCCCTTTAGGCAAGTCTACAAGGGACCAGACTTTGTTATCGAACATAGATTCAATCTCAGATTGCATTGCCTTTTGCCAATGGAGACTATCAACATCCTCCATTGCTTCCTTATACGTGTAGGGATCATCGTCGTCCAGGAGATTCTCCACTGATTCTCCCAGACCGATGTATCTTTCGGGTTATGTTCTAACCCTCCCACTACGACGAGGAATGGTAGGTTGTTGATCTTGTGTTGGATCGGAACTTACAATTGGGTTAGGTTGAGTAACCTCTCGTGGAATTGTATCTCCTAACATCTCATTCAGGACAATTCTACTTCTAGGCACAAAATCATTCATATAGTCATTTTCCAGAAATTTAGCATTTGTCGAAACAAATGCTTTAAGATCTGAAGGACTATAGAAATAATATCCTTTAGTTTCTTTTGGATACCCTACAAATATACATGTTTCCGAACGGGACTCCATCTTTTCTGTCTTTCCTTTTAACACATGCGCCGGACAACCAAATATCCTTAAGTGTTGTAAACTAGGCTTGCGCCCAGTCCACAACTCATGCGGTGTTTTAGGAACGGACTTAGATGGTACATCGTTTAGAATGTATATAGCAGTTTGTAAAGCATATACACAAAAAGAAATAGAAAGTGTTGAATAACTCAACATAGACCTAACCATATCCAAAAGAGTTCTATTTCTCTTTTCTGCTACCCCATTCTGTTGAGGTGTACTTAGTGCAGAAAACTGAGAAACTATCCCATTATCAATAAGATATTGCTGAAACTCACCAGATAGATATTCTCCACCACGATCAGATCTTAAGATTTTTATGTGTTTCTCAAGCTGATTTTCTACTTTAGCTTTGAATGCTTTGAACATGTCAAAAGCATCCGACTTATGTCGCATGAGATACACATAGCCAAATCTCGAGTAATCTTCTGTGAAGGTGATGAAATACTCATATCCACCTCTAGCTTGAATGCTCATAGGACCACATACATCAGTGTGTATCAATCCTAAACATTCAGTGGCTCTTGCACCTTTGGCCGAGAACGACCTTTTGGTTATTTTACCTTCCAAACAAGATTCACAAGTTGGTAGATCATCAACCTTTAAGTCACTTAAAGGTCCGTCACTTACCAATCTTTTAATCCTATTAAGGTTAATATGACCTAGGCGTAAATGCCATAGGTAGGTTTCATCTATTGATAATTTTACTCCTTTATGATTAGGTTCCGTTAATTCTGTGTCTAACGAGTGAGAGATATTTTTATGCAAAAAGAATAAGCCGTTTTCCAATGTACCTTTGCAAATAAATTTGTTATTTTTACTAATAATAAAATCTTTATTAAAAGTAACCGAATATCCAAATTTATTCAAACAAGAAACTGAAATTAAATTTCTCTTGAATTGAGGTACATAATAAACGTCTATCAAATCTAAATGCCTAAAAGAATCTAGATTAACTCTAATATCTCCCACTGCACTTGCAGACACTAACGTTCCGTTGCTCAAACACAAGTTGATTTCATCTTTATTCAACTTTCTCCTTTCTTGGAACCCCTGTAAGGAATAGCAAACATGATTTGTGGCTCCAGAGTCTATGATCCAAGAATCTGTAGAATCTGCCAGAAAACATGTTTCAAGATAATTAATATTACCTTGTTCCTTCTTGTTCTGGGACTTTGGGCAATTTCTTTTCCAATGTCCCTTTTCACCACAAAGGAAGCACTTCCCTTTGATCTTGGTTACTTTCTTGGTCTCCATCTTGGTAGGCCCAAGTTGCTTTTTCTTCTGTTGTTCCTTAACCTTTTGACGGGTCTTAACAGTAGCAACTTTACCAACCATATGAATCTGAGATTCATAAGTAGGAGCAGGTGGTTTAGGAGCAGACAGAATAAACTTATGTTTTTCAACTTGCAGCAACAACCCAATTTTTCTTTTCCATGTGACATAATTATTTCCGGTTAAAATATTATCTTTTAAGATGTTCATTAGGGATGGGGTCATGATTTCTAAATATAACAAAAATATATATGAATAAATAATCATGATAAAGCACTTTCGAATATTTATCTTGATTTAAATAAATAACTCAATCATAAAAATTCAACGGTGATCCAACACCCATAAATGTTACGCCTCCTTTGGGAGTTCGCACCATTTACTAGTTAGACTAGGTCCCACCTAATTGTTAACATAACAACCAGCGTTTTCAATTTTAGCCTTGCAATTTTACTGACAAGAACTCTTGGGAGGATATCAATAAAATTACATTGAGTGTGTTACCGAGATCTCGACCCTCAATTTTCTCTCACAAAAATCCCTCATTGGGGAGTAGATCTCGTTTGAGTCCATTGTCTAGTCTATCCTTGTAAGGAAGTATGTTGCTAAATTCCATTCATGGACGCCCCTTGGGGGGATTACCAATAAATAATAAAGCTCAACTAACCTTGGAGGCCATAGGTGTTACAAAACACCTTCTCCCACTCAATTATTTAAGGCGTGTGATTAAATCCCATAGAATGATTTATCAAGTTATCTAGATGCCAATTTAGATACCTAAATCATTCAATGCATGTTAATACCAAAAGAGATATATGAGTGGCACTCTTATTCTATATGTCATGTTATCATACAATAACAAATATTGTAATATTTATGCAAAAAATAAATAGCAACAATTTTGGTCCATCCTAGAAAAGCAAGTAAATTACAATTGTTTAGGAATACAAAATCTTCAAGTGGCCATCAACCATACGCTTATCCCTCGGCTTCCTCCCATGGGCGTGCACACCCCACAACCCCACAAAGGGGCTGCCGTGCGCAGCCCATGAGACCACATAGGGCTGCCGTGCGCAGCCCACCATGATATGGGCTTGCCATGCGCAGCCCAATCCACTCCTAGGGTGCGCACGGTGCTCATTCTAGGTTCCGGTTGCTTCCTTTTTCTTCAAGTCTTCGAATCTTCAATGCTTGAACATATTACAACAGTATTTAAACTAATAAAATACTGCAGTATTTTTTTTTTTTTAATTCACTGCAGTACTTTTTACAAAAAAAACTGCACTTAAAATTAAATAAAAAACTGCAGTAAAATATACTATATAAAATACTGCACTATTTAAATACCATAAAAATAAAAGAAAAACTAGCAACTACCAAGAAGGAATTATGGCGATGATAGACCACCATTCTTGTTACAATTTCATAACAAATAATACATTGAAAATCTAGGACCAAAATCGAGCAATAACAATCCACATAAAAACATATATAAAACCATACATCCACATGTAATTATATATGCGAATACCTAGAGTGCCATCTCTTTCTAAACATGCATAATCACAATAAAAAGAAATAGATTCACGTATATATACTTTAATTAATTAAAAGGGTTCAACCTAGGCTCTGATACCAATTGTAGGGAAAAATACCGTAGTACACGCAGCGGAAGCGAGACTAAAATAGAGTTTTAGTATAGTTTAAAACTTTTCCATAATTTGAACCTTAACCCTTTAATTAATTAAACATATATAATCAAAAGTATCATACCTTTGTCGCGTGATCCGATTGACATTGCGTCGATGGTAATCCGCAAGATCTTCCAATCCAATCACGAACGTGAATCACCTAGGAGAGTGGTCTCCCTTTCTTTGAATTGTGTACCTGAGGATGGATAACAAAATCTTTTCTTTTTCGTTAGTCACAAAAAATTCTAAGAGATAACGAAGAACGTTTCGGTCACTTTTGAATTCTCAATCTAATGATCGAAACTCGCGTGAGCCTTATTCGAAATTGTGCACAAAACCTTTTGATGTAAAAGTTACTAGTGCACTATCGAAATAAGAACAAACTCTTCTCTCTATACCTCTTGGCCGAAATTATCACACTAGTCTAAGAGTTGGATTCTATTTTTCTCAAGTAAAAGAAAAAACTCTCAAGTCCAAAGACTTAGCAATTAGGGTTTTTTTTTTTATAATTCTATATAAAGAATATATATATATATATTAAAATATACATAAGTGCAACAATCCTGCACACCTCTCATAAAAAATGTGCTTTTTCTTTACGCCAAAACAATTATATGTATATATATCTATCTACTTCACGCCCAACTTCTTATATTTATATCTATATATTTATTGCGGAATAAATACTGCATGCATTATATACTTATATATTTTCGGCCTTGTGCCATATATATTTAATATATATTTATATATTGTGGCCAAAAAACTCTACCATGTAGGATTTGTCTTTTGACTTAAATCCTAACCCTAGGTAGATTTCTTTAGAATTCCAAACCCTAATCCAACTCTTTAGTGTATTTGTGACTATATCAAAGACTTCCTAATTTGACTAGATAAATAAATTCCCTTTATTTATCTACTTATCAAATAAAGTCTTTTATATTTATTATACTACTATAATAGTATACTACTAAGAAACATATTTCCTAGTCAGAAAAAGATTTTGATTCTCAATTAAATAATTAACTAATAACTTAATTAATTTCCATTTAATCAATCAATAAAATAAAATAATATTTTAGACTATTATTCTAGTCTTGCCGCCCACACCATATACATGGGCCTAATATTATTTTCTTATTTTATTTAATCCATTAGACTTTAATTAAAAAGCCCACATGTGAACCAGACCCATTCTTACTAAAAGAAACAAGCCCACATGCCTTTCATTAATATATTAATATAATTTAGCAGCCCATTAAATAAATAATGTGCAAATTATATTCTTAATATATTAAATGCAATTCTAGATGGACCCATAAATTGGTTCGGTAGAATATATCAAGTGATCCATGCAAGTCCGTGTAGATTGGGGATCTTGGCGGGCTATCTAAATTTAAGCTTCAATAGACATAACCTAATCACAATCAACAAATGATTCACTTAGGTCCGATCCATTAATTTTAACTCATTCCACTAAAGAGCTAAAATTGAACTCTTAAATAAAGATAGAATAAGAAGATGTTCCTCATTCATACCCTAGACAATCATGTTGGAGATAGTGTATCCTCGTGATTAATATCAGTAATCGCCAAAAGTTCATAGACCGCCTATAACTCTCCAAGTTACCATATTTACTCATATAACCACGTTTTGAACTTGGATATTTTGACTTGTCCAAAAGCCATGTTTTCAATAGTCACTATCGAAAACTCAACGTTGAGATTTAATATCCAATTACCTCAAAACATCCATATGATGATATTATACTCTCATTTAATAAATGGAGCCACGATGTCCATATCTATAAATGAAGTCCTCTATCGATTAGCAAATGAATACCACCAAACTATCGATGATAGACTATGCTATATAATCTTACTCATTGATAGCTCAAATGATATCACTTGTAACCATAAGTCCATCATTTATCTCAGGATTAAGATAGACTCTCCGATTGTCCTGATAATGAAAGACTTTTATCTACTGACGGTTCTAGATAAAGTATTTCATTGTGATCCTGTTCAATGCATCCAGTGCACTAGATTCTTTTACTCGAAGACCCTCCGATGATTTTAGACTCATCATAACTCATTTGATCCCACTCAAATGCTAGCAAAAGAATCCTACAACTTTAACAAGATAAAGGTGCCCAATCTTTAACTTAAGTTGTGAACATTATTCAAGACTAACTAAAGAATTGTGTCTACCTCATACATATCCAGATGTACGAACAATTCTTCTTTTATCATAGTCTTTTGACCTTATGATTATTTACTTTTGACAATTATAATAATTAAACTATAAATGCTTTAAGATTTGTTAAACCAGAAATCACATTATTAATATGAATAGATTGTCAAAAACACTATTACACTTTTGCTATTGAGCATAATCCTAACATATACCCCGCTCTTTTGTAGTCTATGTCTATCCATACGCCTAGGCCTACCAATATTGTAGCCAACTCCCTATCCAAGGCACTCATGCCATTAGAGAGCCTCATATGCATGACTATCCGGACCTTCCCAATCCTAACCATAACTTCTTGCTTAACTATCCAAGTCATCCCGACTCTAGTTAAGGCTTCTTGCTTGGTTATCTGGACCTCACGTCCTAACCAAGGCTTCCTTGCTTGACTATCTAGACATCTCATCCTAGTCAAGACTTCATGCATTTTACAAAGACTTCCTAGTGTGATCATGTGAATGCAAATGATGCAGACAATCAATTCTTCATAGAACATGTGATCAATACATTCCATGGAACAACTATACCTAAACATGTGAGAACACAAGTAATATAGTCTAGATGCCAAAACATGAATTAAACATTGAGCATGTGAAAGACACCTAACACAAAAGCTCCTAGTTTCATTCACACAAATAACACTTGAATAAATCATAATCATGAAGCATATATTCAAGATGTTACAAACATACACAAAAATGCTAGAATCATAAAATGTATTCAATGAATATTCTAGCCAAAGATTTAGAGCAAGGATATAATGATAAATCAATTAAATCCTAGATGTCTCTAAAAACACATACAAATGAATTTGAAACAAATTATAGCACGGTGTGTATAAAGCTATCTAGAGGGGGGGTGAATAGATTTTACGCTTTTTACCCAATTTTTCGTGTTAGTCAAAATTACAAAAATGCCCTCAAGATAATATAAACAAGCAAGTGTAATATGGTGCGGAAATTAAAACAACACTTGGTTTTTACATGGAAACCCTCACGGGAAAAACCACGGGCTATGTAAGTAAGCCATACTCGAACCTCGAATCCACTAAATGTGCAAACGATTACAACCTAATCCCGGAAGTAATCACACACCTACCTAATCCCGGTATGAGTGAACCTAGTCCTATTTGCTTGCGATCTAAGCAACCTAATCCCGGTTGCTACACACAAGACTTACTTTCTCTAGAAGAGAATACAACCCTAAGTGAATATATGTGAATATCCAAAATGCAACATAGAGCAAGGGAAACCCTATATGCTTGTCTAAGATGATTAATATGCAATTAAGAACAATCCTAGATATCAAAACTAAATGACATGTCAATTAGTTTAGCTAATCAATATTAAGCACAAAACCTAATATGCTAGCACAATACAACTTCTCAAACATACATCATACTCATCTCAATATTGTATCCAAAGCATACAAAATAACAAACAAGTAATTAATTGAGATTGCTAGATAAGAGAAACACAAAACATGTAAGATATTAGTGAAAAGCTTACCAAGCAAAGTATGATGAAGATTCCATGCAAGATGACATCTAGATGATCTAAGATGATGCTAGATGATCTAAGATGATGCTAGATGATGATTGATGATCATGAAAAAGTGTTTGAGTGATTAAAAATGAGTTCTTTGTGTATTTTTCTTCTCTTGAAAAATATCCTAAGTATGAAGCATGAATAAGAACTCTTGTTGATGACCTAAAATCAAGTTAGCATATATAGAGAGGCTATAAGTGAAGTGAGGTCGTTTTGGAAACTTGCCAGAAAATTGCTCTGTGCGCTGATGGACCTGCGCTGGACGACAGGCGCAGGACCAGCGCACATGCACATTTTTGCTTTGGCGCTAGATGACATGCGCTTACACAGGCGCCAGACCAGCGGAGCCATACTGGGCGATCAGCGCTGGTGGCCTTGCGCTGGTGTAGACCAGCGCACGACCGGCGACAGAGAACTGGACGATCTGCGCTGGTGGACTACGCTGGTGTGGACCAGCGCACGACCAGCGGCACGCCACTGGGCGTTTTACGCCGGTGAGCGGCGCTGGACGACAGGCGCAGGTGGACCAGCGCACAGCCCACAACTTTGAACCCCACAAGCAATCATGCAAGGGGAACAAAGGTAAACTAAGATGCATCCTAAAAGCCTAAAAGCTATGATGTTATAAACACAAGATGCAATCATAATAACAAGCAAGAAGAGATGTAAATAGGCATTTATGCACAACAAAAAGAAACACAACATACAAAGATTAAACATATGCATGAGTTGTGAGTGTGTGCAACTATCTCTTCAAGACAAGTAAGCACTTAGAGTATTACCTTTGGTGCTTGTCAATAATGAGGTCTTCAAAGGGCCTAAGCAATAACAACAACATCTAAACTACCCTTACAAAGAATCCCCACATATGGTTTGATCACGAAATAAGCCAATTAAAAACAACGGGAATCCTTACAGAATTAATCATAGATTTTATCAATCAAAGGATCAAAACACATTTCAAGGATTACTAATCATAAAATGATTCAATCAAATCACAAATAATCCTATATATCAATCTAATCACAATACAACTCTCAAACATGTGAAAAACCTAGAATCTAAGAAACTAGTTCACATATGTCTCTAATTAGACTTTTTATTAAGATTGATTATGAAGCTATCTTTCACAATAGCATTCACCATACATATACATACATATAGAAGAAGAAACCCCAAGCAAATTGAAGGTTATAAAAGAAGAAATCTCAAAGATATGAGAACTACCTTGCAATCATGAGCTGGTTCATTTTGCTGGGTAGAACCACTCCAAAAATCGATCAAACAGATACAAGACCACTTTGAAAAGTTAGAGGACTCAATTATGAACAATCTCCAACTTGAATCACTCAATTCCAACTTCGTATGAGAAAGTTATGGTGTTTGAAAAATGAGAAAAATTGGAGAGAAAATTCTGGTGAGATTTCAAAGTTTTTCTTCTTGAAATGAAAATGGGAGGGAATGAAAATATTTAAAAGGAAGAGAGAGAGAGAAAGAACCAGCCAACCAGTATGTGCCACATCAGCACCACGTGTGGACCGCGTGTGGCACATATGGGCAGAGGGCCATGCTGGCCATGTAGCACACGTGGCTCACACGTGGCCACCAAGCTTGGCTAATGACCATGCTTGCTCGTCTCGCGCACCGCTAGCGTTCTTCGGCCGTATCCGGGCCTCCGAACTCCGATTTCGAATCCGTTTTTGGATTATGAGTCTTGACTCCCTCACACACAACAATGACTACAAAACTTTGACAAAAAGTTGAGAAATCATCTTGGAATACGATGAAGAAAACAACTCAACGAATGAGAATGAAAAGTAGTGTAGCTACATCGTTTGGACTCGAAACCTGATGAATGAGTAACCAAAATGACCGGGACTCAATAAGGAATCATAAAATATCATGTTCAAGTCCAAAATCAAAAATACAGAAACATATAAACACAAGTTCAAACAATTATGCCATTTCCTAGACATAGTCTTAAAACATGCATTTCTAAAATGTATGACAATATGAGTTCAATGCATAAGCATACTAAAACATATGAAAGTGTTATATAAATGGTACACAACAATGCAGGGATACTCATGAATGATTTGTGTGTGTGTGTGTGCCTATGCTTTATAAGAGGAATGAGGTCTAATATACCTTTATCTTGTAATGATGCTAATTCCCCTTAACAAGCCACCACCTTGCATGAACCGTAGCCGAGTCTTTATTTGAAGCTTGGAGTCATCATGATAATGACCACTAATCAATACAAGATAAACATCGTTTTGATATGGAATATATGCCAAGACAAACCAAAAACCTAACAACGCACGCACACAAGAGTCGTGCAATCGAAGGTCGAGGTCCATGATTTGCACCCCCTTGCGTGCGTGCGTGCGTGCGAGAGAGAGCCTCTATGCTACACATGTTGATAAGCTACTATCACACCATCACTTATATACCACATATAAGTGCTTTCCCTAGCCAATGTGGGATGCATAATTTTCCCTACATTATGGGTTCACCTTGAGACTCAATTTCTCATTCACCCATTAATCATTTTGTGAGTTTGAGTATACCATTTCGAAGCTCTCACGGAGGAGAATTCGATTATACTTTTAATCTTCCATTTTCATGGAATTAATCATAACCAAATAATGCTCTCAAAATATGAGTTTATCACAAACTTTTCCAACAATCCCCAACATGAATGAAATTGACCTAGGAGACACGAGAGATGATGTTTGGTAAGTTCAAATGGTCGAAACCTGTATAGGATAGGTAGGAGTTACCCTTTGAACCTTCCCTTGTAAAGGTATACTTACTTTACTGGCTGATCAGTAGATATAATATCCTTAAACTGTTCTGCCATTTATGTAAACGATGACATACCTCACACAGGCATCTTCCAGACCCGATTTGGTTCTCATTGTTATGTTCGTTTTGGCCATGAACATGCGCTTGGTTCTGTGAGAGTCACTAGAGAATATAGCCCTTCACTATTCTCTTTTAGAAGTGGCCTTATTTCTCTTTCACATAGGTGATTTCTCAATTAAGAGTAACCCGCATTACTCTGCTTGGATTTCCATTGCTTGGAATTTTGACGCATAAGAATCATTAAAAACATAGTTTAACCTTTCCCTACGGATATCACTGTTTCATCATAGGAATGGACTTGAGGGTAACCCCCACAGTGATCCAACTAAGTCTTTCATCTTGGTTGTCCCATTGAACCTAGATCTTGGGATCTCCGGTCTACTAGTTTGGGTTTCCATTGTATCGACTTTTTATCTCATGGGCTTTAGTCCCATTTCCCTCGATGATGTCTCAACTAATTCTTTGTTTAACCCTTTGGTTAGCGGATTCGCAATGTTATCTTTTGACCTTAAATAATCAATAGAGATAACTACAGTTGAGATTAGTTGTCTAATGGTATTATGTCTTCGACGTATATGTCTAGACTTCCCATTATACATGTTGCGCTGTGCTCTTCTTATTGTTGATTGACTATCACAGTGAATGCAAATCGCTAGCACAGGCTTTGGCCATCTTGAAATATCCTCTAAGAATTGGCATAGCCATTCAGCCTTCTCACCACATTTCTCTAAAGCTATAAACTCAAATTCCATGGTGGATCTGGCTATACAAGTCTGTTTAAGGATTTCTAGGATACAGCCGCACCTCCTAGTGTGACAACATACCCACTAGTAGATTTTGAGTCTTTTATATCAGTTATCCAATTTGCATCAGTGTATCCTTCTAGGATAGCAGGATATCTGGTATAATGCAATCCATAATTACGAGTGAATCGTAAGTACTTCAGTACTCTTACTATTCCTTTCAAGCGATCGGTTCCTGGATTACTTGTGTATCTGCTTAATTTGCTGACTTCATTAGCTATGTCTGGTCTTGTACAACTTGTTAAGTACATCAGACTTCCTATCACTTGAGAATATTATAGTTGAGAGACGCTCTCACCCTTATTCTTGGATAGGTGTAGATTTGTATTCAGTTTTTGTTGAATTTCTCAAGAATCATGTCAACATAGTGTGACTGACTTAGTATGAGTCCGTTCGATGTCATTGAGTTTTTTTTTTCATTCCCAACATTGCATTAGCTGGTCCTATATCTTTCATATCAAATCTTGATTTCGACATATCTTTGGTAGATTTGATCATTTTATCATTACTACCTACAATAAGCATGTCATCAACGTAAAGGCACAAAATGACATAGTCATTTCCTGTGTCCTTGTCATAAACACATTCGTTGATTTTGAATCCATTTGACATCGTAGCATTGCTAAATTTCTCATGCCATTGTTTTGGTGCTTGCTTTAAACCATATAAAGACTTTACCAATTTACAAACTTTCTTTCCTTGCCCTGGAGCGGAAAACCCCTCAGGTTGTTCCATGTAGATCTCTTCATCTAGATCTCCATTAAAGAAAGCTGTTTTCACATCCATTTGATGTACTTCAAGATTTCGCAAAGCTACGATTGTAAGTATCATCCTAATGGAGGTTATTCTCGTCATAGGAGAATATGTATCAAAGTAGTCTAGGCCTTCTTATTGATTGTAACACATAATTACAAGTGTGGCCTTATACTTATCAATTGATCCATCCACTTTCATTTTTCTCTTGAAAATCCATTTGGATCCTAGTGGTTTACATCCTGGAGGAAGGTCTACTAATTCCCAAGTGTGATTTTGCAGAACGGAATTGTAAGGATTCCCGTTTTGTTGATTGGCTTATTTCGTGGTCAAACCACATGTTGGGGTTTTGAATGTAAGGGTAGTCTAAGTGATTAGTGTTGAAGATCAAAGGCCCTTCCATGACCTCAAGATACAAGCACGCCAAAGGTATAATCTCTTGTGCTTGTTTTTCTTTGAAGAGATTTAGTAGCACACACACACTTAGCATTCTTGCTATGATTGCATACTTGCTTATTTTTTATGTGCATCTCTTCACATGTCACTTTACACACTAGCACATTGGTTGATATATCTTGTTGTGTGTATATGTGCCTTATAATTCGTTTCCTGACATTGTTCGGAAACGTCCGCGCTTGCACTAATGAGTGCTTGGTTTCGTGCGAAGACCGCCTATGGAGAATGCCCTTGGCTTCTCCTTGGTTTTCACCATTGTTGGTGATCGGCGGTTATGATCGGCGGCCTGGCCGCCGAATGAACCGCCGTTTCAGTCCAGATTGGTCTGAAGCAATTATGCGGTCAATATCGGCGGTCACGACCGCCGTTCGAAACCGCCGTTCATACCTGATCGATTTTAATCCCTCGGGTTTGATTCGGCGGTTGGATCGGCGGTCGCGAAACCGCCGAATGAAACCGCCGTTAATGCTCTGTTCTTCACGAGCTCAATTCGGCGGTCGTCATCGGCGGCCTGGCCGCCGATTGAAACCGCCGAACGGTGCGTTTCAGGGGCAAAAGTGTCTTTTCACATGCCCAATTCTTGATGTCTATAAATATCTTATTTTCTCAATCTCTGATCAAGTTTCTTGAGCAATTAGAACCCTAAACTTTCAAGAGAGATTTTTGAGAAAAAATCAAATCAAGAACCTATCTTTAAACACTCAAATCAAATCCCTTTTGCATCAAATTTCATATTTGATCTTCTATGCCTTCATAGAATTGATCCATGCATGGTTTTGAATCATCACATCTTATTTGGTATGTTCTTCACTAATTTCATATTACTTTAGTGTTTTTCATATTAATACATCTCTTTAATTACTTGTATGCTTTTGATTATATGCTAGATACAAGTTAGAGATTATTTGTGATGAAAATGATTGAGTGTTGATTGTGATAGCTAATTAGGTTTTTAATTAATCTTGATTAGCTAAGCTATTTGACATGTCATTTAGCAATTGATATCTAGGGTTGATTAAATTGATTATATCATCATCCTAGATAAGCATCTAAGGTTACCTAGCCTTGTTTGTTATTTGAATATTCATATATATATTCACATAGGTTGTTTCTCTTCATAGAGAAGTAAGTCTTGAGGCTAAGAGTGCTTAGGCCTCAAGCAAATTGGAATAGGGTTGCCAATAAAGGCCCGCTGGGTAGAAGTGAAGGGTTACAGACCGGAATGTTAGACGAGGTCTACATAGGTTGTAAACTTCATTTCAATTAGTGATTTCGAGTTCCGAGTGTGGCGCACTATACAGCCCGTGGTTTTTCCCAGTGGTTGGGTTTCCACGTATACATCAAGTGTTATTTAAATTCCGCACTATATTACACTTGTATGTATTTTTGACTAGTAGGGGCATTTTCGTAAAATTGACTTGCATGCGAAAATTGGCTAATAATAGTTAAAATCTATTCACCCCCCCTCTAGCTTTATATAGAACACGCCTCTAATTTGTTTCAATTGGTATCAGAGCAGGTTCCTAGATATACTTAGGTGATCCTAGCTCATTTTAGGTGTGTTGTGCATTTGTGTGATTTTTGCTCATTCATACATTTTGCATACATTTCATTCATTCATTTGATACAATGAGTGGATTCGGTGGCAACCATGAGGGTGCTTCAAGCACATGGCCACCCCTCCTCACCGGCATAAATTACTCCCAATGGAAAGGGAAGATGGAGGCATATGTGTGTCAAATCCATGATAGGGCATGGATGGCCATTGAAGATGGATATTCGCCTCCTATGATGACTCCCACGGGTGGAGGAGAAGAAGTGCTCAAGCCTAAGGCACAGTGGACACAACCTGAGTTTGAGTTGTCCAAGTGGAATCAAAAGGCGTGGCACGCCCTCATATGTGCAGTGGATGAAAATCAGTACAAACTGATTCAGAACACTAAGATAGCCAAGGAGGCATGGGACATCTTAGAGGTTGCACACGAGGGAACCGAAGTAGTGAAGGACTCCAAACTTCAAGTCCTCCAAACTCAATTTGAGACACTTAGGATGGAGGAGAATGAGTGCTTCAACGACTTCGAGATTAGGTTGATGGACATTGTCAACCAAAGTCATCAACTTGGTGACCCTTACTCGGATAGAAGGATCAAGCAAAAGATAATGAGATCGCTTCCCGAGAGGTTTGAGTCTAAGGTGACGGCTTTAGAAGAAAACAGTGATTTTAAGGACATGAAGCCGAGCGAGGTAATAGGTAGACTTCTCGCCTACGAGTCTAGGAAGGGTCCTAGCTCCACTCCTTCAAAGAAGCAAAAAGGGATTGCTTTGAGAGCTTCCAAGGTTGAAAAGGAGGACAAGGATGACTCGGATGAAGACATGGCACTTTTAATGAGAAAATTCAAGAAGTTTGTAAAATTCGAGAAAAAGGGTCATGCATCCAAAGGGCAAGAATTGAAGAAAAGGGTTCCTTTCAAGAAGGTGAGCATAGGCAAGAGAATAGCGAAAGGAAAGGGATCCAATGCTATGAGTGTGGTGGCATAGGTCATATCTCACTAGATTGTGGGAATTTGAAGAACAAGAGAGAAAAAATGATGGCCGCCATTTGGAGTGAAAGTGATGACTCCGAAGAGGGAGATAAGTCATCAAGTGATGATGAGCTTATCAATAACTTCAAGGCATTGGGTGCCACTTGTGAAGAAAATGAAGTTGTTGGTAAGAATTCCGTTGCTAGTGATCCCATAGAAGAGAAAGTTGAAGAAGTAGCTCTAGAGGAGATAGTTGTTGCTTCACATTGGGATATGGCACTTATTGACTCAAGAGATCAAGGTGAAGGTCTTGATGAGGAAATTGGATCCATAAGAGAGGAGGAGAGCCTAGAAGATGACACTAGTGGAGATGACTCCTTATCTAACTCTACAAATGGAAATGTAGAGAATATGGATATGCATGACTTTATAGTCAATGTTGAAAGCTCCATGAAGAAGAAAGATAGATTTCTAAGGATTTTAGAGGAAGAAAATCTAGAGCTTACAACATACAATGACCTCCTAAAGAAGCAAGTGGAGAAAATGGATCTTAAGGACAACTTTGAAAGTTTTGAAAGCTCTAAGTTAAAGAATGAAAAAGAGATTCAAAGGTTAAAGGAAGAACTACTTAGGCTTTCAACACAAGTTGATCACTTGAATGATGAAGTGATAAGATCCATGGTGGAAGAAGACAAGCTAAAAGATGAGCTAGCTTTGTCTAAGAGGAATGAAGAGGGTTTGAAGAGAGAGCTTGTTGAAGCCAAAGAGTCATTGACTAGAATGACCACAAGCACCAAGAAGCTTGACAACATACTTGGTGTAGGAAAAAGCCCGTGTGACAAAAGAGGTCTTGGATTCGAAGTGAGCAAGGATTGCTCTATTCCTAAGAAGACCGTCTTTGTGAAGAGTTTGGGTAAGATAGAAGCGTCACCGGTGCAAACTCCTAGGAAGAAGTTAGAACTAGGACAATGTTCGAAAAATGCACAAGTGAAGGTGGTGAAAACGAGACAACCCCAAGCTCAACGGATTAGACCCTCTCGAGTCATCTCTCCTCAACAAATGACTCACTATGAAAAGAGGCAAAACATGCTACCTAATCCAAGGAGGCAACCCATTCCGGTTCAACCAAATAGAAGACATGAACCGACTCAACACTAAAGGAGACATCAAATGCATGATGAGTCTCAAATGACTTCACAAGAACATGGTATGAATTCTTACTTTGTACCAACTTGTCATTATTGTGGTGTTTATGGGCATATTAGGCCTAAGTGCTTTAAGTACATTAAGCATTGTAGGATTGATAGCATGATAAAGAAAAAAAGGCTAAGAAGAGCCCATTTGCATGAGCCTAGGAAATCTTTTGTCAATAATCCTAGGTTAGTGAATGACATGCAACCATTGTCCACTAGGAAGAAAAATGTTATATCTATGTGGATAAGGAAAAATGAACCCGCTTGCTACGAGACTAACAAGTCTCAAATAGGTTCAACTAAGTCCAATGGACTTGATAGGTCCATAGGACCTCATGCCCTTCATTAATGAAGGATGATACTAACCCCATATGGGGAACTCAAGCAAAGAGAGCTATTTTTGCATTCTTGTCACTTGCAAAAAATTTGAAAAATCTTATGCTTCTTGGTTGATTGCTTGAGTAAGCTTGGTTGCACATATGTATATATGTTTTCAATTCAATAAGTGTGAACCTTGCTTGTTTACAATCCATGTCATATTTATGTTCAAACATGCATTTTGGACTAGGAGATGTATGTAGGAAGTATGATTTGAATGACCTATGATTATCTCCATGACACGACTTCATTAAATTAAGTAGAATCAAAAGCATGATTGAAAAGAGAATGACATGAGCTAGAATGCATGCTAATAGGAAGGAAAATATTCATGTTCATGATCCTATTATTTCTAGTACTCTTGAATCATTGTCCACTAGGAAGAAAAATGTCATATCTATGTGGATAAGGAAAAATGAACCCGCTTGCTATGAGACTAACAAGTCTCAAATAGGTTCAACCAAGTCAAATGGACTTGGGAGGTCCATAGGACCTCATGACCTTCATTGATGAAGGATGATATTGACCCCATATGGGGAACTCAAGCAAAGAGAGCTATTGCATACTTGTTGCATGCAAATATTTGAGAAAATCTTATGCTTCTTTGTTGATTGCTTGAGTAAGCTTGGTTGCACATATGTATATATGTTTTCAATTCAATAAGTGTGAACCATGCTTGTCTACAATCCATGTCATATTTATGTTCAAACATGCATTTTTGGACTAGGAGATTTACATAGGAAGTATGATATGAATGACCTATAGTTATCTCCATGACATGATGATTCTTAATGACATGCTTAAAAATTGAAAAGCATGAGTTGTTTTTATAACATGCTAATGTCAAATGAAAAAGCATGAAATTCATATGACATGCTCAAATGAAAAAGCATGAATTGATGATTGCATTTTCTTAAAATGCAAAACTTGTGTGAAAAAGCTTATGAGACTCAATGAATAAAGGATCTTGTATCCGTTCAAAGGATTTTAAAATCCAAATGTCTCTCTTTCTTTATTTGTTGAACATGTCTACTATGATACGGGTTTCATTCCCGGAAAAAATCAAATAGAGTGCAAAGTTGCTCATGACATGTTTGGCTTATAAAGATGGATATAGTTGCTCATAAATTAAAATCAATGAAAATTCTATATCCTTGCTTCTCTCATGACATTGGTGAAATTGGTTTGAATTCTTATTAGAAACCTTTGTCATTTGCTTTGCCAAATACCATTGTATTTTGGACTTGAATGCTACATGTCTTGTATGCAAAGCATGTTTTGATTCACACATTTATTTTAAATAAATCTCCTTGTTTCTCTCCAATTGATTGAGTTGCATAAAGTGGATTATATGATTATGCAAGTATATAGTATGCTACTATCTCTCTTTGCTAAGTGACCCGGTTGGGGACTACTCCTTTACCTATATCATGACAAAAAGGGGGAGTAGAATGGTGGTAAGGGGAGTTGCAAATTGTGGTAGAAATTGTGCATATTGGGGAGACAATACATTGAGGGGGAGTAACCCTTTGAGAGGGAGCATTGCATTCACAATTATTGCATGATGTTGTAGTTGTACTTAAATTCTTAGAATGCAAATGCTTGAATATGCTCTCACTTGATTCATCTCACTTTTTACTTGTATTGGAAAGTTTAGAAACTTTGCTTTCAGGGATTGATTGTTCTACAAGAGATTGAAGACTTCAAGATTATTTTTATATATCTCTTTGTAAAGTAGAAAATCATTGTAGACCCATAGTTTCTATTATGTTGTGAGGAATCAATGTGTGTGGTGGTTTTGTCACGAAATAGCCAAAGGGGGACATTGTAAGGATTCCCATATCTTGATTGGCTTATTTCGTGGACAAACCACTTGTTGGGGTTGTTTGTGTAATGGTAGTTTAGGTGATTGTTCTTCAAGCTCGAAGGCCCTTCCAAGACCTCAAGGGACAAGCACGCCAAAGGTATAATCTCTAGTGCTTAGTTTTTCTTTGAAGAGATTTAGTTAGCACACACACACTTAGCATACTTGTTCTTGTGTGCATACTCTTCACATGTCACTTTACACACTAGCACTTTGTTTGATATCTTGTTGTGTGTATATGTGCTTAGTAATTCGTTTCCCGATAGTGTTTGGAAACGTCCGCGCATGCATTAGAATGTGCTTGGTTTTGTGTGAAGACCGCCCACGGAGAATGCTCTTGGCTTCTCCTTTAGATTCACCATCACTGGTGAATCGGCAGTTTGATCGGCGGCCTGGCCGCCGAATTGAAACCGTCATTTCAGTCCAGAAAGGTCTAGAGTGATTCTGCTGTTAAGATCGGCGGCCACAACCGCCGATCGAAACCGCCGTTCATACTTGATCAATTTAAATCTCTCGAGTTTGATTCTGCGGTTTAATCGGCTGTTACGAAACCACCGAATGAAACCGCCGTTGTTCCCCTGTTCTTCTTAGGTTCAATTCGGCGGTTGTAAACGGCGGCCTGGCCTCCAAATGAAACCGCCGATTGGTGCGTTTCAGGGGCAAAATTGTCTTTTCAAATGCCCAATTCTTAATATCTATAAATATCTTACTTTCTCATAATCTGATTAAGTTTTTTGAGTCCTTAGAACCCTAAACTTCAAAGAGAGATTTTTGAGAAAAAATCAAATCAAGAACTCACCTTTAAACACTCAAATCAAATCATTTTTGCATCAAATTTCATATTGCAACTTCTATGTCTATATAGAATGCATCCATGATTGGATTTGCATCATCACAACTTGCTTGGTAAGATTTTGATTAATTTTGAAACAAATAATAGCACGGTGTGTATAAAGCTATCTAGATGGGGGGTGAATAGATTTTACGCTTTTTACCCAATTTTTCGTGCTAGTCAAAATTACGAAAATGCCCTCAAGATAATATAACCAAGCAATTGTAATATGGTGCGGAAATTAAAACAACACTTGGTTTTTACGTGGAAACCCTCACGGGAAAAACCACGGGCTATGTAAGTAAGCCACACTCGAACCTCGAATCCACTAAATGTGCAAACGATTACAACCTAATCCCGGAAGTAATCACACACCTACCTAATCCCGGTATGAGTGAACCTAGTCCAATTTGCTTGCGTTCTAAGCAACCTAATCCCGGATGCTACACACAAGACTTACTTTCTCTTTGAAGAGAATACAACCCTAAGTGAATATATGTGAATATCCAAAATGCAACATAGAGCAAGGGAAACCCTATATGCTTATCTAAGATGATTAATATGCAATTAAGTATAATCCTAGATATCAAAACTAAATGACATGTCAATTAGTTTAGCTAATCAATATTAAGCACAAAACCTAATATGCAAGCACAATATAAAATCTCAAACATACATCATACTCATCTCAATATTGTATCTAAAGCATACAAAATAACAAACAAGTAATTAATTGAGATTGCTAGATAAGAGAAACACAAAACATGTAAGATATTAGTGAAAAGCTTACCAAGCAAAGTATGATGAAGATTCCATGCTAGATGACATCTAGATGATCTAAGATGATGCTAGATGATGATTGATGATCATGAAAAGTGTTTGAGAATCAAGAATGGAGTTCTTGGAATTTTTCTTCTCTTTGAAAAATATCCTAAGTATGAATTCTGAATATGAACTCTCTTAATTGACCTAAAGTCAAAGTGGCATATATATAGGGGGCCAAATCAAAGTGTGGTCGTTTAAGTAAGTTTCAAAGAAACGCGCCAATCGGCGGTTTCAATCGGCGGCCAGGCCGCCGTTAATGACCGCCGAATTAGCTCGTGAAGAACAGAGCATAAACGGCGGTTAATTCGGCGGTTTCGTGACCGCCGATTCCAACCGCCGAAACAGAACAGAGAGATCAAAATCGACCAGGTATGAACGGCGGTTTCGAACGGCGGTTTAATGCCCGCCGTTTCAACCGCCGAATTAGACCGAGAGATAAATCAATCAGGTCTTGAAACGGCGGTTTCGAACGGCGGTCGTGACCGCCGATATTAACCGCAGAAAAGCTTCAGACCAATCTGGACTGAAACGGCGGTTTAATTCGGCGGCCAGGCCGCCGATCATAACCGCCGATCACCTAGAAAGGTGAAAACCAAGGAGAAGCCAAGGGCATTCTCCATAGGCGGTCCTCGCGCTAAACCAAGCACATTCTCGTGCATGCGCGGACGTTTCCGAAAGTTATCGGGAAACGAATTAACACAACAACAAGACACAATAACACACAACAAAATATAATAAATAAGTGCAAGTGTGAATTGTGACAAATGAAGAGAATGCACACATATGCAATGAATGTTTAGTGTGTGTGTGCTTCTAAATCTCTTCAAAGAAAGGTAAGCACATAGAAATTTACCTTCGGTGCTTATCAACACGAGGTCTTCAAAGGGCTTCGAACAAGAAGACCGATACTTAGGCTACCCTTACAAAGAACCCCCACATATGGTTTGATCACGAAATAAGCCAATTAAAAACAACGGGAATCCTTACAATCTCCCCCTTTGGCTATTTCATGACAAAACCATCACTCACAATGATTCCTCACAAAAAAATAGAAACTACGGGACTATAATGATATTCTACATTACAAAGAGATAAGCTAATGCAACTTGAAGTCTTCAATCCTCTTGTAGAATAAACAATCCCTGAAAAGAGTTTCTAACATTTCTAATACAAGAAAAGTGTGAGATTAATCATGTGAGAACAATACCAAGCATTTGCATTTTTAGAATTTAGGCACAACATTACCAAATGTATGCAATGTATGATAAATGCAATGCTCCCCCTCAACGGGTTACTCCCCCTCAATGTATGTTCTCCCCAAAGTGTACAATAGCTTCTATATTTTGCACCTCCCCTTACCATATCCTACTCCCCCTTTTTGTCATGATATAGGCAAAGGAGTAGTCCCCAACCGGGTCACTCATAGCAACGAGAGATAGAAGCATGCAAGATATGCATATACAATAAGTCACTTTATGCACTTCAATTAATTTGAGAGAAACAAGGAGATTTATTTTGAGAAAATGTGTGAATCCAACATGCTTTGCATACAAGACATATAGCATTCAAGTCCAAAATACAATGGTATTTGGCAAAGCAAATGACAAAGGTTTCTAATAAGAATTCAAACCAATTTCACCAATGTCATGGGAAAAGCAAGGATATAGAGATTATTGATTTCAATATAAGAGCAACTATATCCAACTTTATAAGCGAAACATGGCATGAGCGACTTTGCACCCTATTTGATTTTTCCGGATAAAATTATCCGTATGATAGTAACCATGTTCAACTAATAAAGAAAGAGAGACATTTGGAATGTAAATTCCTTTGAATGGATACAAGATCCTTTATTCATTTTGAGTCTCATAAGTTTTCACACAAGTTTTGCATTTTTAAGAATATGCAATCATCAATTCATGCTTTTCATGTGAGCATGGTATATGAATTTCATGCTTTGTCATTTGTCATTAGCATGTTATTAAAGAATCATCATGTCATGGAGATAATCAAGGTCATTCAAATCATACTTCCAATGTAAATCTCCTAGTCCAAAAATGCATGTTTGAACATAAATATGACATGGATTGTAGACAAGCAAGGTTCACACTTATGGAATTTTAAAACATATATACATATGTACAACCAAGCTTACTCAAGCAATTTAAAAGAAGAGGCATAAGATATTTCAAATTTTTTGCAAGATACAAGAATGCAAAATAGCTCTCTTTGCTTGAGTTCCCCATATGGGGTCAATCATAGAACATCACTCCACAAGACATACCCCAATAGATCTACTAAGAGTTTTAAATCGAGTAGCATCTAAGGGTTTAGTAAATAGGTCCGCAAGTTGATCATTAGTACCTACATGTTCAAGTACTATGCATTTATTTTCAACAAGCTCTCTAATGAAGTGATGGCGGATGTCAATATGCTTAGTTCTAGAATGTTGCACCGGATTCTTGGAAATATTAATGGCACTCATGTTATCACAAAAGAGAGTGAGAGTACCTTGGTTGAATCCGTAATCCACTAGCATTTGCTTCATCCACATAAGTTGAGTGCATCCACTCCCCGCGGCTATGTACTCGGCTTCCGCCGTGGACAAGGAAATCGAGTTTTGCTTCTTGCAAAACCACGACACCAAGTTGTTGCCTAGAAAGAAGCAACCGCCCGATGTGCTCTTCCTATCATCACAATTTCCTGCCCAATCCGCATCACTATATCCTACAAGACTAGGATTAGTGTCAAATGAGTACCAAATCCCATAGTTGGAAGTCCCATTTACAAAGCGAATGACTCTCTTAACCGAAGAGAGATGGGACTCCTTGGGATCGGATTGGTACCTAGCACAAACTCCTACACTAAAAGATATATCGGGCCTACTTGCGGTCAAATAGAGCAAGCTCCCTATCATGCCACGATATAAGGTTTGGTCCACACTTTTACCGCTAGCATCCTTGCTTAGCTTCAAAGTGGTGCTCATAGGAGTGTCACAATGTTTGGCTTTTTCAAGACCAAACTTCTTCACAAGGTTTTTGGCATATTTGGCTTGGGTTATGAAGATCCCATTATCAAGTTGCCTAATTTGCAAACCTAGGAAGTAATTAAGCTCACCAACAAGACTCATCTCAAATTCATGAGACATAACATCAACAAATTGTTGGACCTTGGTGTTGTTGGTGGAGCCAAACACTATGTCATCAACATATATTTGAGCTATGAAAAGCTCATCATTGTCTCTCTTGATGAATAGTGTCTTGTCAACACTACCTCTTGTGTAGTCATTGTCAACAAGAAATTGAGTGAGGCGCTCATACCAAGCCCTCGGTGCTTGTTTCAACCCATATAGTGCCTTCTTGAGGCGATAGACATGGTTGGGGTGGTGTGCATCCACAAACCCCTTGGGTTGTTCAACAAACACTTCCTCTTGCAAGAAGCCATTGAGGAAGGCACTCTTGACATCCATTTGGTGCAATTTGAACTTGTGCACACAAGAAATGGACAAGAGAAGCCTAATAGACTCTAAACGGGCAACGGGAGCAAATGTCTCCTCAAAGTCGATACCCTCAATTTGAGAGTACCCTTGTGCTACAAGTCTAGCCTTGTTCCGCACTATGTTGCCATCCTCATCGGATTTGTTCCTAAATATCCATTTAGTGCCTATGACATTAGTGGTCTTAGGCCTAGGAACTAGAGTCCAAACCTCATTCCTTTCGAATTGGTTTAGCTCTTCTTGCATGGCAAGAACCCAAAATTCATCATGTAAGGCTTCTTCAACCTTTTTGGGTTCAATTTGAGAGGTGTAGCAAGTATAGCTAATAAGATTAGCAAGTTGACGTCTAGTCCTAACACCCTCATTAACATCTCCAATAACATCCTCTTTGTTATGGAGTCTTCTAACCCATGGAGCGGGTTCATTAGAGTCCAAGTTAGGAACTCTAGTAATGGGTTGTGTGACTTCATTAGATGTCCCAACATTGGGAGTCACCACAACCCTCTCCAAAGGAGTGTCATCCTCTAGAACATCCTCCTCCTCATGGTCATTAGACTTGAGCCTAGTATCATCAATGACCACATTTGATGATTCCATGACGGTTCGAGTCTTCAAGTTGAAAACTCTATAGGCTTTACTATTCAAGGCGTAGCCAATAAAGATACCCTCATCACTCTTAGCATCAAACTTGCCAAGTTGATCACGGTCATTTAAAATGTAGCATTTGCTTCCAAATGTGTGGAAGTAGCTAACATTTGGCTTCCTACCCTTCCATAGCTCATAGGAGGTGTTTCTAGAACCGGGCCTTAGGAACACACGATTTCCTATATAGCAAGCCGTATTGATGGCTTCGGCCCATAGGTTCCTAGGGACATTGTTGCTAAGCAACATCACTCGGGCCATCTCTTGGAGGACCCTATTTTTCCTCTCAACAACTCCATTTTGTTGAGGTGTCCTAGGAGCCGAAAACTCATGGGAGATGCCTAAGCTATCACAAAAGCTTTCAAAAGAGGCATTCTCAAACTCTCTCCCATGGTCACTTCTAATCCGTTTAATGCTTCTAATGTTAGATTTCATTTCATTTTGTAATTTAGTACAAAGCATTTTAAACTTATCAAAAGTTTCGGATTTTTCTCTAAGAAAGTATGTCCATGTAAATCTAGAGAAATCATCAACACATACAAAAATGTATCTCTTTCCACCCAAACTTTCGGTTTGCATGGGACCCATGAGGTCCATGTGGAGAAGCTCAAGAGGCTCCTTGGTGGTGAGATACTTACCCTTTTTGTGCATGCTTTTAGTTTGCTTTCCTTGTTGGCAAGGTCCACAAACACCATTGGCTTTCTTCCCAAGCTTAGGGAGGCCACGCACACACTCGAACTTTCCAAGGGTCCGTAGATCCCTAAAGTTCATGTGGCCAAGTCTTTCATGCCACAACTCAATTTGCTCATCCATGGACACATTGTTTGAGACTATTCTAGCTTCAAGACAATAGCAATTGTCGCTAGATCTCATACCTTTCAATAAGGTTTGTCCATCGGGCTTTAGGATTGAGCAATCATCTTTACAAAACAAGACGGAATATCCTTCATCACTTAGATGTGAAATGCTTATTAAATTGGCTTTCAAGCCATCAACAAATAAAGCATCGGATAAGGAGGGTAATCCGGGAACGGAAATGGTTCCTTTCCCTACAACTTTCTTTTTGGATCCATCACCAAAAGTGACATATCCACCTTCCTCCATAACAAGAGTCTCGAAGAAACTCTTGTTTCCCGTCATGTGCCTAGAGCACCCACTATCTAGATACCAAAAATTAGAAGAATTTGCCTTCAAGGCTATTTGAGCAACATGGCAAACAATGTCATTCTTTCTAATCCACCTAGAAACAATCTTAGCTTTCTTAGTGGTTTTTGGTATATGGGCTCTAGATGTCCTAGGATCATGCATAATAGTATTATCATTCCTAGGAACATGCATCATGGCTCTTTTCTTTTTCTTCTCTATCATGCTTCTAGTTTTGCACATTTTTATATATCGAAAGCAATGTGGTCTAATATGACCATCAAATCCACAAAAATGACATATAGGAGTGAAATAAGGAATCATACCTTGTCCTTGTCTTTGTGGATGAAAGGGTTCAATCCTTCTTCGTTGTTGAACCGGTCTTGGTTGCTTCCTAGCTTGAGGTTGCATGATAGGTCTCTTTCCTTTGTGAGCCATTTGAGGAGGAATGTTGGCTTGAGAGACCCTAGGGGGTTGAGCTTGAGGTTTCCTTCTTGGACCCATCTTCACTTGTGCATTAGAGCATTGTCCTACTTCTAATTTCTTTCTAGGAGCTTGCACAAATGAAGTTTCTTCTTTCTTCAAGCTCTTGACAAACACGGTCTTGTTAGAGGTAGAGATCTTCTTGTCATCTTCATACCCAAGACCCCTCTTGTCACATGGACTCTTTCCAACACCAAGCATATGGTCAAGCTTCTTGGTGCTAGAATCCATCCTAGTCATAGAATTTCTAACTTCTTCAAGCTCACTCTTTAGACTTTCTTCATTCCTCCTAGATAAAGCTAACTCCTCTCTTAGCTTATCTTCTATCTTCTTGAATTTTTCCACTTGTTCACCTAAGTGGTCATTATGAGATGCAAGCTCAAGATTTTCTTCTCTCAACATCTTGATCTTTCTTGTGCTCTTGATTGCTAAATCATTAAACTCGGCATGGCATTTAGCAAGCACCTTTTTCTCCACAAAACTACTTATGGAGTTAGATGAGGAATCACTTTCTTCTTCACTTGAGTCATTTTCCTCTTGACTCATTTCCTCTTTCTCACTACCACTTTTGCTCTTATGTGAGGAGGCAAAAGCTAGGAGGTTAGCCATGAGCTCTTCTTCACTTGAAGACTCATCTTCCTCATTGGAGTCATCACTACTCCCACTCCAAGTGGCGGCCATCACTTTGCTCTTCTTCTTATCATTGTGATTAGCACATTCGGGGGCAAAGTGACCAATCCCACCACATTCAAAGCATCGGACCCCTTTCCTTTCGGTCCTCTCTTGTCTAGGCTCAAACTTCTTGAAGGAACTCTTTTTCTTCAAATCTTGTCCTCTTGACCCAAATCCCTTCTTTTTCTTGAACCCCATAACCTTGTTGAACCTTTTCACAAATAAGGCAAGGTCTTCATCCGATTCATGCTTTGCCTCCTTTGCATCCTTAGATGCTTTCAAAGCTATTCCTTTAGACTTCTTAGGAGGAGTAGTGGTGCTAGGAGCCTTCCTAGACTCATATGCAAGGAGACGCCCAATCACCTCACTTGGCTTCATATCCATGTAGCCACTATTTTCTTCTATGGCCGTCACCTTGGATTCAAACCTATCGGGGAGAGATCTCATAATTTTTTGCTTGACTCTCCTATCCGAATACGGGTCTCCGAGTTGATGGCTTTGATTTACAATATCCATCAATTTGATTTCGAAGTCATTGAAGCATTCATCCTCTCCCATCCTAAGTAGCTCAAACTGAGTTTGGAGGACTTGAAGCTTGGACTCCTTCACCACCTCGGTTCCCTCATGTGCAACTAGAAGGATGTCCCATGCCACTTTGGCAATCTGAGTATTCTGAATAAGCTTGTACTGATTCTCATCCATAGCACACATAATGGCATGCATAGCCTTCCTATTCCACTTAGAAGCCTCAAACTCTTGCGCGTTCCATTGCGCCTTAGGCTTCAAAACATCTTGTCCTCCACCATCGGGAGTCATCATAGGGAGATCATATCCGTCTTCCACCGCCATCCATGCACGGTCATGAATTTGGCATATGTAGGATTCCATCTTCCCTTTCCATTGGGAATAGTTTAATCCGGTAAGAAGTGGAGGCCTTGTGCTAGAAGCTCCTTCGTGGCCACCACCATTTCCACCGTTTCCACTCATAGTGTTTATGAATGAATGAAATGAATGCAAATGTATGAATGATCAAAAATCACACAAAATGCAAAACACACCAAAATAAGCAAGGATCACCTATGTATGTCTAGGAACCCGCTCTGATACCAATTGAAACAAATAATAGCACGGTGTGTATAAAGCTATCTAGAGGGGGGGTGAATAGATTTTACGCTTTTTACCCAATTTTTCGTGCTAGTCAAAATTACGAAAATGCCCTCAAGATAATATAACCAAGCAATTGTAATATGGTGCGGAAATTAAAACAACACTTGGTTTTTACGTGGAAACCCTCACGGGAAAAACCACGGGCTATGTAAGTAAGCCACACTCGAACCTCGAATCCACTAAATGTGCAAACGATTACAACCTAATCCCGGAAGTAATCACACACCTACCTAATCCCGGTATGAGTGAACCTAGTCCAATTTGCTTGCGTTCTAAGCAACCTAATCCCGGATGCTACACACAAGACTTACTTTCTCTTTGAAGAGAATACAACCCTAAGTGAATATATGTGAATATCCAAAATGCAACATAGAGCAAGGGAAACCCTATATGCTTATCTAAGATGATTAATATGCAATTAAGTATAATCCTAGATATCAAAACTAAATGACATGTCAATTAGTTTAGCTAATCAATATTAAGCACAAAACCTAATATGCAAGCACAATATAAAATCTCAAACATACATCATACTCATCTCAATATTGTATCTAAAGCATACAAAATAACAAACAAGTAATTAATTGAGATTGCTAGATAAGAGAAACACAAAACATGTAAGATATTAGTGAAAAGCTTACCAAGCAAAGTATGATGAAGATTCCATGCTAGATGACATCTAGATGATCTAAGATGATGCTAGATGATGATTGATGATCATGAAAAGTGTTTGAGAATCAAGAATGGAGTTCTTGGAATTTTTCTTCTCTTTGAAAAATATCCTAAGTATGAATTCTGAATATGAACTCTCTTAATTGACCTAAAGTCAAAGTGGCATATATATAGGGTGCCAAATCAAAGTGTGGTCGTTTAAGTAAGTTTCAAAGAAACGCGCCAATCGGCGGTTTCAATCGGCGGCCAGGCCGCCGTTAATGACCGCCGAATTTAGCTCGTGAAGAACAGAGCATAAACGGCGGTTAATTCGGCGGTTTCGTGACCGCCGATTCCAACCGCCGAAACAGAACAGAGAGATCAAAATCGACCAGGTATGAACGGCGGTTTCGAACGGCGGTTTAATGCCCGCCGTTTCAACCGCCGAATTAGACCGAGAGATAAATCAATCAGGTCTTGAAACGGCGGTTTCGAACGGCGGTCGTGACCGCCGATATTAACCGCAGAAAAGCTTCAGACCAATCTGGACTGAAACGGCGGTTTAATTCGGCGTCCAGGCCGCCGATCATAACCGCCGATCACCTAGAAAGGTGAAAACCAAGGAGAAGCCAAGGGCATTCTCCATAGGCGGTCCTCGCGCTAAACCAAGCACATTCTCGTGCATGCGCGGACGTTTCCGAAAGTTATCGGGAAACGAATTAACACAACAACAAGACACAATAACACACAACAAAATATAATAAATAAGTGCAAGTGTGAATTGTGACAAATGAAGAGAATGCACACATATGCAATGAATGTTTAGTGTGTGTGTGCTTCTAAATCTCTTCAAAGAAAAGTAAGCACATAGAAATTTACCTTCGGTGCTTATCAACACGAGGTCTTCAAAGGGCTTCGAACAAGAAGACCGATACTTAGGCTACCCTTACAAAGAACCCCCACATATGGTTTGATCACGAAATAAGCCAATTAAAAACAACGGGAATCCTTACAAATTTCATCTTATTTTAGTATTTTACTATCAATCAAATTCTCTTTTAATTTACTTGTATGTTTTTGATCATATGATAAATACAATAATAGAGAATTAATTGTAATGAATTGAATTAGTGTTGTTTTGTGATAGCTAATTAGATTTTTGATTAATCTTGATTAGCTAAGCTATTTGACATGTCATTTAGCAATTGATATCTAGGGTTGATTTAAATTGATTATATCATCATCCTAGATAAGCATCTAAGGTTACCTAGCCTTGTTTGTTATTTGAATATTTATTCATATTCACATAGGTTGCATAATCTCTTCATAGAGAATTAAGTCTTGAGGCTAAGATTGCTTAGGCCTCAAGCAATTGGACTAGAGCCACTTTTAAAGGCCCGAGTGGCAGAAGTGGGGGGTTATTGACCGGAGTGTTAGACGAGGTCTACATAGGTTGTACACTCCATTTCAATTAGTGGATTTTGAGGTCTAAGTGTGGCGCACTGAACTGTAGGGAAAAATCGTAGTACACGCAGCGGAAGCGAGACTAAAAATAGTTTTAGTATGTTTTAAAATTTTTCCTTTTTATGAACCTTAACCCTTTAAATTAATTAACCATACATATAAAGTAACAAAAAGTAGAATACCTTTTGTCGCGTGATCCGATTGAATTACGTCGATGGTAATCCGTAAGATCTTCAATCCTAGCACGAACGTGAATCACCTAGGAGCGTGGTCTCCTTTTTCTTTGAATTGTGTAACTGAGAATGGACAAACAAGCTTTCTTTTTATTTTGTTAGTCACAAAACAATCAAAAGACCACAAAGATTATTCCGGTCACTTTTGAGTTCTCAATCTAATGATCGAAACTCGCGTGAACCTAATTTGATGTTGTACACATAAGCTTATTGATGAACAAGCAATTAGTGTACCATCAAAAGAATAATCTCTTCTCTCTTTTATGTCTTGGTAGAATATATCAAGTACTTTTCTATGAGTTGAGAAGAAGAGGAAAATTGATTCAGTAAACCAGAGGGGTGGCCGAATTCTATAGCATGTATTATATAGGGTGGTCGAAATTTCTTCTCCTCTTCCTTTAGGGTTGGCCAAATCCTACTTGTGATACAATTAGGGTTGGCCGAAAATCCTCTACAAAAAAGGATTTGTGCCTTGCCCTAATTTCAATCAACTTTAGAATCCTAACCCTAATTTAACTCATAAGTATTTTATTCTTTTATTGACTTAATAAAAAAAAACTTCTTATTTGATTAAATAAATAAACTTAATTATTTATTTTCTTACCAAACAAGTCTTTTACTTTTAGTATACATATAGTATAACTCTAGGAAACATATTTCCTAATCAGAAAAAGATTTTGTTTCTTAATTAAATAATTAATTAATAAATTAATTAATTCTCATTTAATCAATCAATAAAATAAAATAATATTTTTGACTATATACATAGCCTTGTCGCCCCACATAGAATATAATGGCCAAATATTATTTCCTTATTTTATTTAATCCATTGGACTTTAAATAAAAAGCCCACATGTGAACCAGACCCATTCTTACTAAAAGAAACAAGCCCACATGCCTTTCATTAATATATTAATATAATTGATCAGCCCATTATACAAATAATGTGCAAATTATATTCTTAATATATTAAATGCAATTCTAGATGGACCCATAAATTGGTCCGGTAGAATATATCAAGTGATCTATGCAAGTCCGTGTGGATTGGAGATCTTGGCGGGCTATCTAAATTTAAGCTTCAATAGACATAACCTAATCACAATCAACAAATGATTCACTTAGGTCCGATCCATTAATTTTAACTCATTCCACTAAAGAGCTAAAATTGAACTCTTAAATAAAGATAGAATAAGAAGATGTTCCTCATTCATACCCTAGACAATCATGTTGGAGATAGTGTATCCTCGTGATTAATATCAGTAATCGCCAAGAGTTCATAAACAACCTATAACTCTCCAAGTTACCATATTTACTCATATGACCACGTTTTAAACTTGGATATTTTGACTTGTCCAGAAGCCATGTTTTCAATAGCCACTATTGAAAACTCAACGTTGAGATTTAATATCCAATTACCTCAAAACATCCATATGATGATATTATACTTTCATTTAATAAATGGAGCCACGATGTCCATATGTATAAATGAAGTCCTCTATCGATTAACAAATGAATATCACCAAACTATCGAGGATAGACTATGCTATATAATCGTACTCATTGATAACTCAAATGATATCACTTGCAACCATAAGTCCATCATTTATCTCAGGATTAAGATAGACTCTCCGATTGTCCTGATAATGAAAAGACTATTATCTATTGACGGTTCTAGATAAAGCTTTTCATTGTGATCCAGTTCAATACACCCAGTGCACTAGATTCTTTTACTCGAAGACACTCCGATGATTTTAGACTCATCATATCTCATTTGATCCCACCCCCACCCAAATGCTAGCAAAAGAATTCTACAACTTTAACAAGATAAAGGTGCCCAACCTTTAACTTAAGTTGTGAACATTATTCAAGACTAACTAAAGAATTGTGTCTACCTCATACATATCCAGATGTACGAACAATTCTTCTTTTATCATAGTCCTTAGACCTTATGATTATTTACTTTGACAATTATAATATTAAACTATAAATGCTATAAGATTTGTTAAACCAGAAATCATTTTATTAATATGAAAAAGATTGTTAATTACAACATTACACTCTTGCTATTGAGCATAATCCTAACATAAACAGCCCGTGGTTTTTTCCAGTGGTTTTGTTTCCACGTATACATCAAGTGTTATTTAAATTCCGTACTATATTACACTTGCTTGTATTTTTGACTAGTAGGGGCATTTTCGTAATATTGACTTACATGCGAAAATTGGTAATAATAGTTAAAATCTATTCACCCCCCCTCTAGATATATATATAGAACACACCGAGCGTTATTGTATTACTTTCATAAGTGAAAAACTTACCAAGCAAAGTGTGTTGAAAAATCCATGTAAAATGATATCTAGATGATCAAGGATGATGCTAGATGATGATTGATGATCATGGAAAAGTGTTTGAGGAAACAAATGTGAGTTATTTAGTGAAAATTTCCTCTTGGAAAAATATGCTAAGTAAAAATGTGATCTTGAACTCTCTAAAAACGACCTAAGATGAAAGAGGCATATATAGTGTGTCAAAATAGAGTGACATCGTTTTGATAAGTTGCCCTGTTTTTGCCTTAGGCGCTGTACAAGTCGTTGTATGTACAGCGCCTACCTAGGAAAAAGAAGAACAATATTCATTGGCGCTGTTCGAACAACACCTTTATACAGCGCTTGAACAGTGCCACAACTCTGCCCTCTTAGGAAAACAGAGAGTCGCTGTATGTACAATGTTATTGAACAACGACCGTACAGCGACCCAACAGCGACCGATTAAAATCGATCAGGTCTGTATAGCGCCAATCCCATTTCCACTAGGTCTCAGATGGGCACTGTACGAACCATGCTTCCAACAACGCTTTGTATAGCGCCCTTTGCAAAGTATGCAATCCTACGCCTAAACATGACATGGCAATTGACATACAAGATGCAATCATGTAATTATGCAAGAAGAGAGACTAATGAACATTAATGCACACATATAAGATACACAACATACAAGAATTAAACATTATGCATGAGTTGTGAGTTGTGAGTATGTGCAACTACATCTCTTCAAAGCAAGTAAGCAGTTAGAAATTTACCTATGAAGTGCTTGACACCTTGAGGTCTTGAAAAGGGCCTTTGAGCTTAATCCTCAATCACCTAAACTACCCTTACAATTCAAACCCTAACATATGGTTTGTCCACGAAATAAGCCAATCAATGAATGAGAATCCTTATAATCTCTCCCTTTGGCTATTTCGTGACAAAACCACCACTCACATTGATCTTCACAACAAAATAAAAACTATCAGGCAACAATGATTATCTACAATACAAAGAGATATTAAAAAATAAAGCTTCAAGTCTTCAATCTCTTGTAGAACAACCAAACCTTCAAAGCAAAGTTTCTACACTTTTCGATACAAGCACAAATGTGAGATGATCAAGTGAAATAAAACAAGCATTTGCATTTAAAGAAATTAAGTACAACATCATGCAATGAATGTGAATGCAATGCTCCCCCTCAATATGAAATCTCCCCAACATGTACATTTGCTACTTACAATTAGCAACTCCCCTTACCACTTCTACTCCCTCTTTTTGTCATGATATAGGCAAAGGAGTAGTCCCCAACCGGGTCACTTCTAGCAAAGAGAGATAGTAGCATACAAGATATTTGCATAATCATATAAGTCACTTTATGCATCTCAATTAATTAGAGAGAAACAAAGAGATTTATTTAATGAGAATGTGTGAAACAAACATGCTTTGCATACAAGACATGCAACATTCAAGTCCAAAATACAATGGTATTTGGCAAAACAAATAACAAAGGTTTCTAATAAGAATTCAAACCAATTTTACCATTGTCATGAGAAAAGCAATGATATAGAGATTTCATTGATTTCAATTTAAGAGCAACTATATCCAACTTTATAAGCGAAACATGGCATGAGCGACTTTGCACCCTATTTGATTTTTCCGGATAAGATATCCGTATGATAGTAGCCATGTTCAATCAATAAAGAAAGAAAGACATTTGGATTATAAAATCCTTTGAATGGATACAAGATCCTTTATTCATTTTGAGTCTCATAAGAATTTCACGCAAGTTTTGCATTTTTATATTGCAATCATCAATTCATGCTTTTTCATTTGAGAATGTCATTTTGAATTTCATGCTTTTTCATTTGACATTAGCATGTTATAAAAGAATCATCATGTCATGGAGATAACTATAGGTCATTCAAAATGTACTTCCTATGTGGATCTCCTAGTTCAAAAATGCATGATTGAACATAAATATGACATGGATTGTAAATAATCAAGGTTCACACTTATTGAATTTAAAACATATATACATATGTGCAACCAAGCTTACTCAAGCAATTAAAAGAAGAAGCATAAGATATATAAAATTTTTGCATGTTACAAGTATGCAAAATAGCTCTCTTTGCTTGAGTTCCCCATATGGGGTCAATAACCAAAACACATCACTCCACAAGACATATCCCAATAGATCTACTATGAGTTTTAAATCGAGTAGCATCTAAGGGTTTAGTAAATAAGTCCGCAAGTTGATCATTAGTACCTACATGTTCAAGTACTATGCATTTATTTTCAACAAGCTCTCTAATGAAATAATGGTGGATGTCAATATGCTTAGTCCTAGAGTGTTGTACCGGATTCTTGGAAATATTAATAGTACTCATATTATCACAAAAGAGGGTGAGTGTACCTTGGTTGAATCCGTAGTCGACTAGCATTTGCTTCATCCATAGGAGTTGTGTGCATCCACTCCCTACGGCTATGAACTCGGCCTCGGCCGTGGATAAGGAAATCAAGTTTTGCTTCTTGCTAAACCAAGACACCAAGTTGTTGCCTAGGAAGAAGCAACCACCCGATGTGCTTTTCCTATCATCATAATTTCCTACTGATGAGGTTGTTTTGGTACTCAACAAAATACAATATTGATGTTCTTTTGAAAACCGTATTTTAACCACTTAAAAATCCTTAAAGAGAATATTTCTTAGCAAGTGGTAAGCAAAGTTCGTTCCGCAGGGAGATGGAGGATGTATTGGATCAATTAACTAATCTAAAGCAATAAAATAAATCATTGAAAGTGGATAGTTGTTTGGGTTTTACAACCCATGAAATTGCATTTAAAATAAACATACAAAAAGTGATAGGGAAAATAGAAAACTCAACAATCTTGATAAGATAAGTGATAAAAACAATTAATGGAAGTTAGGGAATAGATTGAGTTACTCATGAATCTAGGTAATGCTTTAAAAACTTAGTAATGACCAATCTCATAAATGCTAGCCATTTGTTTTCTAAAGTGTGTTGAGGTCATTACTATGAACACTCAACATCTTCTCACCTCAATGCCTAACCGATTAAGGAAAGGGTGTCAAGGTGAGATTAGTTAGGTACAAATCAAGGTTTGGATTAATGGGGTTGATATACCCACCACTAATCCATCCTAATCACTAAGTTCTTCAACCAATCAAGGGTGTCAATCCAAGATTGGTTTCACAACAAATTATCCCACACAATATTATGATCTATTAGTGATATACAATGCAAATCACAATAAGCATAGAATCTAAATATAAAGTGAAAAGGAAACAAATAAAGATTTAATTACAAATAGTTTAGCAAATACCCATATCCACAAATTCCTCAAATTTATCCCCTAAATTAGGGGTTCAGCTACACATAGTTACAATCAAAAGAATATAAAGTAATAGTTAAGGAAATCACCCTTAGGCCTCCTTTTTTAAAGCTTGCTCCTTCCTTTTCCTTGATGCTCCTAGTGTAAAGAGTGGTAGAAGATGAAGTGTCTAGATAGGTGGGTGTCTAATGGTAAGTGACAAAGGTATGGAAATGGAAAGAATGGAAAGAGAGGAATGATTTGGGTGGAGGAATCAAGGCATTGTGTTGAGGTTTTGGATGGTAGAGATAGTTCAAGATTAGAGGATGGAGGAGGTTCAAAGGTGAGTAATGGAAGAGAAACTAAGGTTAGATTTAGTAGAAATTTCATGCTCTCTAAGTATGGTGTGTTTTTCAAGTTTGGAAGAAGAGGAATATATATAGTGGTCATGGAAATGTACTGATAACCGCTGGAAAATCTGATGTGGCAAGGTGTCGCCACTTCCACGCCACTTATCATGGCGACACAAATGGCAACAGACGGTTATGCCTTCTGAGATTCAAATGTCGCCACATTTTTGGTCTTTTTTGCCACATTGCAACTGGCAACACAAAGTAGCGACATCAAGTGGTGCTTCCAAAAACCTTATGTCGCCATGGCGACGCTTGTGGTGACATCTCTATGTCGCCACTTCCTAAGTGGCGATGATAAGCTGCGACGCTTGCTTTTCTTCTGTGTAATGATCACGCTCCAAATGTTTACATTTAGCCCCCCTTTTACCTTGTTTTTGTAACTGTTTTCTAAGCATTCTATGTGTTTAATGTTGTAAATAAGTCTTTTCAGGTAAATTAGGCATTTCAAGGGCATTTTTGTTCAAAGTGTCAAAAAGAGGGCAAAGTAGGTAGAAAACAAAAGAAGAGCAAAGACGGCGGGTTCATGCATTCTGCCTAGCGGGACATGTCCCGCCATACGAAGTCGCCATGCAAGTAACCTTACTCCGACGAGTTCAGACACACCTTTCAGCTGGACATGTCTCGCCGCATGAAGCTGCAGGAAGGACCATTCCACCATCCGGCGAGTTCATGCATTTTGTCCAGCGGGAACAAAGCCACCACACAAATCCACCGTCAGCTTTGGTGAGTCCATGCGGGAGCCACGGAGAGACAAAGCCCGCGGAACAAGCCCGCGAAGAAAGACGACGGGTTCATGCAGCGGGCACAAAGCCGTCGCACATACCCGCCGGTGATTCTGATAAGCTACAAGTTAATCGAAGCTCGCCCAAAAGCCAATCAATTTTGCCCTTTTTTTCCACCTATTAACCTTCGAAGGCCTTCTCTCTCATCCATGCACACTTGGATGTCATTTTTACTACTCAAGGAATGCTCTCAAGAGAATACTTACACTTAGACTTAGAGAGATATATAGATAGAGAGAAGTAGATATTATTAAATATTTTGTTCTTAGCAAGCAAGAGATATAGTTTGTTTCTTGGCTATTTTCTAGGTAACCAAACACCATATTTTGGTTACTTAGTGTGATCACCTCAAGTTGCCATAGAAGGATTTGTTGCTTGGATTGCAAGAAGGATCATTTCCACTTCACAAGCTTACTAATTGGTGATGTTTCCTTTGATTGTCTATCTTTGTAATCTTGATTCTATGTGTAACTAATTTCTCTTGTTAGGGGATTAGATGTAATTCTTGTATTTTCCTTGCTATATAATCAATCATATTGATATAATCTTCTCAAGTTATGCATATATCCATTAATGCTTGTATGAGTGGTGGTTGCTGTGAGGATTCCCATATCTTGATTGGCTTATTTCGTGGACAAACCACATGTTGGGGTTGATTGTGTAAGGGTAGTTTAGGTGATTGATCTTCAAGCTCGAAGGCCCTTCCAAGACCTCAAGGGACAAGCACGCCAAAGGTATAATTTCTAGTGCTTGGTTTTCTTTGAAGAGATTTAGTTAGCACACACACACTTATCATACTTGTTCTTGTGTGCATACTCTTTAAATGTCACTTTACACACTAGCGCTTTGTTTGATATATTGTTATGTGTATTTGTGCTTAGTAATTCGTTTCCCGATAGTGTTCGGAAAAGTCTACGCATGCACTAGAATATGCTTGGTTTTACGTGAAGATCGGCCATGGAGAATGCCCTTGGCTTCTCCTTGGTTTTCACCTCTGTTGGTGATCGGCGGTTATGATCGGTGGCCTGGTTGCCGAATGAAACTGCTGTTTACATCCAGAAGTGTCTAGAGCAATTCTACAGTCACGATCGGCGGTCACGACCGCCGTTCATACCTGATCGATCTAATATCTCGGGTTTGATTCGGCGGTTGGATCGGCGGTCACGAAACCGTCGAATGAAACCGCCGTTGATGCTCTGTTCCTCACGGACTCAATTCAGCGGTCATAATCGGTGGCCTGGCCGCCGATTGGTGTCTTTCAAGGGCAAACTTGTCTTTTCACATGCTCTATTTTTCATGCCTATAAATATCTCACTTTCTCTTGTTCTGAATATGACTCTTTAATCATCAAGAACCCTATATTTTGAAGAGAGATTTTGAGAGAAAAAGAAACCAAGTTTGCTCATTTAAACACTCAAATACATTCCTTTGTGCATCAAAGTTCAACTTGCATTCATCCATGAATGGGTTTGCATCATCACAACATGCTTGGTAAGATTTTGATTAATTTCATCTTATTTTAGTATTTTACTATCAAGCATATTCTCTTTTAATTTACTTGTATGTTTTTGATCATATGATAAATACAAGATTAGAGAATTAATTGTGATGAATTGATTGAGTGTTGTTTTGTGATAGCTAATTAGGTTTTTAAGTAATCTTGATTAGCTAAGCTATTTGACATGTCATTTAGCAATTGATATCTAGGGTTGATTTAAATTGATTATGTCATCATCCTAGATAAGCATCTAAGGTTACCTAGCCTTGTTTGTTATTTGAATATTTATACATATTCACATAGGTTGCATAATCTCTTCATAGAGAATTAAGTTTTGAGGCTAAGATTGCTTAGGCCTCAAGCAATTGGACTAGAGCCACTTTTAAAGGCCCGAGTGGTAGAAGTGGGGGGTTATTGACCGGAGTGTTAGACGAGGTCTACATAGGTTGTAAACTCCATTTCAATTAGTGGATTTTGAGGTCCGAGTGTGGCGCACTAAACAGCCCGTGGTTTTTCCCAGTGGTTGGGTTTCCACGTATACATCAAGTGTTATTTAAATTCCGCACTATATTACACTTGCTTGTATTTTTGACTAGTAGGGGCATTTTCGTAAAATTGACTTGCATGCGAAAATTGGGTAATAATAGTTAAAATCTATTCACCCCCCGTCTAGATATATTTATCATACACACCGAGCGTTATTGTATTACTTTCAGTTTCAACCACCAATCTTCTTTATTGTGCAATAACTTGATGAAATTGTATGCATATGACCATTTATTGCATATTCCTAGTATAGCATCTATGTGTAGAGATTACTAACTTGTAATTCTCTACTATCACTTGACTAATTTTCCTTTAATCACTCTCTAATTTTAGATTTCATTGTGATTAAGTTGAGAATTTAGTGCTTATTAATTTAATGAATAGATGCATGTTAGGAAAAGATGATTAAACCTAATGAATGATTGATTAGATATTAGAGTTATACTTGAATGAATCTATTCCCTTAACAAGTTTTAGTCTAGAATTTGAATCAAGTAGTGTAATTGTTACTTAGCCCATTTAAATCTTAGAATAGTTAATGTGTTGATCATTAGTTAATTCAATCAACTTGTTTTAGCATAATTGGAAAATTGTAGAGTTAAGCTATTTTAAGCCTCTATATAGTGCTAACCTTGTGGGAACGATACCCTTACTTGCTCACTACACTAGTTTAAAGACTTGTGCACTTGCAATAGGGTCACCATACTCGCGTGTCCCTCTAGTATAACAGGGATAGAGTAGGTAATTTTATAGTAACATTTGTAGAACCGGTTCGGACCCGTCAAAATCTATGGCGCCGCTGCTGGGGAGCACGACGCTTCTTTTTAGAACATTAGTTAATTGAATCTTTGCATAATCGTAGTAATTTTCTGTTTTGAGCACTTGACCTTTTGGTAGTTTATTGTAGTGTACTTTCAGGTTTCTTGTCACAAATTGATGCACAGAAGACGATCTTTGGGAAGTCCACTTGAACCTTTTGTTGAAAATATTGATCGCATAGCAAGGCTACCGACGATGACGGACAATCCCAGAGGACTATCCGACCTTGAGGAAGGGTCAACCTCTTCTAGCAGTACATCCACTGGTTGAGAACACGGACATGATCAACGTATGATGAAGGAATTCTTATTGCCTACCGTTGGATCACATCCTTGAACTATATTGTTAGACGTTGCCCAGAGGAATTACGAGATGAAAAACTTGCACTACAACACACTCCCACACTTTGGTGGTAACCTAAGCGAAGACTGCCTTCAATTCATGAAGGAATGTTACAATGTGGTGACTACTTTTCCACTCAGGAATTTGACGGATGATCACTTACGCATGCAATGTTTTTCGTATTGCATGAGAGACGATGCCAAAAAGTGGCTCATGGCATTACTAGAAGGATCACTTACCACATAAAGCGGTGTTGAGCAGAAGTTTTTTGCTAAGTATTTTCCCTTATGGAAGATGAAAGAAATACGAAGTATGATAGCCGATTTCCAGGAAAGGGAAGGGGATGCGTTTCATGAATCATGGGGTAGATTCAAGCTACTTTTAGCATAGTGCCCTCACCACGAGTATACTTTAGTATCACAAGTTCAATCTTACTATGATGGATTAATGGGACTCTCACAAGCGATTGTTGATAACGCATGTGGAGGAGCGATGTGAGAGAAGACGGCACAGTTTGTGTTTGATAAGTATGAGATGCTTGAACAGAATTCCCAACAGAGGAACACTCGAGTTAGTTGAGGAGGAGTGAGAAGGGAAATGGCAAGTCAAATGAGTGATATGAGTAAGAACATTGAGACACTCATGAGTAGGTTTGGGAACCAACCTATAGTAGCGGATCAAGTTTTTGTTAAGGAAAACCATGGAATGGACATGAATTCCATGGTTGAGCCAGTGCCACTTAGGAAGGAAGAATTACAAGTGGTGTATCCGCCACGTTAGTCAAGACAGTTGGATGATCCTTTCTCCAACACGTATAATCCGGGATGGGCAAGGCATCCTAACCTGAATTACGGGAACATCCACTGTTTGAATCCCCTATTACCTCCACAGAACAACAACAATAACTGGTATCCACCTCAGGGACACCAACCAAGACCATAGCAAAGTACACAACCATGGAAAGTGAAGGAAAACTTACCTTGGCGCCAAACAAGGCCAGAGAGACAACGAGTACAGGCCCACTAATCAGTATCACACCAATGATCCTAACCACACCAGGATTACCTCTATGGAAGGAGTAGTCAAGACATTGGAGAGACAAATAGGGGAGGATGCTGAAGTTAGTCAAAAGAAAGAGCCTGTGAAGTGTTAGGATTATGCTCAATAGCAAGAGTGTAATGTTGTAATTAACAATCTTTTTCATATTAATAAAGTGATTTCTGGTTTAACAAATCTTATAGCATTTATAGTTTAATATTATAATTGTCAAATTAAATAATCATAAGGTCTAAAGACTATGAGAAAAGAAGAATTGTTTGTACATCTGGATATGTATGAGGTAGACACAATTCTTTAGTTAGTCTTGAATAATGTTCACAACTTAAGTTAAAGGTTGGGCACCTTTATCTTGTTAAAGTTGTAGAATTCTTTTGCCAGCATTTGAGTGGGATCAAATGAGATATGATGAGTCTAAAATCATCGGAGTGTCTTCGAGTAAAAGAATCTAGTGCATTGGGTGCATTGAACAGGATCACAATGAAAAGCTTTATCTAGAACCATCAATAGATAATAGTCTTTTCATTATCAGGACAAACGGAGAGTCTATCTTAATCCTGAGATAAATGGTGGACTTATGGTTGCAAATGATATCATTTGAGTTATCAATGAGTACGATTATATAGCATAGTCTATCCTCGATAGATTGGTGATATTCATTTGTTAATCGATAGAGGACTTCATTTATAGATATGGACATCGTGGTTCCATTTATTAAATGAGAGTATAATATCATCATATGGATGTTTTGAGGTAATTGGATATTAAACTCAACGTTGAGTTTTCGATAGTGACTATTGAAAACATGGCTTCTGGACAAGTCAAAATATCCAAGTTCAAAACGTGGTCATATGAGTAAATATGGTAACTTGGAGAGTTATAGGCGGTCTATGAACTCTTGGCGTTTACTGATATTAATCACGAGGATACACTATCTCCAACATGATTGTCTAGGGTATGAATGAGGAACATCTTCTTATTCTATCTTTATTTGAGAGTTCAATTTTAGCTCTTTAGTGGAATGAGTTAAAATTAATGGATCGGACCTAAGTGAATCATTTGTTGATTGTGATTAGGTTATGTCTATTGAAGCCTAAATTTAGATAGCCCGCCAAGATCCCCAATCCACATGGACTTGCATGGATCACTTGATATATTCTACCGGACCAATTTATGGGTCCATCTAGAATTGCATTTAATATATTAAGAATATAATTTGCACATTATCTGTTTAATGGGCTGATCAATTATATTAATATAATAATGAAAGGCACGTGGTCTTGTTTCTTTTAGTAAGAATGGGTCTGGTTCACATGTGGGTTTTTTATTTAAAGCCAATGGATTAAATAAAATAAGGAAATAATATTTGGCCCATATATATGATGTGGGGCGGCAAGGCTATGTAATTTGTCAAAAATATTATTTTATTTTATTTTAGATTAAATGAGAATTAATTAATTAATTATTTATTTCTTTAATTAAGAAACAAAAAAATTTTCTGATCAGGAAATATATTTCCTAGAGTTATACTATTGGTAGTAGTATACTAAAAGTAAAAGACTTATTTGGTAAGAAAATAAATAATAAGTTTTGTAAGGATTCCCATTTGTTGATTGGCTTATTTCGTGGTCAAACCACATGTTGGGGTTTGGTTGTAAGGGTAGTCTAGGTGATTAAGGTTGAAGATCAAAGACCCTTTCCAAGACCTCAAGAGGACAAGCACCAAAGGTATATCTTGTGCTTACTTTGGCTTGAAGAGATATAGTTGCACACACACACAACATGCATAACTCTTATTCTTGAATGTTGTGTTTATATTTTGTGTGCATTGTGCTTTATTGTTTATTCAATGTCTCTTCTTGCATTAAATTGATTGCATCTTGTTTTATGAAATGCCATGACATGATAGGCATTATGATGCATTCAATACCCACACTTGCACTTCATGTATGTTAGCTTTTAGTGTGGAGTAATTCGTTTCCCGAAGGATGTTCGGAAACGTCCGCACGTGCACGTTGATGTGCTTTGTTTTGCGCGATGATCGCCGGTGGAGATGCCTTTGGCTTCTCCTTGGTTTCACCATTTTTGGTGAAACGGCGGTTACGTTCGGCGGCCTGGCCGCCGTTCAAAACCGCCGAATGAGACCTGATTGAAATATTTCTCTCGGGTCCAATACGGCGGTTGGGATTGGCGGTTTATAAACCGCCGAACGAAGTCGCCGAAGTTCCCCTGTTCCGCTCGGGAGCCATTCGGTGGTTCAATTCGGCGGCCTGGCCGCCGATTGAAACCGCCGATTGGTGCATTTCAAGGGCAAAATTGTATTTTCGCCTGTCCTGTTTTTGGTCTCTATAAATACATCCTTATCTCTGGTTCAGAATACAAGTCTTGCATCCCAAGAACCCTAGAGAGATATTTAGAGAGACTTGAGAGAAAAAGCTTAAAGATCACATTTTTAATTCTCTAAACCCATTCCCACATGCACAAATCATCATCTAGGCATCATCTAGGTTTATCTAGTATATGCTAATGCATGGGTCTTCTTCAACACACATGGTATGATTTGTTGAACACTTTTATCTTACATAATTAGTGTTTCTACTTATCAATTTTATCTCATATTTTACTTATATGTGTTTAGATTAATTTCTACATATAAGATTGAGATTATGTGTTGATTGGGTTATTATTTGATAGCTAGGCTTTAATGTTCTTATGCCATCTAGCTAATTGATCTCATTTGTTGATTGAGATTATTTTTCATAGCTTATTTGATTAGGTCATTATTGCCTAAAAGCTATGCCATGAACATTCTTGTGTGATGTATTGATAACTAGGTTGATAGATTGTTTTTTAATCAACTAGTTAATCCTTTGAATGTTTGTGGGTTTTATATGATAGCTTTGTATCTAGGATTGGTTATCCTTTACTTAGCTAAAGTTATATGCCATGACATATAGCTATATGTGATATCTAGGATTGATTATATTGTCATCTTATAATCCTAGGTAAGCATTTAGAGTACCCTAGCTCTTATTGCATTAATTGAATATTCATAAATATTCACATAGGGTTGTGCATCTCTTTTGAGAGATTGAAGTCTTGGTCTAGGGTTGCTATTACAGGCCCGCTGGGTAGTAGTGGTGGGTTACAGACCGGGATGAGGCTGTAAACATCATTACAAGTAGTGACTTCGAGGATCAAGCAAATTGGAATAGGGTTGCTAATGAAGGCCCGCTGGGTAGAAGTGAGGGGTTACAGACCGGAGTGTTAGACGAGGTCTACATAGGTTGTAAACTTCATTTCAATTAGTGATTTCGAGTTCTGAGTGTGGCGCACTATACAGCCCGTGGTTTTTCCCAGTGGTTGGGTTTTCCACGTAAACATCAAGTGTCATTTATTATTTCCGCATCTTATTACACATGTATGTATTGTTGACTTGCTAGGGGTATTTTCGTAAAATTGACATGCACGCGAAAATTGGGTAATAATTAGATAAAATCTATTCACCCCCCCTCCCCCTCTAGCTTTTTATATAGAACACACCTTGAGAACTTTCAATTGGTATCAGAGCGGGTTCCTAGATATACTTAGGTGATCCTTTGCTCATTGTTGGTGTGTTTTTGCATTTTGTATGTTAGTTTGATTTCTTCATACATTTTGCATTCTTCTCATTTGCATTCATTCAACGCAAACACTATGAGTGAATTTGTGAGAGAAAAAATTGACTCCGTTGAGGAGATGCCTCTCATACTAGAGAGATTTAGGAGATTTGTGAAATTAACCACCTCACCTCCTAAGAAGAAGTTGACCACTTCACCTCCTAAGAAGAAGAAGACAATTGCTTTGGAAACTTTGAAGCATGACAAAAAGGAGGGTATCTCAATTGAAGACATGGGACTCAATGACAAGCCAAACCAAGGAGTGTCTTCAAGAGAGGGGATTGAGTGCTACGAATGTGGAGGATTCGGGCATTTCTCCCCGGAGTGTGGAAACTTGAAGGATAGAAGAAAAGGGAACGCGTTGGCCACCTTATGGGATAAATATGAAGATGACGAAAATCCTTCAAGTGATGAAGAACTTGCCATCATCTACACGAAATTTGGAGCCAAGAGTGTAGAAGTTGAAGAAGATGGAAAAGTTGCTTTTCCTTGTGATCCCCAAGAAGAACTAGGTATAGAAGTAGTTGGTGTAGCTACTCATAGGGATTTGGCTCATTCCTCATCAAGAGAAAAATTTGATGATCTTGATGAAGGAGATGACTCCATTGGTGAAATGGAGATTAGAGGAGATGACACAAGTGTTAAATATTTGTCATCTAACTCTACAAATGGAAGTGTGGAGTGTATGGATCTTAATGACTACAAAGTCAAAGTTGAGAGCTCGATGATGAGAAACAAGGAAGAAATTAGAAGATTAAAAGAAGAGAATCTAGTGCTTTCAACACTAGTAGACCACTTATGTTAAGAAGTGGTGAGATCCATGGCGGATGAAGATAAGCTAAAAGACGACTTAGCCTTATCTAAGAGGAGAGAAGAAGAGCTAGAAAGAGAGCTTGAAGAAGTTAAGGTCTTAATGGCTAAGATGACTTCAAGCACCAAGAAGCTTGACCACATGTTGGGAGTTGGAAGAAAGCCAAGTGACAAGAGAGGTCTTGGCTACATTTATGACACGGATGCCTCCTCCACAAGCAAGACATCCTGTGCCATGGACATGGACTTCAATATGTCCCCTCCTCCTCAAAAACCTAGGAAGAAGAGTGACCTAGGAGAGTGTTCAAGAAGTGCCCAAGTGTTTGAGGCACCAAAAGGTCAAGCTCAAGCTCACACCCAAAGGGCTCCTCACACTATCTTCCCTCAAACTCAAAAACAGAAGGGGAAGAGTTCAATCATGCAAGCTCAGACAAGCAAGCAACCTCGTCTTGGTTATCAACAAAGGAGGAGAGATCCTATCCAACAACCAAGACAACCACAACGACAAGGGAAAGCTCCTATCCATGCTAAAGGGAATGGTATGATTCCTAACTTTATTCCCACTTGTCATTTTTGTGGTATTATTGGTCATATTAGACCAAGTTGCTTACATTACATTGAAATGTGTAGAGCTAAAAGCATGTTTGACAAGAAAAAGGCTAGAGATAAGATACTTCATAAAAAGGAAGAAAATAATTTACATAATCCTTTTTTATCTTGTTCTCTAGAACCTTCGTCCACTAGGATTGACTTAGTGTCACCTAGGTGGATTAAACATGATAAACCCGCTTGCTACGAGACTAACAAGTCTCAAATAGGTTCAACTAAATCCAAAGGACTTGGTAGGTCCATAGGACCTCATGCCCTTCTTTGAAGCGGTATGGAAAATTGACCCCGTATGGGGAACTTAAGCAAAGAGAGCTATTTTGCATTCTAGTCACGTGCAAAAAATTTGAAATATCTTATGCTTCTCTTTTTGTTGCTTGAGTAAGATTGGTTACACTATATATATATTTTCTATTCAATAAGTGTGATCAATGCTTGTATTGCAATCCATGTCATATTTATGTTCAAACATGCATTTTTGGACTAGGAGATATTTACATAGGATTTAATTTGAATGACCTATAATGATCTCCATGACATGATGATTGCTAAATAACATGCTAAATGCTTATCTTAAAAAGCATGTTTTGATGATTGCAATTTATAAATGCAAAACTTGTGTGAAAAAGCTTATGAGACTCAAATGTAAAAGGATCTTGTATCCGTTCAAAGGAATTTATTTTCCAAATTGTCTCTCTTTCTTTATTTGTTGAACATGTCTACTATCCTACGGGTTTCATTCCCGGAAAAATCAAGTAGGGTGCAAAGTCGCTCATGACATGTTTGGCTTATAAAGTTGGATATAGTTGTTCTTAAATTGAAATCAATGAAAACCTATATCCTTGCTTCTCTCATGACATTGGTGAAATTGGTTTGAATTCATATTAAAAACCTTTGTCATTTGCTTTGCCAAATACCATGGTATTTTGGACTTGAATGCTACATGTCTTGTATGCAAAGCATTTTTTTTTCACACATTTTATTTAAATAAATCCCCTTGTTTCTCTCCAATAAATTGAGATTGCATAAAGTGACTTATATTGATTATGCAAATATCTAGAATGCTACTATCTCTCTTTGCCTTGAGTAACCCGGTTGTGGACTACTCTTTTGTCTATATCATGACAAAAAGGGGGAGTAGGTTGTGGTAAGGGGAGTTGCAAATTGTAGTAGCAATTGTGCATGTTGGGGAGAATACTAATTGAGGGGGAGTAACCCTTTGAGGGGGAGCATTTGCACATTCATACATTGCATGATGTTGTACTTAAATTCTTAAATGTAAATGCTTGTTTTATCTCACTTGATTCATCTCACCTTTTCTTGTATTGGAAAGTATAGAAACTGTGCTTTCAGGGATTGATTGTTCTACTTGAGATTGAAGACTTCAAGACTATTTATCTTATCTCTTTGTAAAGTAGAAAATCATAGTAGACCCGTAGTTTCTATTATGTTGTGAGGAATTAATGTGAGTGGTGGTTTTGTCACGAAATAGCCAAAGGGGGAGATTGTAAGGATTCCCATTTGTTGATTGGCTTATTTCGTGGTCAAACCACATATTGGGGTTTGGTTGTAAGGGTAGTCTAGGTGATTAAGGTTGAAGATCAAAGACCCTTTCCAAGACCTCAAGAGGACAAGCACCAAAGGTATATCTTGTGCTTACTTTGGCTTGAAGAGATATAGTTGCACACACACACAACATGCATAACTCTTATTCTTGAATGTTGTGTTTATATTTTGTGTGCATTGTGCTTTATTGTTTATTCAATGTCTCTTCTTGCATTAAATTGATTGCATCTTGTTTTATGAAATGCCATGACATGATAGGCATTAGGATGCATTCAATACCCACACTTGCACTTCATGTATGTTAGCTTTTAGTGTGGAGTAATTCGTTTCCCGAAGGATGTTCGGAAACATCCGCGCGTGCACGTTGATGTGCTTTGTTGTGCGCGATGATCGCCGGTGGAGATGCCTTTGGCTTCTCCTTGGTTTCACCATTTTTGGTGAAACGGCGGTTACGTTCGGCGGCCTGTCCGCCGTTCAAAACCGCCGAATGAGACCTGATTGAAATATATCTCTCGGGTCCAAAACGGTGGTTGGGATCGGCGGTTTATAAACCGCCGAACGAAGTTGCCGAAGTTCCCCTGTTCCGATCGGGAGCCATTCGGCGGTTCAATTCGGCGGCTTGGCCGCCGATTGAAACAGCCGATCGGTGCGTTTCAAGGGCAAAATTGTATTTTCACCTGCCCTGTTTTTGGTCTCTATAAATACATCCTTATCTCTGGTTCAGAATACAAGTCTTGCATCCCAAGAACGTTAGAGAGATATTTAGAGAGACTTGAGAGAAAAAGCTTAAAGGTCACATCTTTAATTCTCTAAACCCATTCCCACATGCACAAATCATCATCTAAGCATCATCTAGGTTCATCTAGTATATGCTAATGCATGGGTCTTCTTCAACACACATGGTATGATTTGTTGAACACTTTTATCTTACATAATTAGTGTTTCTACTTATCAATTTTATCTCATATTTTACTTATATGTGTTTAGATTAATTTCTACATATAAGATTGAGATTATGTGTTGATTGGGTTATTATTTGATAGCTAGGCTTTAATGTTCATATGCCATCTAGCTAATTGATCTCATTTGTTGATTGAGATTATTTTTCATAGCTTATTTGATTAGGTCATTATTGCCTAAAAGCTATGCCATGAACATTCTTGTGTGATGTATTGATAACTAGGTTGATAGATTGTTTTTTAATCAACTAGTTAATCCTTTGAATGTTTGTGGGTTTTATATGATAGCTTTGTATCTAGGATTGGTTATCCTTTACTTAGCTAAAGTTATATGCCATGACATATAGCTATATGTGATATCTAGGATTGATTATATTGTCATCTTATAATCCTAGGTAAGCATTAAGAGTACCCTAGCTCTTATTGCATTAATTGAATATTCATAAATATTCACATAGGGTTGTGCATCTCTTTTGAGAGATTGAAGTCTTGGTCTAGGGTTGCTATTACAGGCCCACTGGGTAGTAGTGGTGGGTTACAGACCGGGATGAGGCTGTAAACATCATTACAAGTAGTGACTTCGAGGATCAAGCAAATTGGAATAGGGTTGCTAATAAAGGCCCGCTGGGTAGAAGTGAGGGGTTACAGACCGGAGTGTTAGACGAGGTCTACATAGGTTGTAAACTTCATTTCAATTAGTGATTTCGAGTTCTGAGTGTGGCGCACTATACAGCCCGTGGTTTTTCCCAGTGGTTGGGTTTTCCACGTAAACATCAAGTGTCATTTATTATTTCCGCATCTTATTACACATGTATGTATTGTTGACTTGCTAGGGGTATTTTCGTAAAATTGACATGCACGCGAAAATTGGGTAATAATTAGATAAAATCTATTCACCCCCCCTCTAGCTTTATATTAAACACACCTTGAGAACTTTCAAGTTTTATTTATTTAATCAAATAGGAAAGTCTTTTATTAAGTCAATTAAAAGAATAAAAACACTTATGAGTTGGATTAGGGTTAGGAGTCTAAAGTTGATGGGAATTAGGGTAAAGCACAAATCTTTTTTTGTAGAGGATTTTCGGCCAACCCTAATAGAATCACATGTAGATTTCGGCAACCCTAAAGGAAAGGAGAAGTAAAATTCGGCCACCCTATATAATACAAGCTATAGGGTTCGGCCAACCCCTAGTGTTTACTGGATCAATTTCTTCTTCTTCTCATACTCATAGAAAAATGTTTGATTATTCTGCCAAGACAAAAAAGAGAGAAGAGATTATTCTTTTGACAGTACACTAATTGCTTGTTCATCAATAAGCTTGTGTGTACAACATCGAATTAGGTTCACGCGAGTTTCGATCATTAGATTGAGAACTCAAAAGTGACCGGAATAATCTTTGTAGTCTTTTGGTTGTTTTGTGACTAACAAAAAGAAAAAGAAAGTTTGTTTATCCATTCTCAGGTATGCAATTCAAAGAAAAGGGAGACCACGGTCCTAGGTGATTCACGTTCGTGCTAGGATTGAAGATCTTGCGGATTACCGTCGACATAAGTCAATCGGATCACACGACAAAAGGTATTCTACTTTTTGTTACTTTATATGTATGTTTAATTAATTTAAAGGGTTAAGGTTCATCAAAGGAAAAATTTTAAAACATACTAAATCCTTTTTTAGTCTCGCTTCCGCTGCGTGTACTGCGATTTTTCCCTACATGAAGCTCCCAAGTCAGTCTGAGCAAGCCAAAGTAGCCACGGTACTCAGAAGTGGTAAGGTACTTTCTAACCCATATCCACCTAAAATTTCTGATATTCTTGTTAATGTTTCAGCAGACAGAGAAATGCCTAGTAAAAATGATCTTGATACTCATGTAGGGATAGGAACGAGTAGAGGTCTGGAGAGAGGACACAAGGATACTTCGCGAATACACAAATCGCCTAACTCGTATGTGCCTCCAATTCCATTCCCAGGAAGGCTTCAGAAGTCAAAATTGGACCAAGCCTTCAGGGAGATCTATGACATCCTATCAAAGGTGAATGTGAGCCTTCCTCTACTTGAGGTGATTGAGAAAATGCCTGCATATGCCAAGTTCTTCAAGGAGCTTAACTCAAAGGCACGGAAGAAAGAATTTCTGGAGAAAATAGTGATCTCCAAGGAAGCAAGTGCAGCCATGGAAACAACATTGCCACCTAAAATGAAGGATCCTGGAAGTTTCATCATTACCATATCAGTTGGTGAAACTCGGAGAGAGAAGGCAATGTTGGACTTAGGAGCTTCAATCAACTTGATGCCTTATGCATTGTTTAGAGACTTGGGACTAGAAGGATTGAAGCCGACTACCATGGAATTGATATTAGCCAACTGCTCAGTAAGACATCCAACAGGAGTGGTCGAAGATGTGTTAGACAGGTTGGGAGAATTGATCATCCCTGCTGACTTTGTTATTCTAGAGATGGAGACTGATTCATCTAAGGCAGGGGAGATGCCGATATTGCTAGGGTGACCATTTATGTCAACTGCCAAAGTAATCATCGATGTCCATAAAGGACGGCTCTCCATGACGGTTTTAGGTCAAACAGTAGAGTTTGAAGTGTTTGAGAGCATGAGGAACCCGTTGAAGGGTAGTGTTTGTTTTAACATTGCAAGTGCCGAACAAGATGATGAATCCCACTCTACCTTCGGGGAGTACGTAGCACTCGCTCACGGCGAAGTGACTAACAAGACCCCACTCTTGAAGCATGATTTATCAAGTTACGAAGATACCATCGCTCAACTCAAGGAAGAAAACTGGGAGTTGGTGGAGAAGAATTTCGAACTCACTACTAAGCTTGATGAAGCTTTAGAGGAAATTTATGCCTTCCAAGACAAGATTGAAGATGATTTCTCCTTAGTGAAGGATGAATTCAGAGAAAGGAATGAGTCTTTGAGCAAGGAATTCGAAGGCAAGATGAAGGTCATGGAGGAAGAGATACATTCTAGGGACAAGGCCCTAGAAATCTTGAGTAAAGAATAGGGAAACTCGAGTTGAGATTGCTATACCAAAGATAGGCACTCCGGTCAAGTCCGAAGGGTTGGTTAAGCCACCTTCAAGCAAGACGATGCATGTATCACACGAAGAGTCCACCACTTGTGCTCCGAAACCAAAACCAAGGCGGAGGCCGAGAAAAAAGAACTGCATTCAACCTCCACAATCTACATCGAGAGGTATATTTTCTACTTTCACTCTTATATGTCATTACTGCCATATAATAGGCCACATTAGGTCTAACTGTCCAAACAAAAGATGGCAGGTTAGAAAATATGCCACCCCAATTCCCAAAGCCAGTGTCAAGTCCATTTGGATCGTAAAATCCAAGTTAGAGGGGCTTAGTGGGAAAGGACCCTTATAGGTCAAAAAGAAAGAAAAGGGGTATGTTGTGATTGAACCACCCATTCTAAATGGGGTATGGAGTAGGTGATTGAATTGATGTTTGTTTAAGTGTGCATAGATTGTATATCAAAGACACAGTTAACAACATAGAAGTCTTTTGTATTGTACATATTTGAGCTTTAAATAAATTGAATTGTTTTGATGTGTGATTGGGAGATTGAAAACCTAAATCGAGCTCTTGTGTACCACGAGCTTTGAAATTAAATCTTTAATTGATCGGGTGGACAAAAGAAAGGTTTTGGGGTTTTAAAATCCTCGTTATAGGTTAAGCACATTCATGTAGATGAATTAATGTAGGAAATATGTGTTGTATTCGGTGTGTTTGTTATGCCATGTTGTGTAGGTGTTAGGAAATCAAGAAAAGAAAATGAAAAGGGAAGCTTTTTCACTCTGACAAGTTTATGTGGCGGGATAAGTCCAGTCGTCCAAAATGCTAGAACTCGCGGGGATTGAAGGCCAAAGTCGGCGAGTTTATGCGGCGGGATAAGTCCAGCCGTCCAGAATGCCAGAACTCGCGGGGATTGAAGGCCAAAGTTAGCGAGTTTATGCAGCGAGATAAGTCCAGCTGTCCAGAATGCCAGAACTCGCGGGGATTGAAGGCCAAAGTTGGTGAGTTTGTGCAATGGGATAAGTCTAGCCGTCCAGAAGAGATGAACCTGCGGTAATTTATGAAGGAATTCGATGAGTTCCATATCGGCGGGAATAAGCCCGCCATCTAGAATGATGAAACTCGCCAGAAAGGAGAAAGAAGTTTCCAGCGGTTTCGTGCCGCTGGAATAAAGCCGCTATCCAGAAGAAACAAGCTCGCTAGAAAAATGTAGACATGGCGGGCTCATGCGGTGGGAATAAACCCACCGTCAACGAAGTCGCCGCAATCCCAAGTGATCAAAACGTAGCGTTTTGAGCCAAAAATCAGGCTCAGCGGGTTTGTGCGGCGGGAATGAAGCCGGCCGATTCCATTTCCTATAAATAGGAGCTGTCGTTTTCACGACAAACTTTCCCATTTTCAAACTTTTTCCAATTTTCCCGCGTGAATCCACTAAACTTCTTCCCCAATCTTGCTCGAATTCACTTGAAAACTCAAGGTAAAGGTAAGTCATCTCAATCTAATATCTTTTGAACACAAAATCATGTAAAAATCATCTTGGATTGCCCTAGGTTTCGACAGTTAGGGTTCTTGAAAGTTTCTTGATTTTGATTACATTTTTTGTGATTGATTATTGCAATTGGTATTGATTATGCATGCTAGGAGTAATTTCGACCACAATCTCCCATCTTTGATTCAAAAATTGAAAATTTTCATGTTAGGGTTAGGAATTTGGCTGAAAATTGTGTTACCAATTGGAATTCTAGGTTATTTGATTCTTGTAATGTTTAATTGCTAGAAGATAGCATAGGATTATGCATGTTAATGGAGTGATAGATTGAAAGCATGCCCTTGATTATTTGATGCATGAAGAATTGGAAGGAAATTGAGGAAATTTGGAATGTAATTGTGATTGAGTTGTTGAAATTGGTTGATTGAGGAAATTGTGAATTGTTGATAAGGGGAATGTTGGGTATGCAAGTTGTGTGCGTATATGTTGACGATATATTGTGTACAATTTGTGTGAGGAATTCGTGATTGCAATTGTGTGTGCAATTTGTGTGTGCACATGTGAAAGACTAATTGATTGATGATTGTTAATTTGATTCAAGTTGTGTTTGCACAACTTAGGAACAATATACACATATGTGTGAGACGAGTTGATGCAATTTGTGTATACACTTGCAAGCGATAGAAGTTTAAGAATAATGCTTAAATATGGAATATTTGTGAATGTAATTGGCATCTAATGCCACATGAATTTGATTGAATTGATTGCCTCATTTAATGAACTACTTTGAGATTGGCACAAGCACATAGGCACATATATTACATATAATTATAGAATAGGTTTTAAATAAAATGTAGTTTAAATTGTTGTCACTAACCCGAGTGCTAATCTATGTGGAGTATTTGTTGTGTTTTCCTTGCTCTAACAACAGATGGCACCGAAAAGGAAAGCGTCCACATTCGAGAAGGGTGATTCATACCGAAAGGGAAAGGAGAAATCCGCACGCCCAGAGAAGACGGCGGAGCAGATATTTAAAGAGAGACTTGAGAGCACCACTAGGCGGCCGATCATTATCGAGAAGGACGTGAGCTTCGATGAGTTAGGGGAAATAGCAATTTTTGACGAGATCCGTCGAAGAAAGTATGAGGCCTACGTGTCATTTCCAAATAGAGCCAACCGCAGGATCGTTCAGGAGTTCTATGCAGCTATAGATCCCGACGAGTTCAAGAGAGGAGCCCCGGTTGTGGTTCGAAGGAAGTCTATCTCTATGACAGCTGAGCAGATCAATGAGTACCTCCACACTCAGAGTTACCCTCAGTGGGAGGAAGGGTACGAGCCAAATGCCATATTCAAGCATTATGATAAACAGTTCGGTATCGCACTCACCGGGAACGAAGACATTCTTTGGGACGGCAAGGTCTATCAGAGAGATCTAGGGTTCGAAGAGCACTTTTGGAGTATATACTTCAGTTACTCCCTCATGCCTAGTGGACACCGGACAGACTTGAAGAAAAAGGTGGCCATTATACTCTACCAGATGAAGAACCAGTTGGAATTTGATGTTGGGCGTATGATAGTGAAAAGAATAGCAGAATCTGGGAGACGAAGCAATTTGAGCCTCTTCTTCCCGTGCTTGATCACCCATTTTACACTGGAGGCAGGCATTAGAGTGGATAGGCCATTAGATGGGATTCTGATGCCCTTGGGAACCGTAGGTAGGAGAGGCTACAATGAGGCTGCAGGAGGGCAAGCCAGGTATATAGAAGCTTCTCAGTGTACGTGAGTAGAGGGAGCAGAGATTGGCCCAACGTAGGGCGATTCTGAGGAGAGAGCAAGAGAGAATAGATGCCCAGGCTCGTGAGGAGTCTGATGTAGGAATTAAAGATGACGAATCTGAGGAGACAGAGTCTGAGAGAGAGGTTGAGGCACCAAAGTGGGCGAAGGGTATGATGCAATCCCACAAGGACTTGATGGAGTCCAATGCCACCCTAACATGAACTGTTCGCAACCTCGCAAGGTAGGTGAGAGGATTGACTAGAGCAGTTGCACAATTGGTGGGCTACCAGATGGGTGAGCCAAGTGATCACTTGAGTGATCGGGATGAGGAGCACCGTCAGAAGCACAGGCACGACGAGCCACCTGCTGCACTAGAGACATCAGCTATTCCGACCATTCCAGAGACAGGTATACCTAACCCCTTTATTTTATTGATATTGATGATTTATTTTTTAGTCCAATGGCTCTGCCAGATCTATATCAGCAGAATTTCAACTTCATGGACTTACTATGTGAGCAACAACAGATCTTAGAACAGGTAATAGTGAAACCGGAGTTAGAGAGGAGTCTACTGGACCAGTTGAGAGGGATATACCCGAAGGAGAGGAGAGGAGAGGAGAGGAGATGAGAGGAGAGGACTATATCCAGAGGGGATGAAGGATCGAAAATCATTCCAGGAGCAGGCACCTGAGCATGTGGAGCATGTGGTGTATGTGGAGTCGCATGTGGTAAGCATTGAGCTTCTTCCGGAGGGATATGAGAAGACGAGTACTCATCCGATGGAGTACATTGTCGAGGAGCCCGAGTCCCCGACGCACATCATTCCGTATGTTAGACCACCACCTCCTCATGAGCCTATGTTTCAGTACTCCGTTAGAGGAGTTCAGTTCACCCCTTTAGACCTCAGTGACGATGACATTTCCATGTAGGCGGATTGGTACGCCGCATGGATTTTTTGTGGGCGGAGCATTATTCCACATTTTTGTATACCCAGTACTTTACCTTTAGGATTATAGTTATAGTCTTTTTAGATTCATTATTATATATATATTGCTTATTTGCATATATTTTCATAGTTAGTAACATGTTTAGATCTAAGTGTGGAAAATTTTTGTATGGTTAATTGTTAGTGCCTAGGATTTTTGAAAATAGTGTGCATCATGGATATGATATCATGTGTGTGTTACATATAGGGTCCTTTTTGCATGAGATTGATAAGTTGTTTGTTGGCCAAACAACCAAACCGACGAACTCCATTGTTGTCTCCTGTGTGCGAACATTGGGGATAATGTCGAGTTTAGGTTTGGGGGTGTGGGCACATTACCACTTTGCCAATCCTTCACATGATTGTACATATTGTATATAGTGTCTTGTATATATTGTTTTCCTTAGTTAAATTGTATTAGTTAAATGGTGTAAAAAGTTTTAAAAATATTTTCACAAATCTTCCGATTGAGCCAAGGGAACATATGTGTTTCACTAAGATGCTAAGAGGTATGTGTTGATTAAGGAATTGTGCATGCATTGATCACTAAATTGTAGATATCACAATGGCATTTTGAGATGACATTGCACATGGTGTAATAGTCCCTTTCTCTTTTGCCTAGTGAATAGAACTGAGCGCAAGATTGCGTTAACCAATAGTGGAGATTACCCGTAAGGAATAGAGCCTAAATTTTTACCTTATGAGGGTAAACACTTGTCCAAGTAATTCATGATCTCATTTGCATAATTGAATTGCCATGAACAATAAAATTGTGGACTGCTTGTTAGATTTGTATTCCCTTGTTAGACGGACTTCTGGAAATGATTATAGGCATGTGTGCTCAGCTACTAAATACCCAAACACTGTCCATGTTGTGATGTGTGCTCCAAGTACCAACTTTGAGGCCAAACACAAACCTTTCTTTCCATCACACCAAAATTCCTTTTATGTCACTTGGAATGATGTTGTATTTTGATCAAAGATATGCATGATATAGATGCATTAGTATAGCTCAAAATTCAGTAAATAGCGTGTATTCAGGCGATGATAGATAGTTGTGCAAATTGATATAAAAAAAAAAAAAAAAAAACTACACTTTTAGCACATCATTTCTTTATAAGTATTTTAATCTATGTATTAATTAGAACACAAGAAAATGGAATCTTAGCCTAGACGCATGGAACCTTTATAATATTGAGCTAAGAAAGTGAAATCTAAGGTTGATCAAATACTTCAGAATTCCAGTGATTCTTTCATATCACCCTTTGGCCCCGTTACAACCATGGAAAGACCTAGTTGATCTTTTAGGAAGTCTAGCTGGGGAATGCGAGTTAAGCATGCTCTTTTCATGTTTGTGGCATTTTAATACATTCATGAAACAGTTTCCACAAGTTGTGTGTTAATTTTAATTACATATGCGTTACATTTGATTCTTACATATATTTTTACTCGCATATGTTATCTGAGAGCAACTTAGGTTTTGAAAGAAAATCAGACTGAAATCTGGTAAGGATAGAGTCAAGGCGAATTGAGTTCTTGCTTTTGAGTGCTTTGTTTCTTAAACTGAGTATTTAGAGTGTGGGATGCATCTTGTCGCGTGCTTTTGAGGAATGTAATTGTGCTAGCATCTAACCAGAGGTTTTTCGCATGTTTAAATCCTAACTCACACATCTTTTAGCATATTTGTGAATTGGCTCTCGGAAATGTTTTAGTGTGCGTTGTATATATTTTTGTACATAGTGGAATTTTGTTTTTAGTTAGTTTCTTGCATTTTTAGTTTGCTCGAGGACGAGCAAAAGTCAGGTTTGGGGGTCTGATCGCGCTCCAAATGTTTACATTTAGCACCCCTTTTACCTTGTTTTTGTAACCGTTTTCTAAGCATTCTATGTGTTTAATGTTGCAAATAAGTCTTTTTAGGTAAATTAGGCATTTCAAGGGCATTTGTGTCCAAAGTGTTGAAAAGAGGGCAAAGTAGGCAAAAAACAGAAGAAGAGCAAAGACGGCGGGTTCATGCATTCTGCCCAGCGGGATATGTCCCGCCACATGAAGCCGCCATGCAAGCAACCTTACTCTGGTGAGTTCAGACACACCTTTCAGCTGAACATGTCTCACCGCACGAAGCCGCGGGAAGGACCATTCCACCATCCGGCGAGTTCATGCATTCTGTCCAGCGGGAACAAAGCCGCCGCACGAAGCTGCCATCAGCTTTGGCGAGTTCATGCAGGAGCCACGGAAAGACAAAGCCTGCAGAACAAGACCATGAAGAAAGACGGCAGGTTCATGCAGCGGGCACAAAGCCGCCGCACATACCCGCCGGTGATTCTGATAAGCTGCAAGTTGATCGAAGCTCGCCCAAAAGCCAATCAATTTTGCCCCTTTTTCCACCTATTGTCCTTCGAAGGCTTTCTCTCTCATCCATGCACACTTGGATGTCATTTTTACTACTCAAGGAATGCGCTCAAGAGAATACTTACACTTAGACTTAGAGAGATATATAGATAGAGAGAAGTAGATATTATTAGATATTTTGTTCTTAGCAAGCAAGAGATATAGTTTGTTTCTTGGCTATTTTCTAGGTAACCAAACACCATATTTTGGTAACTTAGTGTGATCACCTCAAGTTGCTATAGAAGGATTTGTTGCTTGGATTGCAAGAAGGATCATTTCCACTTCACAAGCTTACCAATTGGTGATGTTTCCTTTGATTGTCTATCTTTGTAATCTTGATTCTATGTGTAACTAATTTCTCTTGTTAGGGGATTAGATGTAATTCTTGTATTTTCCTTGCTATATAATAAATCATATTGATATAATCTTCTCAAGTTATGCATATATCCATTAATGCTTGTATGAGTGGTGGTTGCAACCACCAATCATCTTTATTGTGCAATAACTTGATGAAATTGTATGTATAGGACCATTTATTGCATATTCCTATTATAGCATCTATGTGTAGAGATTACTAACTTGTAATTCTCTACTATCACTTGACTAATTTTCCTTTAATCACTCTCTAATTTTAGATTTCATTGTGATTAAGTTGAGAATTTAGTGCTTATTAATTTAATGAATAGATGCATGTTAGGAAAAGATGATTAAACCTAATGAATGATTGATTAGATATTAGGGTTATACTTGAATGAATCTATTCCCTTAACAACTTTTAGTCTAGAATTTGAATCAAGTAGTGTAATTGTTACTTAGCCCATTTAAATCATAGAATAGTTAATGTGTTGATCATTAGTTAATTCAATCAACTTGTTTTAGCATAATTGGAAAATTGTAGAGTTAAGCTATTTTAAGCGTCTATACAGTGCTAACCTTGTGGGAACGATACCCTTACTTGCTCACTACACTAGTTTAATGACTTGTGCACTAGCAATAGGGTCACCAGACTCGCGCGTCCCTCTAGTATAACCGGGATAGAGTAGGTAATTTTATAGTGACATTTGTAGAACCGGTTCGGACACGTCATGTAGCCATATGTAAAGTGGCGACATCAAAGTGGCGACGACACCTGATTGAGTTTGCCTTTGAATAAGACTCCCTGTCACCATGGCGACACAAGTGGCGACGCTTGTGGCGACAATGCCTTGTTTTGCCAACTTGTTCACCTTTTGCCCCAAACTTCACAACTTCTTCACAAAAGCCCTTGATACCTAAATAAACCTGAAATGCTCAATTTAACACTATTAAATATGGGGACATGCCCGAGAATTAAGCATAAAGAGACGGGAATGAGGTACAAAATTTGGCTTGATCACTTACCCAATCCGTATCACTAAAGCCTACAAGACTAGCATTAGTGTCAAAAGAGTACCAAATCCCATAGTTGGATGTCCTATTCACTTAGCGAATGATTCTCTTAACGGAAGAGAGATGGGACTCCTTAGGATCCGCTTGGTACCTAGCACATACACCCACACTAAAAGAGATATCAGGCCTACTTGCAGTCAAATAAAGCAAGCTACCAATCATGCCCCGATATAACGTTTGTTCCACACTTTTACCACTATCATCCTTGCTTAGCTTCAAAGTGGTACTCATGGGTGTATCACAGTGTTTGGCATTTTCTAGACCAAACTTTTTCACTAGGTTCTTAGCATATTTGGCTTGGGTTATAAAAATACCATCATTCAATTGCCTAATTTGAAAACCTAGGATGTAACTTAGCTCACCAACTAGACTCATCTCAAATTCATGAGACATAACATCAACAAATTGTTGGACCTTAATGTTGTTGGTGGAGCCAAACATTATATCATCAACATAGATTTGAGCTATGAAGAGCTCATCATTGTCTTTCTTGATGAATAGAGTATTGTCAACACTACCCCTTGCATAGTTATTGTCAACAAGAAATTGAGTGAGGCGCTCATACCAAGCCCTCGGTGCTTGTTTCAACCTATATAGAGCCTTTTTGAGGCGATAGACATGGTTGGGGTGGTGTGCATCCACAAACCCCTTGGGTTGTTCAACAACACTTCCTCTTGCAAGAAGCCATTGAGGAAGGCACTCTTGACATCCATTTGGTGCAATTTGAACTTGTGCACATAAGAAATGGACAAGAGAAGCCTAATGGACTCTAAACGGGCAACATAAGCAAATGTCTCCTCAAAGTTGATACCCTCAATTTGAGAGTACCCTTGTGCTACAAGTCTAGCCTTGTTCCATACTATGTTGCCATCCTCATCTGATTTTTTCCTATAAATCCACTTAGTGCCTATGACATGTGTGCTTTTAGGCCTTGGAACTAGAGTCCAAACCTCATTCCTTTCGAATTGGTTTAGCTCTTCTTGCATGGCAAGAACCCAAAATTCATCATTTAAGGCTTCATCAACCTTTTTGGGTTCAATTTGAGAGGTGTAGCATGTAAAGCAAATGAGATTAGCAATTTGATGCCTAGTCCTTACACCTTCATTCACATCTCCTATAACATCATCTTTGTTATGGAGTCTTCTAACCCATGGAGTGGGTTCATTAAAGTCCACGAGAGGAACTCTATCAAAAGGTTGAGTGGCCTCTCCATCAAGGTTAGACATCCCAACATTGGGAGTCTCCATAACCTTCTCCAATGGAGAGTCATTATCTAAAGCAACCTCATTTTCATGGTCATTAGACTTGAGTCTTGTATCATCAATGACAACATTGGATGATTCCAAGACGATTCGAGTCTTCAAGTTGAAAACTCTATAGGCTCTACTATTCAAGGCATAGCCAATAAAGATACCCTCATCACTCTTAGCATCAAATTTGCCAAGTTGATCACAGTCATTTAGAATGTAGCACTTGCTTCCAAAAGTGTGTGTAAATGCCTCACTTTTTAATTGGCTTATTTCGTTGACAAAACCACAATGGGGTTCAATTTGTAAGGGTAGTTTAGGATTGAGGAAATCCTCATCGTGTGCCAAAGAGCCTCATTGTGGGATCAAGAGCTTCAAGGAAGGTAAATTACTTGAATTAACTCTATTTTGAAGAGATGTAGTTGAACACACTCACATCACTTGCATGTTTTGTTCATTGCATCCCTGTTTGATAATTGCCATGTCATGCTAGACACTAGGATGCATTCACATGTCACTTGCCACTTGCACTTCATGTTTGTTTCCTTTTTGTGTGTTGTAATTTGTTTTCGAGATGGCTCGGAAGCGTCCACGCATGCATGATGATGTGCTTGTTTTTGTGCGAGGACCGCCTTAAGAGAATGCCTTGGCTTCTCCTTTGTTTTTCACCTCTTTAGGTGAATCGGCAGTTAATTTGGCGGCCTGACCGCCGAATGAAACCGCCGAATGAATATGGATCCACTGGTCCAATCCTGCGGTTATATCGACGGCCATAAATTCGACCGCCGAATGATTCCAGTAACATGATTGGAAATCTACGGTTTTAATCGGTGGCCTGACCGCCGAAGTGAAACTTTGGTTTCTGTCCTAAATTCGGCGGGTATAATTCGACCGCCGATCCATTCCAGTGGTGACGGTTCGCATTCTACGGTTTCGTTTGGCGGCCTGACCGCCGATTGAAATCATCGATTGCGCGCTTTCAGGCAAATTTTTCAAAACGACGTCACTTCACTTGGATCTCATTTATATATGACTTGATAGCCTTGGCTCGTTTTTTAGAGCAAAAATTACACCTTTGAGAGCACTTTTGAGCATCTTCAAAGCCAAGGTATCAAGACTCCATTTTTATAACTCAAAACACAAAAACCCATCATTCTTGCATGTTTCATTTGTCATCTAGGATGTTCTAGTTTGATTTTCCTTTGGGTTTTATCTTTGCTCATAATGACTTGTAGTTAGAACATTTCTTGCATCATCTCACATGTTCTTCTTCTACAAGATTGCTCATTTATGACTTGAATGTTGTCAAGATAGTTTCTTTATTGTGTTTTGTGATTTGCTTGTGGTAGATATTGCATATAAGACTTTGTTTGCTTATTTAGCTTTGTCATATGCATGTCATCTAGTAAAATGATATCTAGGAATGTTTTACATGTTCATCCATGCCTAGATAAGCTTTAATGTCTAACCTTGCATTCTAGGATCTTGAATATTGCATATATTCACCTTAGGTTGTTTTATCTCTTCTTTTTAGAGACAAGTCTTGTATTTACCATTTGGTAGTTTGCAAGCAAAGAACTAGGGTCACTATTAAAGGCTTGCGGGTAGCAAAGACGGATTAGTAATCTTAGGTGTGATGTGGTCAACCTAGATTGTAATCGTATTTACAAATAGTGGACTCAAGGTTCATGTGTGGCGCACATAACAGCCCGTGGTTTTTTCCCGTGTGGGTTTCCATGTAAAAATCATGTGTTGTTTATTTTTCCGCATTTTTTACACTTGTGTTTATTTTGTGACTTGTTAGGGGTATTTTCATAAATTGGACTAATCACGAAAATTGGGTAAAATTTGTTTATAATCTATTCACCCCCCCCCCCCCCCCCCCTTTAGATTATCGTAGACTCTGTTTATATTTATTTTCAATTGGTATCAGAACGGGTTCCTTAACATAATTAGGAGATACATTGCTCTTGTTAGAGTCTATTGCATTTGTTTGCATCCTTGTGTGTGTTTAGCTTGTTTGTGTGCATTCATTTCATTCATACCTCAAACACAATGACTGGAAATGGAATTGGAGGTGATGGTACCTCTAGCACAAGACCCCCCTTGCTTACCGGGGTCAATTACGCTTCATGGAAGGGTAAAATGGAAGCTTATGTGTGTCAACTTCATGACCGGGCATGGATGGCAATTGAAGATGGGTACACACCACCTATGATGACTCCTACGGGAGGTGGAGAGGAAGTTCTCAAGCCAAAGGCACAATGGACTCCTCAAGAGTTTAAGGCTTCAAAATGGAACAACAAAGCCATGCATGCAATCCTATGTGCCATGGATGACAACCAATACAAACTCATTCAAACTATAAGGATAGCAAATGAAGCTTGGGACATATTAGAGATGGTTTATGAAGGAACCGGTGTGGTTAAGGATTCCAAGCTCTAAGTCCTCCAAACACAATTTGAGACCATAAGGATAGAGGAGGATGAGTGCTTCAATGACTTCCAAGTGAAGCTTATGGATATAGTGAACCAAAGTCACCAACTTGGTGATCCCTACTCGGATAGAAGAATCAAGCAAAAGATCATGAGATCACTTCCCGAGAGGTTTGAATCCAAAGTGACGGCGTTGGAAGAAAATAGTGACTACTCAAGGATGAAGCCAAGTGAAGTAATAGGAAGGCTTTTGGCCTATGAATCTAGGAAAGGTCCTACATCTACACCTCCAAAGAAGCAAAAGAGTCTTGCCTTGAAGAGTGTCAAGATTGAGAAGGATGAATAAGACTCTGATGAAGAAATTGCTTTGATGGCAAAGAAGTTCAAGCAATTTATGAGGTTTGAGAAGAAAGGGTTTGGATCTAAAGGAAAGTTTGTGAAGAAGAAGGCTCATTTCAAGAAAATGGAGCAAACTCAAGAGAAAGACCACAAGAAGGGTGTCCAATGCTATGAGTGTAGTGGCTTTGAACACATTGATCCCGAGTGTGCTAATTTGAAGAAGAAGAAGAAAGGAAAAGCCATGGTGGTTACTTGGAGTGATAGTGATGACCTAGAAGATGAAGTTAAGTCATCGGATGATAAGGAAGACCAAGTTGCCAACTTCATTGCTTTCTCATCCTCTCACAATAGCAATGAAGTCATAAGTGATTGTAAGGATTCCCGTTGTTTTTAATTGGCTTATTTCGTGATCAAACCATATGTGGGGGTTCTTTGTAAGGGTAGCCTAAGTATCGGTCTTAATGTTCGAAGCCCTTTGAAGACCTCGTGTTGATAAGCACCGAAGGTAAATTTCTATGTGCTTACCTTTCTTTGAAGAGATTTAGAAGCACACACACACTTTGCATTCTTACATTTGTGTGCATTCTCTTCATATGTCACATTACACACTAGCACTTTGATTGTTATATCTTGTTGTGTATTTATGTGTCTTGTAATTCGTTTCCCGATAGTGTTCGGAAACGTCCGCGCATGCACTAGAATGTGCTTGGTTTTGCGCGAAGACCGCCCACGGAGAATGCCCTTGGCTTCTCCTTGGTTTTCACCTCTGTTGGTGATTGGCGGTTATGATCGGCGGCCTGGCCGCCGAATGGAACCGCCGTTTGCTTCTAGGAGCAATTCTACGGTCACGACCGCCGTTCGAAACCGCCGTTCATACCTGATCGATTTCGATCTCTCGGGTCTGATTCGGCGGTTAGGATCGGCGGTCACGAAACCGCCGAATGAACCGCCGTTTATGCTCTGTTCTTCACGAGCTCAATTCGGCGGTCATTATCGGTGGCCTGGCCGCCGATTGAAACCGCCGAACGGTGCGTTTCAAGGGCAAACTTGTCTTTTCACTTGCCCTTTTCTTGATGTCTATAAATATCACACTTTCTCATTTTCAGATTTAATGTTCTTTAACTCTAAGAACCCTAAACTTAAAAGAGAGACATTTGAGAGAAAATCAAATCAAGAACACCTTTTTAACACTCAAAAACCATTCTCATATGCATCAAAATATCATCTAGCATTTTCTAGCTTAGTTAGGATGCTTGCTTGCATGGGTTTTGGTCAACACATATTCTTTGGTAAGTTCTTCACTATTATCATACATAATTAGTGTTTTATTTATCATTGACATCTCTTATATTATTTGTATGCTCTTGAATATATTCTAGATACAAATTAGAGATTGTTGTGTTGACATGATTGAGTGTTGTATTTTTTATAGCTATCTAGGTTTTGTTAATCTATGTTTAGCTAAGCTATTTGACATGTCATCTAGCTTTTAATATCTAGGATTGAATTAATTGCATATTCACTATCCTAGATAAGCATATAGAGTAACCTAGCTCTTAATTGCATTTTGGATATTTTATATATTCACATAGGTTGTATATTCTCTTCATAGAGAAAGTAAGTCTTGTGTGTAGCATCCGGGATTAGGTTGCTTAGAACGCAAGCAAATTGGACTAGGTTCACTCATACCGGGATTAGGTAGGTGTGTGATTACTTCCGGGATTAGGTTGTAATCGTTTGCACATTTAGTGGATTCGAGGTTCGAGTGTGGCTTACTTACATAGCCCGTGGTTTTTCCCGTGAGGGTTTCCACGTAAAAACCAAGTGTTGTTTTAATTTCCGCACCATATTACAATTGCTTGGTTATATTATCTTGAGGGCATTTTCGTAATTTTGACTAACACAAAAAATTGGGTAAAAAGCGTAAAATCTATTCACCCCCCCTCTAGATAGCTTTATACACACCGTGCTATTATTTGTTTCAGTGATAAAGAAGAGGAGGAGGACAAGCAAGAAGAAGTAGATGAAAATGACTCAAATGGTGGGAGCAACTCCTCAATGTCTAACTTTGAGTTTGATGAAGAGATGGACTATGATGACTTCATGAGATTTTTGGAGAACTCAAGATTGAAGAAGAAAAAGGAGATATAAAGGTTGAAAGGGGAGAAGCTTGAATTAACTTCCAGGGTGACTCATTTGAGCAAGGAAATGAGTAAGGCAAAAGAGATGGAAGAAGGGTTGAAGATGGAGTTAGTCTTGGCTAAGAAGAATGAAGAAAGCTTGAGGAAATAGCTCATGGAAGCAAAAGGGTTGATTGCTAAGATGACTTCCGAAACCGAGAAGCTTGACAAGATGCTATCTTGTGGGAAGAGTCCAAGTGACAAGAAAGGGTTAGGTTATGTAGAAGAAGTGGAAGCCACACCCTTGAAGAAGACAACTTTTGTCAAGAGCAAAGAAGTTGAAAATGCTCAAAATACTCATCAATCAACCAAGTGGGTTGAAGTTGGTGAATCCTCCAAGCAAGCACAAGTAAGGATTCCAACAAGAGCTCCACTTCCACAAGCTAGATCACCACAACCAAGACGTCCACAACAAAGGATCCCATAAGCTCAACATGGGGTCTTTCATGCTCAACCTAGAAGGCATGCCAACTTGGCTCAACCACAAAAGAGAGAGTTGCCTCAACACCTAAGAGCAACTCAAAATAGAAGGAGACCACAATTGCTTGCACAAGGCTATGGTATGAACTCTTATTTTACTTCTACTTGCTATTTTTGTGGAATTGAAGGCCATATTAGGCCTAATTGCTTTAAGTATATTAAATTGTGTAGAAGAGAAAGTATGATTGAGAAAAATATGCTTAGAAGAGCCACAATGCATGCACTTAGGAATCTTAGAGCTAATGGACCAATGGCTCATAGGAATGACTATGTCTCACCTAAGATGAGTAGAAATGATGAATATTATTGCTATGTGGCCCAAGTTGCCTTAAAAGCAAATGCCTCTAACACTTGGTACCTTGATAGTGGGTGTTCTAGGCACATGACCGGAAACAATAGTTTCTTTGAAACTCTTGTGATGGAGGATGGTGGGTTCGTCACCTTTGGTGATGGATCTAAGAAGAAGGTCATAGGGAAAGGTAATATATCTATTCCCGGTTTACCCTCCTTGCCCAATGCTCTCTATGTTGATGGCTTGCAAGCCAATCTCATTAGTATATCACATTTAAGTGATGAAGGGCTTTCGGTCATGTTTGGCAAAGTTGATTGCTCTATTCTTAAGGAAAATGGGCAAGTGTTGTTGAAAGGCAAGAGATCAAGTGACAATTGTTATTGTCCTGAGTCTAATGTTATCTCTTGTAACTTGTCTACTAGTGAGCAAATTGAGATGTGGCACCAAAGACTAGGCTATATGAACTATATGTTAGGATTATGCTCAATAGCAAGAGTGTAATATTGTAATTGACAATCTTTTTCGTATTAATAAAGTGATTTCTGGTTTAACAAATCTTATAGCATTTATAGTTTAATATTATAATTGTCAAAGTAAATAATCATAAGGTCTAAAGACTATGAGAAAAGAAGAATTGTTCGTACATCTGGATATGTATGAGGAAGACACAATTCTTTAGTTAGTCTTGAATAATGTTCACAACTTAAGTTAAAGGTTGGGCACCTTTATCTTGTTAAAGTTGTAGAATTCTTTTGCTAGCATTTAAGTGGGATCAAATGAGTTATGATGAGTCTAAAATCATTAGAGGGACGTCGAGTAAAAGAGTCTAGTGCACTGGGTGCATTGAACTGGATCACAATGAAAAGCTTTATCTAAAACCGTCAATAGATAATAGTCTTTTCATTATCAGGACAATCGGAGAGTCTATCTTAATCCTGAGATAAATGATGGACTTATGGTTGCAAGTGGTATCATTTGAGTTATCAATGAGTACGATTATATAGCATAGTCTATCCTCGATAGTTTGGTGATATTCATTTGTTAATCGATAGAGGACTTCATTTATAGATATGGACATCGTGGCTCCATTTATTAAATGAGAGTATAATATCATCATATGGATGTTTTGAGGTAATTGGATATTAAATCTCAACATTGAGTTTTCGATAGCGACTATTGAAAACATGGCTTCTGGACAAGTCAAAGTATCCAAGTTCAAAACGTGGTCATATGAGTAAATATGGTAACTTGGAGAGTTATAGGCGGTCTATGAACTCTTGGCGATTACTAATATTAATCACGAGGATGCACTATCTCCAATATGATTGTCTAGGGTATGAATGAGGAAAATCTTCTTATTCTATCTTTATTTAAGAGTTCAATTTTAGCTCTTTAGTGGAATGAGTTAAAATTAATGGATCGGACCTAAGTGAATCATTTGTTGATTATGATTAGGTTATGTCTATTGAAGCTTAAATTTAGATAGCCCGCCAAGATCCCCAATCCACACGGACTTGCATGGATCACTTGATATATTCTACCGGACCAATTTATGGGTCCATCTAGAATTGTATTTAATATATTAATAATATAATTTGCACATTATTTATTTAATGGGCTGATCAATTATATTAATATATTAATGAAAGGCATGTGGGCTTGTTTCTTTTAGTAAGAATAGGTCTGGTTCACATGTGGGCTTTTTAATTAAAGTCTAATTGATTAAATAAAATAAGAAAATAATATTAAGCCCATATATATGATGTGGGCGGCAAGACTAGTTTTATAGTCTAAAATATTATTTTATTTTATTATTTGATTAAATGGAGATTAATTAATTTATTAGTTAATCATTTAATTGAGAATCAAAATCTTTTTCTGATCAGGAAATATGTTTCCTAGATTAAATACTATTGGTAGTAGTATACTAAAGTAAAAGACTTATTTGGTAAGAAGATAAATAATAAGTTTTATTTATCTAATCAAAATTAGGAAGTCTTTTATTTAGTCAATAAAGAATTAAACACTTATGAGTTGAATTAGGGTTAGGATTCTAAAGTTGATAGTAATTAGGGTAAAGCACAAATCCTCTTAAGTAGAGGATTCGGCCAACCCTAGTCTCCCATCATAAGGAGAATTCGGCCAACCCTAATAGGAAGAGAAGAAACTTTCGGCCACCCTATATAATACATGCTATAGAATTCGACCACCCTCTCTCTTGCTTGATTGATTCACTTGATCAATTTCTTCTTCTTCTCATACTCATAGAAAAGGTTTTATTTTTTTCGGCCAAGACACAAAAGGAAAAGAGATTGTTTTAATTTCGATAGTATACTATTAGCCTAAACATCAATAGGCTTTTGGTGTACAATTTCGAATAAGGTTCACGTGAGTTTCGATCACTAGATTGAGAACTCAAAAGTGACCGGAATAATCTTGGTTTTCTTTTTGGACGTTGAGAGACTAACAAATCAAAAAAAGGAGATTTTGTTTTCCATCTTTTAGGTACGCAACTCAAAGAAAGGGAGACCACGCTCCTAGGTGATTCACGTTCGTGCTAGGATTGAAGATCTTGCGGATTACCATCGACGCAATTACACCGGATCACGCGACAAAAGGTATTATACTTTTATTAGTTTATATATATGTTTAATTAATTTAAAGGGTTAAGGTTCATTAAAGGAAAAATTTTAAAATATACTAAACTTGTTTTTAGTCTCGCTTCTGCTGCGTTGACCGTATTTTTCTCTACAATTGGTATCAGAGCCTTGGTTGTACCCTTTAATTAATTAACGTATATATACGTGAATCTATTTCTTTTTATTGTGATTATGCATGTTTTAGAAAGAGATGGCACTCTAGGTATTCTCATATATAATTACATGTGGAATGTATGGATTTATATATGTTGTTATAAAGTGAATTGTTGTTGCTCGATTTTGGTCCTAGAATTTCAATGTAATTTTTGTTTTGGAATTGTAACAAGAAGAGTGGCCTATTACCGTCACAAGTTCCTTCTTGGTAGTTGCTAGATTCAATTTTTTTATTGTATTAAAACTACTGCAGTTTTTATTGTATTTAAAAATAATGCAGATTTTTTTTTGTATCATTTAGTGCAGTTTTTATTGTGTAAAATATTACTGCAGTGATTAAAAAAAAAAAATAAAAAATTCTGCAGTAGTTTATTTTGTTAAATAAAGTTGTAATACGTTCAAGCATCGGAGATTCAAAGACTTGAAGAAAAAAGGAAGCAACCGGAACCTAGAACGAGCATCGTGCGCACCCTTGGAGTGGATTGGGCTGCGCATGGCAAGCCCATATCATGGTGGGCTGCGCACGGCTTGCCCATGTGGGTGAGGGCTGCGCACGCCCATGCCGGGCAGCCAAGGGGTGCATTTGGGTCAGCCACATGCGAATTCGGGTGGGCAAGTGGACGCTTGAAGTTTTGTTCGCCAAGAAGGAAGATCTTGTATTTCCAACAATTATAATTTACTTGCTTTTCTAGGATGGACCAAAATTGCGGCTATTTATTTTTTGCGTAAATATTACAATATTTGTTGTTGTATGATAACATGACATATAGAATAAGAGTGCCACTCATATATCTCTTTTGGTATGAACATGCATTGAATGATTTAGATATCTAAATTGGCATCTAGATAACTTGGTAAATCATTCAATGGGATTTAATCACATGCCTTAAATAATTGAGTGGGAGAAGGTGTTTTGTAACACCTATGGCCTCCAAGGTTAGTTGAGCTTTATTATTTATTGGTAATTCCCCCAAGGGGCGTCCATGAATGGAATTTAGCTACATACTTCCTTACAAGGATAGACTAGACAATTGACTCAAACGAGATCTACTCCCCAAGGAGGGATTTTCGTGAGAGAAAATATTGAGGGTTGATATCTTGGTAACACACTCAATGTAATTTTATTGATATCCTCCCAAGAATTCTTGTCAGTAAAATTGCAAGGCTAAAATTGAAAACGCTAGTTGTTATGTTAACAATTAGGTGGGACCTAGTCTAACTAGTAAATGGTGTGAACTCCCAAAGGAGGCGTAACATTTATGGGTGTTAGATCACCGTTGAATTTTTATGATTAAGTTATTTATTTAAATCAAGATAAATATTCAAAAGTGCTTTATCATGATTATTTACTCATATATATTTTTGTTTTATTCAGAAATCATGACCCCATCACTTATGAACATCCTGAAAGATAACACTTTAACTGGAGATAATTATGTCACATGGAAAAGGAAAATTGGGTTATTGCTGCAAAGTGAAAAACATAAGTTTGTTCTGACTACTCCTAAACCACCTGCTCCTAATAATGAATCTAGTATAAAGCAAAGAGATGAGTATGAGCAGTGGAAGACTTCAGATGATATGGCCAAATGTTACATTATGGCTACTATCTCCGACGTGTTGCAACAGCAGCATGAAGGAATGGAGTCTGCTGCTGATATAATGATGTCTCTAGATGAGATGTTTGCTATGTGAAAAGAATACTTGGTGTGTATAATATAAAGCTAGAGGGGGGGTGAATAGATTTTAACTATTATTACCCAATTTTCGCATGCAAGTCAATTTTACGAAAATGCCCCTACTAGTCAAAAATACAAGCAAGTGTAATATAGTGTGGAATTTAAATAACACTTGATGTATACGTGGAAACCCAACCACTGGGAAAAACCACGGGCTGTATAGTGCGCTACACTCGGAACTCGAAATCACTAATTGAAATGAAGTTTACAACCTATGTAGACCTCGTCTAACACTCCGATCTGTAACCCCTCACTTCTACCCAGCGGGCCTTTATGAGCAACTCTATTCCAATTTGCTTGAGGCCTAAGCACTCTTAGCCTTAAGACTTACTTCTCAATGAAGAGAAACAACCTATGTGAATATATATGAATATTCAAATAACAAACAAGGCTAGGTAACCTTAGATGCTTATCTAGGATGACGATATAATCAATTTAATCAACCATAGATATCAATTGCTAAATGACATGTCAAATAGCTTAGCTAATCAAGATTAATTAAAAACCTAATTAGCTATCACAATCAACACTCAATCATTTTCATCACAAATAATCTCTAACTTGTATCTAGCATATAATCAAAAGCATACAAGTAATTAAAGAGATGTATTAATATGAAAAACACTAAAGTAATATGAAATTAGTGAAGAACATACCAAATAAGATGTGATGATTCAAAACCATGCATGGATCAATTCTATGAAGGCATAGAAGATCAAATATGAAATTTGATGCAAAAGGGATTTGATTTGAGTGTTTAAAGTTGAGTTCTTGATTTGATTTTTTCTCAAAAATCTCTCTTGAATGTTTAGAGTTCTAATAACTCAAGAAGCTTGATCAGAGAATGAGAAAATAAGATATTTATAGACATCAAGAATTGGGCATGTGAAAAGACAATTTTGCCCCTGAAACGCACCGTTCGGCGGTTTCAATCGGCGGCCAGGCCATCGATAACGACCGCCGAATTGAGCTCGTGAAGAACAGAGCATCAACGGCGGTTTCATTCGGCGGTTTCATGACCGTCGATCCAACCGCCGAATCAAACCCGAGGGATTAAAATCGATCAGGTATGAACGGCGGTTTCAAACGGCGGTCGTGACCGCCGATCTGGACCGCATAATTGCTTCAGACCAATCTGGACTGAAACGACAGTTTCATTCGGCGGCCAGGCCACCGATCATAACCGCCGATCATAACCGCCGATCACCAACAATGGTGAAAACCAAGGAGAAGCCAAGGGCATTCTCCATAGGCGATCTTTGCGCGAAACCAAGCACTTATTAGTGCAAGCGCGGACGTTTCCGAACAATGTCGGGAAACGAATTATAAGGCACATATACACACAACAAGATATATCAACCAAAGTGCTAGTGTGTAAAGTGACATGTGAAGAGATGCACATAAAAATAAGCAAATATGCAATCATAGCAAGAATGCTAAGTGTGTGTGTGCTACTAATTCTCTTCAAAGAAAACCAAGCACAAGAGATTATACCTTTGGCGTGCTTGTATCTTGAGGTCATGGAAGGGCCTTTGATCTACAACATTAAACACTTAGACTACCCTTACATTCAAAACCCCAACATGTGGTTTGACCACGAAATAAGCCAATCAACAAAACGAGAATTCTTACACTATGAAGTCCAGGTCGACTAAGAGAGAGGCAGTGACTGCTTTTATGAATCTTAGGATGAAACCTAGACAGGCTGTGAAGGATCACATGTTGAAAGTCATAGCACATCTCAACATTGCTGAACTACATGGTGAGTGATCAGTCTAATTATATGCTTATATTTCGCCCGTTTTTCCTTTGTGTTTGCTTGTTTCTTGAGTCCTTTTGGTGGGTTGATGTGTTTGTTAAAGCCTTTGTAGGTCTCTTTCCATAGAAGGATTGATCCGATCTTATTTCGGAGAAATGGAGTAATAAGATGAAGAAAGTGGCTAAATTTGCCATTTACCGCGGCCCATGCCGCTCAACAGGCATATGCTCCATCGGCGGCACGCCAGGCGGTCAAGAAGGGCCATTTATCGCGGCCCATGCCACTCAGGAGGCAAGTGCACGACAAGCGGTACACCCAGCGAGCCAGATCAGTTTGTCGCCGTTTGATTTACCGCTGCCCAGGCAAGTGCACCATAAGCGGTACGGGCAGTGGTAACCCGCCTTTTCAGTTCCTCGAGCCAGGTCAAAAGACCTTATAAAAAGGAAAGTATAAGGAGGCCGTAAAGAGATATATAAAAAGGAAGGACACACAAGACAGAGAGGGATGAAACCGATTCCATTCATTCATTCTACCATAAGCTCCATCAATTGAGGATTATTGGAAACAAAAAGACGACGGACACTTCAAGACAAGAGCATCTCACCATCATGGGTTTTCTATTCTTCTCTTCTATGTTTTTGTTCTCTCCATTGATGTGTAACTAATTCTATAACTAGGGGATGATGTAACCGATTTTGGATAACTCTATGTGAACAATTAGTCTATCTTTTGTTAATCAATTTGGTTTCGTTTTTTTTATTGAATTAATTGCTCTATTCTACTTTCTCTGATTATGTTGTGACCGCAAGTGATTTGAGTTTTGTAGTTTAGTTTATCTATGAGATTAGGGTTTAGGTGTGGATGACCGTTCCATTTAAATCTGAATCAAAAGCTTAATAAACAGGAAAATTGATATATGCATGACCGTGCTATGTTAATTTGGCTTAGAGTTTTGTGTAAAATATGGGTTTTGACAATTGCTCATTACATGACCGTGTGTGAGTAGTAGGAAGAACCCTAGATCATTAATCCGTATTTGTTGCATGACCGTGTGCGAGTATTGGAAAGGATCTTCGAACCTAATTGAATTATCTTGAAAACAAGCCCGTAACTGGATTGAAGTGTTTAACGAGACTGATTGTGTGCATTGAGTGTCTAAGAAAGGTGCATCGATTCCCTAGTATTTCTCTCCATATATTCATTCTTTGATTTGATTATTCTTTGATTTGATTTTAATTGATTTTAGTTTTTAGTTCAAGTAGTCATAATTTAGGTTAATTTTAGAGTTAAACAATCTTCCAAAGAAAAGTATTATGCAATTTAATTTTCGCATTTAGAGTACCCTTTTGCTAGATTAATTGGTTTTGACCGATAGAATCACCGATCCCAGTGAACGAACTTTCATAGTAAATTGAACACAGATTTTACTGCATCAGTGAGACAAAAATTGATATGGTTGTCAACTCACTGTCAGATTCCTTTGATCAGTTCAAATTGGACTACACTTTGAACAAAAAGGAATACACCTTGCAAGGCCTGATGCAAGATGTTCAAAGCGCTGAAAAGATCCTTGTGAAAAGCAAAGGTCAAGAGATTCATATGGTTGGTAAAGTTGCTACTGTTAAGACCCGTCAGAAGGTCAAGAAACAACAAAAGAAAAAGCAACTTGGGCCTACCAAGAATGTAACCAAGATCAAAGGGAAATTCTTCCTTTGTGGTGAAAAGGGACATTGGAAAAGAAATTGCCCAAAGTCCCAGAATAAGAAGGAAGAAGGAAGAAGGTAATGTTAATTATCTTGAAACATGTTTTTTGGCAGATTCTATAGATTCTTGGATCATAGACTCTGGAGCCACTAACCATGTTTGTTATTCCTTGCAGGGGTTCCAAGAAAGGAGAAGGCTGAATAAGAATGAAATCAATTTGCGCTTGGGCAACGGAACGTTAGTGTCTACAAGTGCAGTGGGAGATATTAGAGTTTATTTGAATTCTAGAAGGCATTTAGATTTAATAGACATTTATTATGTACCTCAATTGAAAAGGAATTTAATTTCAGTTTCTTGTTTAAATAAATTTGGATATTCGGTTACTTTTAATAAAGTTTTTATTATTAGTAAGAATGACAAAATTATTTGCGAAGGTACATTGGAAAATGGTCTATACTTTTTGCATAGAAATATCTCTCACTCGTTAGACACAGAATTAACGGAACCTAATCAAAAAAGAGTAAAATTATCAATAGATGAAACCTACCTATGGCATTTACGCCTAGGCCTAGGTCATATTAACCTTAATAGGATTAAAAGATTGATAAGTGACGGACCTTTAAGTGACTTAAAGGTTGATGATCTACTAACTTGTGAATCTTGTTTGGAAGGTAAGATGACCAAAAGGTCGTTCTCGGCCAAAGGCGCAAGAGCCACTGAATGTTTAGGATTGATACACACTGATGTATGTGGTCCTATGAGCATTCAAGCTAGAGGTGGATATAAGTACTTCATCACCTTCACAGATGATTACTCGAGATTTGGCTATGTGTATCTCATGCGACATAAGTCAGATGCTTTTGACATGTTCAAAGCATTCAAAGCTGAAGTAGAAAATCAGCTTGAGAAACACATAAAAATCTTGAGATCTGATCGTGGTGGAGAATATCTATCTGGTGAGTTTCAGCAATATCTTATTGATAATGGGATAGTTTCTCAGTTTTCTGCACCAGGTACACCTCAACAAAATGGGGTATCAGAAAGGAGAAACAGAACTCTTTTGGATATGGTTAGGTCTATGTTGAGTTATTCAACACTTCTTATTTCTTTTTAGGGATATGTTTTACAAACTGCTATATACATTCTAAACGATGTACCATCTAAGTCCGTTCCTCAAACACCGCATGAGTTGTGGACTGGGCGCAAGCCTAGTTTACAACACTTAAGGATATTTGATTGTCCTGCGCATATGTTAAAAGGAAAGACAGAAAAGATGGAGTCCCATTCGGAAACATGCATATTTGTAGGGTATCCAAAAGAAACTAAAAGATATTATTTCTATAGTCCTTCAGATCTTAAAGTATTTGTTTCAACAAATGCTAAATTTCTGGAAAATGACTATATGAATGATTTTGTACCTAGAAGTAGAATTGTCCTGAATGAGATGTCAGGAGATACAATTCCACGAGAGGTTACACAACCTAACCCAATTGTAAGTTCCAATCCAACACAAAATCAACAACCTACCATTCCTCGTCGTAGTGGGAGGGTTAGAACACAACCCGAAAGATACATCGGCTGGGAGAATCAGTGGAGAATCTCCCGGACGACGATGATCCCAACACGTATAAGGAAGCAATGGAGAATGTTGATAGTCACCATTGGCAAAAGGCAATGCAATCTGAGATTGAATCCATGTTCGATAACAAAGTCTGGTCCCTTATAGACTTGCTTAAAGGGATAAAACCCATTGGGTGCAAGTGGGTATACAAGAGGAAAATAGGTATGGATGGAAAGGTGGAAACCTTTAAAGCTAGATTGGTAGCTAAAGGGTATACACAGAAAGAAGGTATTGATTACGAGGAAACCTTCTCTCCTGTGGCCATGCTTAAATCCATTAGGATACTCTTATCTATTGCAGCATCTTTAGATCTAGAGATTTGGCAAATGGACGTCAAGACATCTTTCCTTAATGAAAGTCTTGACGAAAGCATCTACATGATGCAACAAGAAGGATTCATTGAAAAAGGCCAAATGGAAAAGGTATGCAAGTTGCAGAAATCCATATATGGATTAAAGCAAGCATCTAGATCCTGAAACATAAGGTTCGATCAAGCTGTAAAAGGTTTTGGATTTATTCAAAATCCTAACGAACCTTGTGTATACAAAAGGATTAAGGGCGATAAGTTGGTTTTCCTAATTCTTTATGTTGGTGATATACTACTCATTGGAAATGATGTAGGTGTATTGACATCAGTAAAAGAATGGGTAGCAAAACAATTTGATATGAAGGACTTAGGAGAAGCAAGTTTTATTCTAGGTATCCAAGTAATAAGGGATAGAAAGAATAAAATGATTGCATTATCCCAAGCTTCATACATAGACAAGATCTTGTCTAGGTTTTCCATGCAGGATTCCAAGAAAGGTATGTTACCTTTCAGACATGGAATCAAACTTTCTAAGGAACAAGTTCCTAAGAATGAGCATGAAGAGCAATTCATGAGTAGAGTTCCATATGCCTCGGTAGTTGGAAGTCTCATGTATGCAATGCTCTGCACTAGACCAGATATTTGTTTTGCAGTTGGCATAGTTAGCAGGTTTCAGTCGAAACCTGGTCCTGATCACTGGACGGCAGTCAAGCATATTTTCAAGTATCTCAAGAGAACGACAGATAATATGCTTGTATACTCTGGAGGGGATTTAATTCCCGTTGGGTATACTGATTCTGATTTTCAATCAGATTCTGACTCCAGAAAATCCACATCAGGAGCTGTGTTTACTATTGGAGGAGGAGCAGTCATTTGGAGGAGTATCAAGCAATCTTGTATTGCTGATTCCACCATGGAAGCTGAGTATGTTGCTGCATGCGAGGCTGCCAAAGAGGTTGTTTGGCATCGCCAATTCTTGATTGACTTCGCCAATTCTTGATTGACTTGGAAGTGGTTCCTAGTGCGAATAAGCAGATCACTATTGTAGGGAAAAATACGGTCGCGCAGCGGAAGAGAGACTAAAAAGGGGTTTTAGTACAGTTTAAAATTTTTCCATATTTGAACCTTAACCCTCTAATTAATTAAACATATATAATCAAAAGTATCATACCTTTGTCGCGTGATCCGATTGACATTGCGTCGATGGTAATCCGCAAGATCTTCCAATCCAATCACGAACGTGAATCACCTAGGAGCGTGGTCTCCCTTTCTTTGAATTGTGTACCTGAGGATGGATAACAAAATCTTTTCTTTTTCGTTAGTCACAAAAACTTCCAAGAGATTACAAAGAATGTTCCGGTCACTTTTGAATTCTAAATCTAATGATCGAAACTCGCGTGAGCCTTATTCGAAATTGTGCACAAAACCTTTTGATGTAAAAGTTACTAGTGCACTATCGAAATAAGAACAAACTCTTCTCTCTATACCTCTTGGCCGAAATTATCACACTAGTCTAAGAGTTGGATTTTATTTTTCTCAAGCAAAAGAAAATAACTCTCAAGCCTAGCCTTAGGGTTCTTTTAATTTTATATCAAGAATATATATATATATCTAAGTCCACCGAATTCTGCACTTTATAAATATATTTATATAGCCTTAAGTGCACCGAACTTATATATATCTATACTATATTCAAATTCTGCACTTTATATATATCATATATATATCACCGAATTCCACTTATATTATATAATATATTTATTTCTATAAAGCATATATATCTATATATATTCCGGTTAACTGCCATATATATTTTATATATATCTCTATATTGAGGCCGAAATCCTTTACCATTTAGGATTTGTGTCTTTTGACTTAAATCCTAATCCAAGGTAGATTTCTTTAGAATTCCAAACCATAATCCAACTCTTTAGTGTATTTGTGACTATATCAAAGACTTCCTAATTTGACTAGATAAATGAATTCCTTATTTATCTACTTACCAAATAAAGTCTTTTATTTTAAATATACTACCACAATAGTATACTACTAAGAAACATATTTCCTAGTCAGAAAAAGATTTTAATTCTCAATTAAATGATTAACTAATAAATTAATTAATTTCCATTTAATCAATCAATAAAATAAAATAATATTTTAGACTATTATTCTAGTCTTGCCGCCCACACCATATACATGGGTCTAATATTATTTTCATATTTTATTTAATCCATTAGACCTTAATTAAAAAGCCCACATGTGAACCAGACCCATTCTTACTAAAAGAAACAAGCCCACATGCCTTTCATTAATATATTAATATAATTGATCAGCCCATTAAATAAATAATGTGCAAATTATATTCTTAATATATTAAATACAATTCTAGATGGACCCATAAATTGGTCCGGTAGAATATATCAAGTGATCCATGCAAGTCCGTGTGGATTGGGGATCTTGGCGGGCTATCTAAATTTAAGTTTCAATAGACATAACCTAATCACAACCAACAAATGATTCACTTAGGTCCGATCTATTAATTTTAACTCATTCCACTAAAGAGCTAAAATTGAACTCTTAAATAAACATAGAACAAGTAAATATTTCTCATTCGAACCCTAGACAATCTTATTGGAGATGGTGTATCCTCGTGAAGAATATCAGTAATCGCCAAGAGCTCATAGACCGCCTATAGCTCTCCAAGTTACCATATTTACTCATATGAACATATTTTGAACTTGGATATTTTGACTTGTCCAGAAGCCATGTTTCAATAGACTCTATCGAAAACTTAACGTTAAGATTTAATATCCAAAACCTCAAAACATCCATATGATGATATTCTACTCACATTTAATAAATGGAGCCACGATGTCAATATCTATAAATGAAGTCCTCTATCGATTAACAAATGAATATCACCAAACTATCGAGGATAGACTATGCTATATAATCGTACTCATTGATAACTCAAATGATACCACTTGCAACCGTAAGTCCATCATTTATCGCAGGATTAAGATAGACTCTCTGATTGTCCTGATAATGAAAAGACTATTATCTATTGACGGTTCTAGATAAAGTATTTCATTGTGATCCAATTCAATGCACCCAGTGCACTAGATTCTTTTACTCGAAGACCCTCCGATGATTTTAGAATCATCATAACTAATTTGATCCCACTCAAATGCTAGCAAAAGAATTCTACAATTTTAACAAGATAAAGGTGCCCAACCTTTAACTTAAGTTGTGAACATTATTCAAGACTAACTAAAGAATTGTGTCTACCTCATACATATCCAGATGTACGAACAATTCTTTTTTTCTCATAGTCTTTTGACCTTATGATTATTTACTTTTGACAATTATAATATTCAATTTATAAATGCTATAAGATTTGTTTAAATTAGAAATCACTTTATTAATATGAAAAGACTGTCAAAAACAATATTACACTCTTGCTATTGAGCATAATCCTAACAACTATCTACTGTGACAATAGTGGAGCAGTGGCTAATTCGAAAGAACGAAGAAGTCATAAGAGAGGAAAACACATTGAAAGAAAGTATCATCTTTTAAGGGAGATTGTTCAAAGGGGTGACATGACGATTACCAAAATCGCGTCAGCAGAAAATCTAGCAGATCCCTTCACAAAGGCTCTACCTCAGAAGAGTTTCGATGGGCATCTAGAGAATATGAGCATGAGAGATATGACACATTTGCTATAGCGCAAGTGGGAGATTGTTAGGATTATGCTTAATAGCAAGAGTGTAATATTGTAATTGACAATCTTTTTCATATTAATAAAGTGATTTCTGGTTTAACAAATCTTATAGCATTTATAGTTTAATATTATAATTGTCAAAGTAAATAATCATAAGGTCTAAAGACTATGAGAAAAGAAGAATTGTTCGTACATCTGGATATGTATAAGGAAGACACAATTCTTTAGTTAGTCTTGAATAATGTTCACAACTTAAGTTAAAGGTTGGGCACCTTTATCTTGTTAAAGTTGTAGAATTCTTTTGCTAGCATTTGAGTGGGATCAAATGAGTTATGATGAGTCTAAAATCATCGGAGGGTCGTTGAGTAAAAAAATCTAGTGCACTAGGTGCATTGAACTGGATCACAATGAAAAGCTTTATCTAGAACCGTCAATAGATAATAGTCTTTTCATTATCAGGACAATCGGAGAGTCTATCTTAATCCTGAGATAAATGATGGACTTATGGTTGCAAGTGGTATCATTTGAGTTATCAATGAGTACGATTATATAGCATAGTCTATCCTCGATAGTTTGGTGATATTCATTTGTTAATCGATAGAGAACTTCATTTGTAGATATGGAGATCGTGGCTCCATTTATTAAATGAGAGTATAATATCATCATATGGATGTTTTGAGGTAATTGGATATTAAATCTCAATGTTGAGTTTTCGATAGCAACTATTGAAAGCATGGCTTCTGGACAAGTCAAAGTATCCAAGTTCAAAACGTGGTCATATGAGTAAATATGGTAACTTGGAGAGTTATAGGCGGTCTATGAACTCTTGGCGATTACTAATATTAATCACGAGGATGCACTATTTCCAATATGATTGTCTAGGGTATGAATGAGGAAAATCTTCTTATTCTTTATTTATTTAAGAGTTCAATTTTAGTTCTTTAGTGGAATGAGTTAAAATTAATGGATTTGACCTAAGTGAATCATTTGTTGATTGTGATTATGTTATGTCTATTGAAGCTTAAATTTAGATAGCCCGCCAAGATCCCCAATCCACACGGACTTGCATGGATCACTTGATACATTCTACCGGACCAATTTATGAGTCCATCTAGAATTGTATTTAATATATTAAGAATATAATTTGCACATTATTTATTTAATGGGCTGATCAATTATATTAATATATTAATGAAAGGCATGTGAGCTTGTTTCTTTTAGTAAGAATGGGTCTGGTTCACATGTGGGCTTTTTAATTAAAGTCTAATGGATTAAATAAAATAAGAAAATAATATTAAGCCCATATATATATGATGTGGGCGGCAAGACTAGTTTTATAGTCTAAAATATTATTTTATTTTATTATTTGATTAAATGGAGATTAATTAATTTATTAGTTAATCATTTAATTGAGAATCAAAATCTTTTTCTGATCAGGAAATATGTTTCCTAGATTAAATACTATTGGTACTAGTATACTAAAGTATAAGACTTATTTGGTAAGAAGATAAATAATAAGTTTTATTTATCTAATCAAATTAGGAACTCTTTTATTTAGTCAATAAAGAATTAAACACTTATGAGTTGAATTAGGGTTAGGATTCTAAAGTTGATAGTAATTAGGGTAAAACACAAATCCTCTTGAGTAGAGGATTCGGCCAACCCTAGTCTCCCATCATAAGGAGAATTCGGCCAACCCTAATAGGAAGAGAAGAAAGTTTCGGCCACCCTATATAATACATGCTATAGAATTCGGCCACCCTCTCTCTTGCTTGATTGATTCACTTGATCAATTTCTTCTTCTTCTCATAGTCATAGAAAAGGTTTTATTTTTTTCGGCCAAGACACAAAAGGAAAAGAGATTGTTTTAATTTGATAGTATACTATTAGCCTAAACATCAATAGGCTTTTGGTGTACAATTTCGAATAAGGTTCACGTGAGTTTCGATCACTAGATTGAGAACTCAAAAGTGACCGGAATAATCTTGGTTTTCTTTTTGGACGCTGAGAGACTAACAAATCAAAAAAAGGAGATTTTGTTTTCCATCTTTTAGGTACGCAACTCAAAGAATGGGAGACCACGCTCCTAGGTGATTCACGTTCGTGCTAGGATTGAAGATCTTGCGGATTACCATTGACGCAATTACACCGGATCACGCGACGAAAGGTATTATACTTTTATTAGTTTATATATATGTTTAATTAATTTAAAGGGTTAAGGTTCATTAAAGGAAATTTTTTAAAATATACTAAACTTGTTTTTAGTCTCGCTTCCGCTGCGTTGATCGTATTTTTCCCTACACTATAGGGACTTGAAAGTCCTTGAGAGGTTAAATATTGTTAGGGGCCTTCCCAAGCTTGAGAAAAGGGTTGAGGGAGTTTGTGGACCTTGTCAACAAGGGAAGCAAACCAAAAGTGTGCACAAGAAAGGCAAATACCTTTCCACCAAAGAGCCATTGGAGCTCCTCCACATGGACCTTATGGGTCACATTCAAACCGAGAGCTTAGGTGGTAGAAGGTGTAGGGAAAAATACGGTCAACGCAGCGGAAGCGAGACTAAAATCGAGTTTAGTATAGTTTAAAATTTTTCCATAATTTATGAACCTTAACCCTTTAAATTAATTAAACATATATAATCAAAAGTATCATACCTTTGTCGCGTGATCCGATTGACATTGCGTCGATGGTAATCCGCAAGATCTTCCAATCCAATCACGAACGTGAATCACCTAGGAGCGTGGTCTCCCTTTCTTTGAATTGTGTACCTGAGGATGGACAACAAAATCTTTTCTTTTTCGTTAGTCACAAAAACTTCTAAGAGATAACGAAGAACGTTCCGGTCACTTTTGAATTCTCAATCTAATGATCGAAACTCGCGTGAACCTTATTCGAAATTGTGCACAAAACATTTTGATGTAAAAGTTACTAGTGCACTATCGAAATAAGAACAAACTCTTCTCTCTATACCTCTTGACCGAAATTATCACACACTAGTCTAAGAGTTGGATTCTATTTTTCTCAAGTAAAAGAAAAAACTCTCAAGTCCAAAGACTTAGCAATTAGGGTTTTTCAATTCATTTTGCACAAAAATAAATATATCATATATATTGCCGCACCTCTCTTATTTTTTTTTCTATAAAATATGTAATACTATATATCTATATTCTCGAATTCAACTTGCATATTATATATTTATATGATAAGTATTGCACTCCTATTAAAGTGCACCAAAACTGCACGCACAAATAAATAAATAAATAAATATATATATATATATCTTTTGAAAATAATTCTGCATGCCTTATAATACTTATATATTTTCAGCCTTGTGCCATATATATTTAATATATATTTATATATTGTGGCCAAAAAACTCTACCATGTAGGATTTGTCTTTTGACTTAAATCCGAACCCTAGGTAGATTTCTTTAGAATTCCAAACCCTAATCCAACTCTTTAGTGTATTTGTGACTATATCAAAGACTTCCTAATTTGACTAGATAAATAAATTCCCTTTATTTATCTACTTACCAAATAAAGTCTTTTATATATATTATACTACTATAATAGTATACTACTAAGAAACATATTTCCTACTCAGAAAAAGATTTTGATTCTCAATTAAATAATTAACTAATAAATTAATTAATTTCCATTTAATCAATCAATAAAATAAAATAATATTTTAGACTATTATTCTAGTCTTGCCGACCACACCATATACATGGGCCTAATATTATTTTCTTATTTTATTTAATCCATTAGACTTTAATTAAAAAGCCCACATGTGAACCAGACCCATTCTTACTAAAAGAAACAAGCCCACATGCCTTTCATTAATATATTAATATAATTGATCAGCCCATTAAATAAATAATGTGCAAATTATATTCTTAATATATTAAATACAATTCTAGATGGACCCATAAATTGGTCCGGTAGAATATATCAAGTGATCCATGTAAGTCCGTGTGGATTGGGGATCTTGGCGGGCTATCTAAATTTAAGTTTCAATAGACATAACCTAATCACAATCAACAAATGATTCACTTAGGTCCGATCCATTAATTTTAACTCATTCCACTAAAAAGCTAAAATTGAACTCTTAAATAAAGATAGAATAAGAAGATGTTTCTCATTCATACCCTAGACAATCTTATTGGAGATGGTGTATCCTCATGAATAATATCAGTAATCGCCAAGAGCTCATAGACCGCCTATAGCTCTCCTAGTTACCATATTTACTCATATGACCACGTTTTGAACTTGGATACTTTGACTTGTCCAGAAGCCATGTTTTCAATAGACACTATCGAAAACTCAACGTTGAGATTTAATATCCAATTACCTCAAAACATCCATATGATGATATTATACTCTCATTTAATAAATGGAGCCACGATGTCCATATCTATAAATGAAGTCCTCTATCGATTAACAAATGAATATCACCAAACTATCGAGGATAGACTATGCGATATAATCGTACTCATTGATAACTCAAATGATATCACTTGCAACCATAAATCCATCACTTATCTCAGGATTAAAATAGACTCTCCGATTGTCCTGATAATGAAAAGACTTTTATCTATTGACGGTTATAGATAAAGTATTTCATTGTGATCCAGTTCAATGCACCCAGTGCACTAGATTCTTTTGCTCGAAGACACTCCGATGATTTTAGACTCATCATATCTCATTTGATCCCACTCAAATGCTAGCAAAAGAATTCTACAACTTTAACAAGATAAAGGTGCCCAACCTTTAACTTAAGTTGTGAACAATATTCAAGACTAACTAAAGAATTGTGTCTACCACATACATATCCAGATGTATGAACAATTCTTCTTTTCTCATAGTCTTTAGACCTTATGATTATTTACTTTTGACAATTATAATAATTAAACTATAAATGCTATAAGATTTGTTAAACCAGAAATCACATTATTAATATGAATAGATTGTCAAAAACACTATTACACTCTTGCTATTGAGCATAATCCTAAAGGTACATTCTTGTTGTTGTTGATGACTTCTCTAGGTTTACATGGACTTACTTCCTTAAAGAAAAGTCCGAAGCCTTTGAGAAATTCAAAATGCTTTGAGTCAAAATTCAAAATGAGAAAACTTCTCAGATTAAAAGCATTAAGAAAATTAGAAGTGATCATGGGAAAGAATTTGAAAATGCTAGCTTTGAAATTTTTTGCAATAGCTTAGGCATTTCCATGAATTTTCGGCCCCTAGGACTCCTCAACAAAATGGTATTGTTGAGAGGAAGAATAGAGTCCTCCAAGAGATGGCCCGTGTCATGTTGATTAGCAACAAAGTCCCTAGGAATTTTTGGGCCAAAGCCATCAATACGGCTTGCTACATAGGGAATAGAGTCTTCCTTAGACCCGGGACTAAACAAACATCCTATGAGTTATGGAAGGGTAGAAAACCCAATGTGAGCTACTTCCACATCTTTGGGAGCAAGTGCTATATACTAAATGACCGGGATCAACTTGGCAAGTTTGATGCCAAGAGTGATGAGGGTATTTTCATTGGGTATGCACTTAATAGCAAGGCCTATAGAGTTTTTAATCTAAAGACTCGAAGTGTTATGGAATCATCAAATGTTGTCTTTGATGATTTTAGGCCCAAAGATGATGACCATGAGAAGGATGTTTGTGAGACAGATGACCTTTCTTTGAAGGAAAGTGGTGAGACTTCAAGTGGTGTGAAGTCAAACCAAGATGAAGAGGATGATTTGCCTCTTAATAGAGTTCCTCCTTTGGACTCTAATGAACCCGCTCCTTGGGTTAGAAAACTCCATGATAAGGATTCTATCATTGGAGAGGTTAGAGAGGGTGTTAGGACTAGGCGTCAAATAGCTAATCAAATTAGCTACACTTGTTACACCTCTAAAATAGAACCCAAAAAGGTTGATGAAGCCTTGGAAGATGAGTTTTGGGTTCTTACCATGCAAAAAGAGCTAAACCAATTTGAGAGAAATGAGGTTTGGACTCTTGTTCCTAGACCTAGAAACACAAAGGTCATAGGCACTAAATGGGTGTTTAGGAACAAATCCGATGAGGATAGCAACATTGTGCAAAACAAGGCAAGGCTTGTTGCACAAGGATACTCTCAAATTGAGGGTATTGACTTTGAGGAGACTTTTGCTCCCGTTGCCCGTCTTGAGTCCATAAGGCTTCTCTTATCCATTTCTTGTGTGTACAAGTTCAAGTTACACCAAATGGATGTCAAGAGTGCCTTCCTCAATGGCTTATTGCATGAGGAAGTGTTTGTTGAGCAACCCAAGGGGTTTGTGGATCCACACCACCCCTCTCATGTCTATTGCCTCAAGAAGGCTCTACATAGGTTGAAACACGCACCGAGGGCTTGGTATGAGCGCCTCACTCTTTATCTTGTTGACAATGGCTACTCTAGAAGTAGTGTTGACAAGACTTTGTTCATCAAGTGCACTAAAGATGAGCTATTCATGGCTCAAATTTATGTTGATGACATTGTATTTGGTTCCACCAACCAATCCAAAGTTAGGCAATTTGTTGATGTCATGTCTCATGAGTTTGAAATGAGCATGGTTGGTGAACTAAATTACTTCCTATGCTTGCAAATCAAGCAAATGCATGATGGGATCTTCATATCCCAAGCTAAGTATGCAAAGAGCCTAGTGAAGAAGTTTGGTCTTGAGAATGCCAAACATTGTGACACACCCATGAGCACCACCTTGAAACTTAGCAAAGATGCAAGTGGAAAGGATGTTGATCAAAGTCTATATCGTGGCATGATAGGTAGCTTGATTTACTTGACTGCAAGTAGGCCCGATATTTGTTTTAGTGTGGGTGTTTATGCTAGGTACCAAGCTAATCCCAAAGAATCTCACATTGTTGCAGTGAAGAGGATCATTCGGTTTGTGAATGGTAACTCAAATCATGGGATTTGGTACTCCTTTGACACTAATCCAAGTCTAGTTGGATTTAGTGATGCCAATTGGGCGGGAAAGAGTGATGATAGGAAGAGTACATCAGGCGATTGCTTCTTCCTTGGGAACAATTTGATTTCTTGGTTTTGCAAGAAGCAAAACTTTATTTCCCTATCCACAGCAGAGGCAGAATACATTGCTGCCGGTAGTGCTTGCACTCAATTGATGTGGATGAAACAAATGCTAGCCGATTATGGCTTGAAGCAAGGTACTCTTACTTTATTTTGTGATAACATGAGTGCCATTAATATTTCTAAGAATCCCGTCCAACAATTTAGGACAAAGCACATTGACATTAGACACCATTTTGTAAGAGAGCTAGTTGAGAGCAAAACCATTGCATTGGAACATGTGGGAACAAATGACCAACTAGCGGATTTGTTTACAAAACCTTTAGACACCATTAGATTTGGGAACCTTAGCAAGTCTATTAGGATTTGTGACTTGGTTTGATTTGGTTTGTCTTGACCCCATATGGGGAGCTCAAGCAAAGAGAGCAAAGTTGCATGATCATGCATTGTGCTACATTGATATATTTTATGCCTCTTAGTTAATTGCTTGAGATGATTGGTTGTACATGCTTATATGTATTTTTCTTCAATAAGTGTACTACATTGACTTGCTTGCAATCCATGTTATATTTATGCTCAAACATGTATTTTTGGAATAGGAGATGTACTTTGGAAGTATTTTTTTTTTTAATGACCTTTAATTGATCTCCATGACATGATGATTCTTTTTAATGACATGCTTCAATGAAAAGTATGAGATGAAAAATGTGAATTGTTTGATTGAAAATGTTGAATGAAAATATGTGTGCAAAAGCAATTTTGAGACTCAAATCAATAAAGATCTTTATATCCAAAGTCTCTCCCTCTTTATTTGTAGAACAATGCTACTATCATACCGGTATCTCACCCGGAAAAATCAAATAGGGTGCAAAGTCGCTCATGTCTTGTTTTGCCTATAAAGTTGGATATTGAAACAAATAATAGCACGGTGTGTATAAAACTATCTAGGGGGGGGGGGGGGGTGTGAATAGATTTTAAGCTTATTGCCCAATTTTTCGTGATTAGTCAAAATTATGAAATTACCCATAAATAGATAAAGCAATAAATCAAGTATAAAATGCGGAAATTAAATAACACTTGATTTTTACGTGGAAACCCTCACTGGAAAAACCACGGGCTAGTAAGTAAGCCACACTCGAACCTCAAATCTCGAATCCACTAAATGTGTAAAACGATTACAACCTAATCCCGGAAGTAATCACACACCTACCTAATCCCGGTATGAGTGAACCTAGTCTTATTGCTTGCGAATTAAGCAACCTAATCCCGGTCACAACACAAGACTTAATTCTCTAAAAAGAGATTAACACCCTAAGTGAATATATGAATATTCAAATGCAACATAGAGCAAGGGAAACCCTATATGCTTATCTAAGATGATGAATTTGCAATTAAAAACAATCCTAGATATTAAAGCTAAATGACATGTCAATTAGCTTAGATTATCATAGATTATAGAAACCTAGATATCTATCATAAAAACAACACTCAATCAAATCAACACAACAATCTCTATCTTGAATATAAGAATATAATCTAAGATCAATCAAGTAATAAAAGAGATGCCATAATAAATTAAACACTAATTATGTATGATAATAGTGAAAAACTTACCAAAGCAAGTGTGATGATGAAAGACCCATGCAAGCAAGCATTCTAGATATGCTAGAGAATGCTAGATGAACTTTGATGCAAATGGATTTTAGTTTGAGTGTTTAAAGAGCAAACTTGATTGCTTTCTCTCTTAAAAATCTCTCTTTTGAAAGTAGGGTTCTTGATGATTAAAGAGTCACATTTAGTATAAGAGAAAGTGATGTATTTACAGGCATGAAAAACAGAGCATGTGAAAAGACAAGTTTACCCCTGAAACGCACCGATCGGCGGTTTCAATCGGTGGCCAGGCCGCCGATCATAACCGCCGAATTGGCCCAAGAGGAACAGGGGACCAACGGCGGTTTAATTCGGCGGTTTCGTGACCGCCGATCTAACCACCGAATCAAACCTGAGATTAAAAAATCAATCAGGTATGAAACGGCGGTTTCATTCGTGACCGCTGATTCAACTGCCGAAATAGGCGATAAAATCAATCAAGTCTTGAACGGCGGTCGTGACCACCGATCATAACCGCAGAATTGCTCCATACACTACTGGAAGCAAATGGCGGTTTCATTCGGCGGCCAGGCCGCCGATCATAACCGCCGATCACCAACAAAGGTGAAAACCAAGGAGAAGCCAAGGACATTCTCCGTAGGCGGTCCTCGCGCTAAACCAAGCACATCATAGTGCATGCGCGAACGTTTCCGAAAACTATCGGGAAACGAATTACAAGACAACAAGACACATTACACACAACAAAATATAACAAATAAGTGCAAGTGTGAAATGTGACAAGTGAAGAGAATGCACACATATGCAATGTATGTTAAGTGTGTGTGTGCAACTAATCTCTTTAAAGAAAAGTAAGTACATAGAAATTTACCTTCGGTGCTTATCAAGACGAGGTCTTCAAAGGGCTTGAGCAATAGCACCGATACCTAGGCTACCCTTACAAAGAACCCCCAACATGTGGTTTGTCCACGAAATGAGCCAATCAACAAATGGGAACCTTACAATCTCCCCCTTTGGCTTTTTCATGACAAAACCACCACTCACATTGATTCCTCTCAACGAAATAGAAACTACGGGACAACTATGATTTTCTATAGTACAAAGAGATAAGAAAATAAAACTTCAAGTCTTCAATCTCTTGTAGAATAATCAAGCTCTGAAAAGAAAGTTTCTAACATTTCCAATACAAGTAAAATGTGAGATGAATCAAGTGAGAACAAAAACAAGCATTTGCATTTGTAAAAGATTAGGCACAACATTATGAAATGTATGTGTATGCAATGCTCCCCCTCAACGGGTTACTCCCCCTCAATGAATGTTCTCCCCAATATGCACAATTGCTACTATAATTTGCAACTCCCCATACCATATCCTACTCCCCCTTTTTGTCATGATATAGGCAAAGGAGTAGTCCCCAACCGGGTCACTCATAGCAACGAGAGATAGTAGCATGCAAGATATTTGCATATCAATATAAGTCACGTTATGCATCTTAATTAATTGGAGAGAAACAAGGAGATTTATTTGAAAGAAAATGTGTGAATCAAACATGCTTTGCATACAAGACACGTAGCATTCAAGTCCAAAAAACAATGGTATTTGGCAAAGCAAATGACAAAGGTTTCTAATGAGAATTCAAACCAATTTCACCAATGTCATGAGTAAAGCAAGGATATAGAATATATTGATTTCAATTTAAGAATAACTATATCCAACTTTATAAGCGAAACATGGCATGAGCGACTTTGCACCCTATTTGATTTTTCCGGATAAGATATCCTTATGATAGTAGCCATGTTCAACCAATAAAAAAGGAGAGACATTTGGAATGTAAATTCCTTTGAACGGATAAGCTTTCACACAATACAAGATCCTTTATTCAATTTGAGTCTCATAAGCTTTCACACAAGGTTTTGCATTTTAAGAATATGCAATCATTAATTCATGCTTTTCATGTGAGCATGTTATATTTCATGCTTTTTCATTTGACATTAGCATGTTATTTAAGAATCATCATGTCATGGAGATAATCATAGGTCATTCAAATCATACTTCCTATATACATCTCCTAGTCCAAAAATGCATGTTTGAACATAAATATGACATGGATTGTAAATAAGCAAGGTTCACACTTATTGAATTGAAAACATATAAACATATGTGCAACCAAGCTTACTCAAACAATTAAGAGAAGAGGCATAAGATTTTCAAATTTTTTGCAAGTGACAAGAATGCAAAATAGCTCTCTTTGCTTGAGTTCCCCATATGGGGTCAAATATTAAACTCATCACTCTACAAGACATATCCCAATAGATCTACTTAGCGTTTTAAATCGAGTAGAATCTAAGGGTTTAGTAAATAGGTCCGCAAGTTGATCATTAGTACCTACATATTCAAGTACTATGCATTTATTTTCAACAAGCTCTCTAATGAAATGATGTCAGATGTCAATATGCTTAGTTCTAGAATGTTGCACCGGATTCTTGGAAATATTAATGGCACTCATGTTATCACAAAAGAGAGAGAGAGTACCTTGGTTGAATCCGTAGTCTACTAGCATTTGCTTCATCCATAGGAGTTGTGTGCATCCACTCCCCGCGGCTATGTACTTGGCCTCGGCCATGGACAAGGAAATCGAGTTTTGCTTCTTGCAAAACCAAGACACCAAGTTGTTGCCTAGGAAGAAGCAACCGCCCGATGTGCTTTTCCTATCATCACAATTTCCTGCCCAATCCGCATCACTAAAGCCTACAAGACTAGCATTAGTGTCAAAAGAGTACCAAATCCCATAGTTGGAAGTCCCATTCACATAGAGAATGATTCTCTTTACGGAAGAGAGATGGGACTCCTTGGGATCCGCTTGGTACCTAGCACACACGCCCACACTAAAAGATATATCAGGCCTACTTGCGGTCAAATAAAGCAAGCTACCTATCATGCCCCGATATAGAGTTTGCTCCACACTTTTACCACTAGCATCCTTGCTTAGCTTCAAACTGGTACTCATTGGTGTATCACAATGTTTGGCATTCTCTAAACCAAACTTCTTCACTAGGTTTTTGGCATATTTGGCTTGGGTTATGAAAATCCCATCATCTAATTGCCTAATTTGCAAACCTAGGAAGTAACTAAGCTCACCAACAAGACTCATTTCAAATTCATGAGACATGACATCAACAAATTGTTGGACCTTGGTGTTGTTGGTGGAGCCAAAAACTATATCATCAACATATATTTGAGCTATGAAAAGCTCATCATTGTCTCTCTTGATGAATAGTGTCTTGTCAACACTACCCCTTGAGTAGTTATTGTCAACAAGAAATTGAGTGAGGCGCTCATACCAAGCCCTCGGTGCTTGTTTCAACCCATATAGAGCCTTCTTGAGGCGATAGACATGGTTGGGGTGGTGTGCATCCACAAACCCCTTGGGTTGTTCAACAAACATTTCCTCTTGCAAGAAGCCATTGAGGAAGGCACTCTTGACATCCATTTGGTGCAATTTGAACTTGTGCACACAAGAAATGGACAAGAGAAGCCTAATGGACTCTAACCGGGCAATGGGAGCAAATGTCTCCTCAAAGTCGATACCCTCAATTTGAGAGTACCCTTGTGCTACAAGTCTAGCCTTGTTCTGCATTATGTTGCCATCCTCATCGGATTTGTTCCTATAAATCCACTTGGTGCCTATCACATTAGTGCTTTTAGGCCTAGGAACTAGAGTCCAAACCTCATTCATTTCGAATTGGTTTAGCTCTTCTTGCATGGCAAGAACCCAAAATTCATCATTTAAGGCTTCATCAACCTTTTTGGGTTCAATTTGAGAGGTGTAGCATGTAAAGCTAATGAGATTAGCTATTTGACGCCTTGTCCTCACACCCTCATTCACATCTCCAATAACATCCTTTTTGTTATGGAGTCTTCTAACCCATGGAGCGGGTTCATTAGAGTCCAAGAGAGGGACTCTAGTAATAGGTTGTGTGACTTCATTATTATCATTGGATGTTCCAACATTGGGAGTCACCACAACCCTCTCCAAATGAGAGTCATCCTCTAAAACTTCCTCCTCCTCATGGTCATTAGACTTAAGCCTTGTATCATCAATAACAACATTCGATGATTCCATGACGGTTCGAGTCTTCAAGTTGAAAACTCTATAGGCTCTACTATTCAAGGCATAGCCAATAAAGATACCCTCATCACTCTTAGCATCAAACTTGCCAAGTTGATCACGGTAATTTAAAATGTAGCATTTGCTTCCAAATGTGTGGAAGTAGCTAACATTTGGCTTTCTACCCTTCCATAACTCATAGGAGGTGTTTCTAGATCCGGGCCTTAGGAAAACACGATTCCCTATATAGCAAGCCGTATTGACGGCTTCGGCCCATAGGTTCTTAGGGACATTGTTGCTAAGCAACATCACTCGGGCCATCTCTTGAAGGACCATATTCTTCCTCTCAACAACTCCATTTTGTTGAGGTGTCCTAGGAGCCGAGAACTCATGGGAGATGCCTAAGCTATTGCAATAGCTTTCAAAAGAGGCATTCTCAAATTCCCTCCCATGGTCACTTCTAATCCGTTTAATGCTTTTAATGTTAGAATTTATTTCATTTTGTATTTTAGTACAAAGCATTTTAAACTTATCAAAAGTTTCGGATTTTTCTCTAAGAAAATATGTCCATGTAAATCTAGAGAAATCATCAACACAAACAAAAATGTATCTCTTTCCACCCAAACTCTCGGTTTGCATAGGACCCATGAGATCCATGTGGAGAAGCTCTAAAGGCTCCTTGGTGGAGAGATACTTGCCCTTTTTATGCATGCTCTTGGTTTGTTTTCCTTGTTGACAAGGTCCACAAATTCCATTGGCTTTCTTCCCAAGCATAGGGAGGCCACGCACACAATCGAACTTTCCAAGGGTTCTTAAATCCCTAAAGTTCATGTGGCCAAGTCTTTTATGCCACAACTCTATTTGCTCATCCATGGACACATTGTTTGAGACAATTCTAGCTTCAAGACAATAGCAATTATCGCTAGATCTCATACCTTTCAATAAGGTTTGTCTATCGGGCTTTAGGATCGAGCAATCATCTTTACAAAATAAGACGGAATATCCTTCATCACTTAGATGTGAAATGCTTATTAAATTGGCTTTCAAGCCATCAACAAATAAAGCATCGGATAAGGAGGGTAATCCGAGAACGGAAATGGTTCCTTTCCCTACAACTTTCTTTTTGGATCTATCACCAAAAGTGACATATCCTCCTTCCTCCATAAAAAGAGTCTCGAAGAAACTCTTGTTTCCCGTCATGGGCCTAGAGCACCCACTATCTAAATACCAAAAATTAGAAGAATTTGCCTTCAAGGCTATTTGAGCAACATGGCAAACATTTTCATTCTTTCTAATCCACCTAGAAACAATATTTGCTTTCTTAGTGGTCTTTGGTAATTGGGCTCTAGATGTTCTAGGATCATGCATAATAATATTATCATTCCTAGGAATATGCATCATGGCTCTTTTCTTTTTCTTCTCAATCATGCTTCTAGTCTTGCACATTTTAATATATCGAAAGCAATGTGGTCTAATATGACCATCAAATCCACAAAAATGACATATAGGAGTAAAATAAGGAATTATACCTTGTCCTTGTCTTTGTGGATGAATGGGTTCAATCCATCTTCGTTGTTGAACCGGTCTAGATTGCTTCCTAGCTTGAGGTTGCATGATTGGCCTTTTTCCTTTGTGAGCAAATTGTGGAGGAATGTTGGCATGAGAGAACCTAGGGGATTGAGCTTGAGGTTGCCTTCTTGGCCCCATCTTCGCTTGTGCATTTGAACATTGTCCTATTTCTAACTTCTTTCCAGGAATTTGCACAAATGAAGTTTCTTCGTTCCTCAAACTCTTGACAAACACGGTCTTGTTAAAGGTTGAGATCTTCTTGCCATCTTCATACCCAAGACCCCTCTTGTCACATGGACTATTTCCAACACCAAGCATATGGTCAAGCTTCTTGGTGCTAGAATCCATCCTAGTCATAGACTCTCTTACTTCTTCAAGTTCCCTCTTTAGGCTTTCTTCATTCCTCCTAGATAAGACTAACTCCTCACTTAGCTTATCTTCCATCTTCTTGAATTTTTCCACTTGTTCACTTAAGTGGTCATTTTGAGATGAAAGCTCAAGATTTTCTTCTCTCCACATCTTGATCTTTCTTGTGCTCTTGATTGCTAAATCATTAAACTCGGCATGGTATTTAGCAAGCACCTTTTTCTCCACTGTAAGTGCCTCACTTTTGATTGGCGTATTTCGTTGGCAAAATCACAATGGGGTTCTATATGTAAAGATAGCTTAGGATGGAAGAAAACCTCATTGCATGATCAAGAGCTTCAAGGAAGGTAGATTTCTTGACTTACTCTATTTTGAAGAGATGTAGTTGCACACACTCACATTTTGCATATTTTGATGATTGCATTTTGTATTCCCAAAGCCTTGCCATGCATTATTCCTAGGTATACACTTGTTGCAAAGGGCGCTGTTCCAAGCGCCCCACAAGGCGCTGTACGAACAGCGCCCCCTTCAGACCCGATGAGAATGGGTCATTTTTGCATCAGACCTGATGCATTTTTTATGTAGGCGCTGTACGGGCGCTGTACGAAAGTGCTGTACGTACAGCGCCCTACCTTGGCCGAGCAAGTTCAGAATCTTGGCGCTGTTCAGGCGCTGTTCAAAAGCGCTTTTCTGAATAGCGCCCATGTAGAAGACGTTTCATCTTCTCCTTCAGGCGCTGTTCAGGTCGCTCTACGTACAGCGACCTGTACAGCGCCCAAGGCATTTTCAGGCCATTTTTTCAAAACGATGTCACTTCACTTGGATCCCATTTATATATGTCTTGATAGTCTTGGCTCGTTTTCTAGAGCAAAAATTACACTTTTGAGAGCATGATTGAGTATCTTCAAGCCAAGGTATCAAGACTTCATCTTTAAGCTTCCAAATCACAAAACCCTTCATCTTGCATCTTTCATTTATCATCTAGCATAATTCTAGGTTGATTTCATCTAGGGTTTTTAGTTTTGCTCACATGACTTGTATCTAGAACATCATTCTCATATCTATATGTTCTTGCTTTACAAGATAGCTTCTTTATCACTTGAATTGATTCAAGATTGCATCTTTATGACTTGACTTAGTTTCAAGATTGTTTTATTGTGGTTTGTGAGTTGTATTGTGATAGATAATGCATATAGGATTTTGGTTGCTTATTTAGTGTTGTTTTATGCATGTCATCTAGTAATATGATATCTAGGATTGTCTAACATGTTCATCCTTGCCTAGATAAGCTTAAATGTCTAACCTTGCATTTTTAGCATCTTGAGTATTTCACATATTCACCTTAGGTTGTGCTATCTCTTCACCTTAGAGACAAGTCTTGTATTTACCTCTTAGGTAGTTTGCAAGCAAGGGACTAGAGTCACTATTAAAGGCCCGCAGGTAGCAAAGACGGATTAGTAAATTTAGGTGTGATGTGGTCAACCTAATTTGTAATCGTATTTGCAAATAGTGGATTCGAGGTTCTCGTGTGGCGCACATAACAGCCCATGGTTTTTCCCCGTGTGGGTTTCCACGTAAATATTGTGTGTCCTCTAATTTCCGCACTTGTATGTTTTTTTTATTGACTAGATTGGGGCTTTTTCGTAATTTGGACTAATCTCGAAAAATTGGGTAAAATTGTTTAAAATCTATTCACCCCCCCTCTAGATTACTTTAGGACACGTTTATCATTTATTTTCAATTGGTATCAGAGCGGGTTCCTTAACATAATTAGGAGATCCCTTGCTCTTGTTAGAGTCTCTTGCATTTGTTTGCATTGTGGTGTGTGCTTAGTTTGTTTGTGTGCATTCATTTCATTCAAACCCAAACACAATGAGTGGAAATGGAATGGGAGGTGCGAGTGCCTCTAGCACAAGACCCCCCTTGCTCACCGGGGTCAATTACGCCTCATGGAAGGGCAAAATGGAAGCTTATGTGAGTCAAATTCATGACCGGGCATGGATGGCGATTGAAGATGGATACACTCCACCTATGATGACTCCTACGGGAGGTGGAGAGGAAGTCCTCAAGCCGAAGGCACAATGGACTCCACAAGAATTTGAGGCTTCAAAATGGAACAACAAAGCCATGCATGCAATCCTATGTGCCATAGATGACAACCAATACAAGCTCATTCAAACTACAAGGATAGCAAAGGAAGCTTGGGATATATTAGAGACGGCTCATGAAGGAACCGATGTGGTTAAGGATTCCAAGCTTCAAGTTCTCCAAACACAATTTGAGACCATAAGGATGGAGGATGATGAGTGCTTCAATGACTTCCAAGTGAAGCTCATGGATATAGTAAACCAAAGTCACCAACTTGGTGATCCCTACTCTGATAGAAGAATTAAGCAAAAGATCATGAGGTCACTTCCCGAGAGGTTTGAATCCAAAGTGACGGCATTGGAGGAAAATAGTGACTACTCAAGAATGAAGCCAAGTGAAGTCATTGGAAGGCTCTTGGCGTATGAATCCAGGAAAGGTCCTACAACTACACCTCCAAAGAAGCAAAAGAGTCTTGCCTTGAAGAGTGTCAAGGTTGAGAAAGATGAAGAAGACTCGGATGAAGAAATTGCTTTGATGGCAAAAAAAGTTCAAGCAATTCATGAGATTTGAGAAGAGAGGGTTTGGCTCCAAGGGAAAGTTTGTAAAGAAGAAGGCTCCTTTCAAGAAAGTGGAGCAAGCTCAAGAGAAAGACCATAAGAAGGGTGTCCAATGCTATGAGTGTAGTGGGTTTGGACACATTGCTCCCGAATGTGCAAATTTGAAGAAGAAGAAAGGAAGAGCCATGGCGGTTACTTGGAGTGATAGTGATGACTTAGAAGATGAAGACAAGTCTTCGGATGATGAGGAAGACCAAGTTGCCAACTTCATTGCTTTCTCATCCTCTCACAATAGCAATGAAGTTATGAGTGATAAAGAAGAGGAAGATGACAAGCAAGAAGAAGTGGATGAAAATGACTCAAATGGTGGGAGTAACTCCTCAACGTCAAATGTTGAGTTTGATGAAGAGATGGACTATGATGACTTCATGAGATTCTTTGAGAACTCAAGATTGAAGAAGAAAAAGGAGATACAAAAGTTGAAAGGGGAGAAGCTTGAGTTGACATCCAAAGTGACTCATTTGAGCAAGGAAATGAGTAAGGCAAAAGAGATAGAAGAAGGGTTGAAGATGGAGTTAGTCTTGGTCAAGAAAAGTGAACAAAGCTTGGGGAAAGAGCTCATGGAAGCAAAAGAGTTGATTGCTAAGATGACTTCCGGAACCGAGAAGCTTGACAAGATGCTATCTTGTGGGAAGAGTCCTAGTGACAATAAGGGGTTAGGATATGTGGAAGAAATGGAAGCCACATCCTTGAAGAAGACAACTTTTGTCAAGAGCAAGGAGGTTGAGAATGCTCAAACCCCTCAACAATCAACCAAGTGGGTTGAAGTCGGTGAATCCTCCAAGCAAGCACAAGCAAGGATTCCAACAAGAGCTCCTCCTCAACCTAGAGCTCCTCCTCAACCTAGAGCTCCACAACCAAGACCTCCACAACAAAGGATCCCACAAGCTCAACATGGGGTCTTTCATGCTCAACCTAGAAGACATGCCAACTTGGCTCAACCACAAAGGAAAGAGTTGCCTCAACATCAAATAGCAACTCAAAATAGAAGGAGGCCATAAATGTTTGCTCAAGGTTATGGTATGAATTCCTACTTTACTCCTACTTGCCATTTTTGTGGAATTGAAGGCCATATTAGGCCTAATTGCCTTAAGTATATTAAATTGTGTAGAAGAGAAAGTATGATTGAGAAAAATATGCTTAGAAGAGCCACAATGCATGCACCTAGGAATTTTAGAGCTAATGGACCAATGGCTCCTAGGAATGACCATGTTTCACCGAGGATGAGTAGACATGATGACTATTATTGCTATGTGGCCCAAGTTGCCTTAAAAGCAAATGCCTCTAACACTTGGTACCTTGATAGTGGGTGTTCTAGGCACATGACCGGAAACAAGAGTTTCTTTGAATCTCTTGTGATGGAGGATGGTGGGTATGTCACCTTTGGTGATGGATCTAAGAAAAAGGTCATAGGGAAAGGTAATATATCTATTCCCGGTTTACCCTCCTTGCCCAATGCTCTCTATGTTGATGGCTTGCAAGCCAATCTCATTAGTATATCACACTTAAGTGATGAAGGGCTTTCGGTTATGTTTGGAAAAGTTGATTGCTCTATTCTTAAGGAAAATGGGCAAGTTTTGTTGAAAGGCAAGAGATCAAGTGACAATTGTTATTGTCTTGAGTCTAATCTCATCTCTTGTAACTTGTCTACTAGTGAGCAAATTGAGGTGTGGCACCAAAGACTTGGCCATATGAACTATAGGGACTTGAAAGTCCTTGATAGGTTGAATGTTGTTAGGGGCCTTCCCAAGTTTGGGAAAAAGGTTGAGGGAGTTTGTGGACCTTGTCAACAAGGAAAGCAAACTAAGAGTGTGCACAAGAAAGGCAAATACCTCTCCACCAAAGAGCCATTGGAGCTCATCCATATGGACCTTATGGGTCCCATTCAAACCGAAAGTTTAGGTGGTAGAATGGTACATTCTTGTTGTTGTTGATGACTTCTCTAGGTTTACTTGGACTTACTTCCTTAGAGAAAAGTCCGAAGCCTTTGAGAAATTCAAAATGCTTTGTGTCAAAATTCAAAATGAGAAAACTTCTCACATTAAAAGCATTAAGAAAATTAGAAGTGATCATGGGAAAGAATTTGAAAATGCTAAGTTTGAAAATTTTTGCAATAGCTTAGGCATTTCCCATGAATTTTCGGCCCCTAGGACTCCTCAACAAAATGGTGTTGTTGAGAGGAAGAATAGAGTCCTCCAAGAGATGGCCCGTGTGATGTTGCTTAGCAACAAAGTCCCTAGAAATCTTTGGGCCGAAGCCATCAATATGGCTTGCTACATAGGGAATAGAGTTTTCCTTAGGCCCGGGACTAAACAAACATCCTATAAGTTATGGAAGGGTAGAAAACCCAATGTGAGCTACTTCCACATCTTTGGGAGTAAGTGCTATATACTAAATGACCGGGATCAACTTGGCAAGTTTGATGCCAAGAGTGATGAGGGTATTTTCATTGGGTATGCACTTAATAGCAAGGCCTATAGAGTTTTTAATCTAAAGATTCAAAGTGTTATGGAATCATCAAATGTTGTCTTTGATGATTGTAGGCCCAAACATGATGACCATGAGGAGGATGTTTGTGAGGTGAATGACTTTCCTTTGAAGGAAAGTGGTGAGACTTCTAGTGGTGTGAAGTCAAACCAAGATGAAGATGATGATTTGCCTTTTAATAGAGTTCCCCCTTTGGACTCTAATGAACCCGCTCCTTGGGTTAGAAAGCTCCATGATAAGGATGATATCATTGGAGAAGTTAGAGAGGGTGTTAGGACTAGGCGTCAAATAGCTAATCAAATTAGTTACACTTGTTACACCTCTCAAATAGAACCCAAAAAGGTTGATGAAGCCTTGGAAGATGAGTTTTGGGTTCTTGCCATGCAAGAAGAGCTAAACCAATTTGAGAGAAATGAGGTTTGGACTCTTGTTCCTAGACCCAAAAACACCAATGTCATAGGAACTAAATGGGTGTTTAGGAACAAATTCGATGAGGATGGCAACATTGTGCGAAACAAGGCAAGGCTTGTTGCACAAGGATACTCTCAAATTGAGGGTATTGACTTTGAGGAGACTTTTGCTCCCGTTGCCCGTCTTGAGTCCATAAGGCTTCTCTTATCCATTTCTTGTGTGTACAAGTTCAAGTTACACCAAATGGATGTCAAGAGTGCCTTCCTCAATGGTTTATTGCATGAGGAAGTGTTTGTTGAGCAACCCAAGGGGTTTGTGGATCCACACCACCCCTCTCATGTCTATCGCCTCAAGAAGGCTCTATATGGGTTGAAACAAGCACCGAGGGCTTGGTATGAGCGCCTCACTCTTTATCTTGTTGACAATGGCTACTCAAGAGGTAGTGTTGACAAGACTTTGTTCATCAAGTGCACTAAAGATGAGCTATTCATAGCTCAAATTTATGTTGATGACATTGTATTTGGTTCCACCAACCAATCCAAAGTTAGACAATTTGTTGATGTCATGTCTTATGAGTTTGAAATGAGCATGGTTGGTAAACTAAATTATTTCCTAGGCTTGCAAATCAAGCAAATGCATGATGGGATCTTCATATCCCAAGCTAAGTATGCTAAGAGCCTAGTGAAAAAGTTTGGCCTTGAGAATGCCAAACATTGTGACACACCCATGAGCACCACCTTGAAACTTAGCAAAGATGCTAGTGGAAAGGATGTGGAACAAAGTCTATATCGTGGCATGATAGGTAGCTTGATTTACTTGACCGCAAGTAGGCCCGATATTTGTTTTAGTGTGGGTGTTTGTGCTAGGTACCAAGCTAATCCCAAGGAGTCTCACCTTGTGGCGGTGAAGAGGATCATTCGGTTTGTGAATGGTACCTCAAATCATGGGATATGGTACTCCTTTGACATTAATCCAAGTCTTGTAGGATTTAGTGATGCCGATTGGGCGGGAAATTGTGATGATAGGAAGAGTACATCGGGCGGTTGCTTCTTCCTTTGGAACAATTTGGTTTCTTGGTTTTGCAAGAAGCAAAACTCAATTTCCCTATCCACGGCCGAGGCGGAATATATTGCCGCCGATAGTGCTTGCACTCAATTGATGTGGATGAAACAAATGCTAGCCGATTATGGCTTGGAGCAAGGTACTCTTACTTTATTTTGTGATAACATGAGTGCCATTAACATTTCTAAGAATCCCGTCCAACATTCTAGGACAAAGCACATTGACATTAGACACCATTTCATAAGAGAGCTAGTTGAGAGTAAAACCATTGCATTGGAACATGTGGGAATAAATGACCAACTAGCGGATTTGTTTACAAAGCCTTTAGACACCATTAGATTTAGGAACCTTAGCAAGTCTATTGGGATTTGTCAATTGGGTTGATTTGGTGTGTCTTGACCCCATATGGGGAGCTCAAGCAAAGAGAGCAAAGTTGCATGATCATACATTGTGCCACATTGATATATTTTATGCCTCTTAGTTAATTGCTTGAGATGATTGGTTGTACATACTTATATGTATTTTTCTAAATAAGTGTGCTACATTGCCTTGCTTGCAATCCATGTCATATCTATGCTCAAACATGCATTTTTGGAATAGGAGATGTACTTCGGAAGTACTTTTTGAATGACCTTTAATTGATCTCCATGACATGATGATTCTTTTTAAATGACATACCTAAGTTGAAAAGTATGAAATGAAAATGTGAAATGTTTGATTGCAAATGTTGTATGCAAATTTGTGTGCAAAAGCAATGTTGAGACTTAAATCAATAAGGATCTTAATATCCAAAGTCTCTCTTTCTTTATTTGTAGAACAAGGCTACTATCATACGGGTATCTTACCCGGAAAAATCAAATAGGGTGCAAAGTCGCTCATGTCTTGTTTTGCCTATAAAGTTGGATATAGTTGCTCTTTATTTTAGAAATTCTAAAATTCTATATCCTTGCTTTTTCCATGACAAAGGGTGAAATTGGTTTGAATTCTATTGGAAACCTTTGTTGTTTGCCTTGCCAAATACCATTGTTTTGGTCTTAGATGCAACATGTCTTGCATGCAAAGCATCATTGTCACACATTTTTTTTAAAATAAAACTCCTTGAATCTCTCTTACTTGGTTCAGGTGCATAAAATTGCCTATATGATTGCACATGTGGTCATGCTTCAAGCTCTCCTTGCTAATGCTTACCTATTAGGGGAGACTCCCTTTGCCTATCTCATGACAAAAAAGGGGAGTAAGGTTTGGGAAGAATTTGTGCTTCTAGGCATTGCATTTAGGGGGAGTTGAGAGTGAGTAACCCATGTTGGGAGATGATTGCATTGAGTGGAAGTTGCATTGCTTGTTTGATTTTTTTTGAAACCTTTTGAAATGACATTTCTTTTGTTATTAGCATCTCTCCCACACTTGTTCTTGGAAGGTATTTTTCTTGTTGATTGTGTGTAGGTTGGATTTTTTTCTACAAGCTTGGATTTGACTTGAAGATGTTCAAGACTTAGACTAGGAGCTTAATTGAAATGTAGAAAACTTTTGTTGACCAATCTTTTGTTTTGTGAGGATGCTATGTGAGTGGTGATTTTGTCACGGAATAGCCAAAGGGGGAGATTGTAAGTGCCTCACTTTTGATTGGCGTATTTCGTTGGCAAAATCACAATGGGGTTCTATATGTAAAGATAGCTTAGGATGGAAGAAAACCTCATTGCATGATCAAGAGCTTCAAGGAAGGTAGATTTCTTGACTTACTCTATTTTGAAGAGATGTAGTTGCACACACTCACATTTTGCATATTTTGATGATTGCATTTTGTATTCCCAAAGCCTTGCCATGCATTATTCCTAGGTATACACTTGTTGCAAAGGGCGCTGTTCCAAGCGCCCTACAAGGCGCTGTACGAACAGCGCCCCCTTCAGACCCGATGAGAATGGGTCATTTTTGCATCAGACCTGATGCATTTTTTATGTAGGCGCTGTACGGGCGCTGTACGTACAGCGCCCTACCTTGGCCGAGCAAGTTCATAATCTTGGCGCTGTTCAGGTGCTGTTCAAAAGCACTCTTCTGAATAGCGCCAATGTAGAAGACGTTTCATCTTCTCCTTCAGGCGCTGTTCAGGTCGCTCTACGTACAGCGACCTGTACAGCGCCCAAGGCATTTTCAGGCCATTTTTTCAAAACGATGTCACTTCACTTGGATCCCATTTATATATGTCTTGATAGTCTTGGCTCGTTTTCTAGAGCAAAAATTACACTTTTGAGAGCATGATTGAGTATCTTCAAGCCAAGGTATCAAGACTTCATCTTTAAGCTTCCAAATCACAAAACCCTTCATCTTGCATCTTTCATTTATCATCTAGCATAATTCTAGGTTGATTTCATCTAGGGTTTTTAGTTTTGCTCACATGACTTGTATCTAGAACATCATTCTCATATCTATATGTTCTTGCTTTACAAGATAGCTTCTTTATCACTTGAATTGATTCAAGATTGCATCTTTATGACTTGACTTAGTTTCAAGATTGTTTTATTGTGGTTTGTGAGTTGTATTGTGATAGATAATGCATATAGGATTTTGGTTGCTTATTTAGTGTTGTTTTATGCATGTCATCTAGTAATATGATATCTAGGATTGTCTAACATGTTCATCCTTGCCTAGATAAGCTTAAATGTCTAACCTTGCATTTTTAGCATCTTGAGTATTTCACATATTCACCTTAGGTTATGCTATCTCTTCACCTTAGAGACAAGTCTTGTATTTACCTCTTAGGTAGTTTGCAAGCAAGGGACTAGAGTCACTATTAAAGGCCCGCGGGTAGCAAAGACGGATTAGTAAATTTAGGTGTGATGTGGTCAACCTAATTTGTAATCGTATTTGCAAATAGTGGATTCGAGGTTCTCGTGTGGCGCACATAACAGCCCGTGGTTTTTCCCCGTGTGGGTTTCCACGTAAATATTGTGTGTCCTCTAATTTCCGCACTTGTATGTTTTTTTATTGACTAGATTGGGGCTTTTTCGTAATTTTGACTAATCTCGAAAAATTGGGTAAAATTGTTTAAAATATATTCCCCCCCCCCCCCCCCCTCCAGATTACTTTAGGACACGTTTATCATTTATTTTCATCCACAAAACTACTTATGGAGTTAGAAGAGGAATCACTTTCTTCTCCACTTGAGTCAATTTCCTCTTGACTCATTTCCTCTCTCTCACTAGCAATTTTGCTTTTATGGGAGGAGGCAAAAGCTAGGAGGTTAGCCATGAGCTCTTCATCACTTGAAGACTCATCTCCCTCGATGGAGTCATCACTACTACTACTCCATGTGGCGGCCACCACTTTACCTTTCTTCTTGACATCGTGATTAGCACATTCGGGGGCAAAGTGACCTATGCCACCACACTCGAAGCATCAGACCCCTTTCCTTTCGGTCTTCTCTGTCCTAGGCTCAAACTTGTTGTAGGAACCCTTTTTCTTGTAGTTTTGACCTTTGGAACCAAAGTCCTTTTTCCCGAACTTCATAACCCTCTTGAATCTCTTCACAAATAATGCAAGGTCTTCGTCCGAGTCATTCTTCTTTGCCTCATTTTCATCCTTGGAGGTCTTCAAAGCAATTCCTTTTTGCTTTTTAGGAGGTGTGGAGATAGGACCCTTCCTAGACTCATAAGCTAGAAGTCTCCCAATCACCTCACTCGGCTTCATATCCTTATATCCACTATTTTCTTCTAAAGCCGTTACTTTTGATTCAAACCTATCCGGAAGAGATCTCATAATCTTTTGCTTGATTCTCCTATCCGAATATGGATCACCAAGTTGATGACTTTGGTTGACTATGTCCATCAACTTGATCTCGAAGTCGTTGAAGCACTTATTCTCCTCCATCTTCAGCATCTCGAATTGAGTTTGGAGGACTTCAAGCTTAGAGTCCTTCACCACTTCGGTTCCCTCATGTGCATTCTCTAGGATGTCCCAAGCCTCCTTAGCTATCCTAGTATTTTGAATCAATTTGTATTGATTTTCGTCCATAGCACATAAGATGGCATGCATCGCCTTCCTATTCCACTTTGAAGCCTCAAACTCTTGCGCGTTCCATTGCGCCTTAGGCTTCAATACTTCTTCTCCTCCACCATCGGGAGTCATCTTGGGTAGATGATATCTGTCTTCCACCGCCATCCATGCACGGTCATGAATTTGGCATATATAGGATTCCATCTTCCCTTTCCATTGGGAATAGTTCAATCCTGCAAGAAGTGGAGGCCTTGTGCTAGAAGCACCTTCGTTGCCACCACCATTTCCACCGTTTCCACTCATAGTGTTTATGAATGAATAAAATGAATGCAAATGTATGAATGATCAAAAATCACACAAAATGCAAAACACACCAAAATAAGCAAGGATCACCAATGTATGTCTAGGAACCCGCTCTGATACCAATTGAAACAAATTATAGCAGGGTGTGTATAAAACTATCTAGAGGGGGGGTGAATAGATTTTAAGCTTATTACCCAATTTTTCGTGATTAGTCAAAATTACGAAATTACCTATAAATAGATAAAGCAATAAATCAAGTATAAAATGCGGAAATTAAATAACACTTGATTTTTACGTGGAAACCCTCACGGGAAAAACCACGGGCTAGTAAGTAAGCCACACTCGAACCTCGAATCCACTAAATGTGTAAAACGATTACAACCTAATCCCGGAAGTAATCACACACCTACCTAATCCCGGTATGAGTGAACCTAGTCCTATTGCTTGCGAATTAAGCAACCTAATCCCGGTCACAACACAAGACTTAATTCTCTAAAAAGAGATTAACACCCTAAGTGAATATATGAATATTCAAATGCAACATAGAGCAAGGGAAACCCTATATGCTTATCTAAGATGATGAATTTGTAATTAAAAACAATCCTAGATATTAAAGCTAAATGACATGTCAATTAGCTTAGATAATCATAGATTATAGAAACCTAGATATCTATCATAAAAACAACACTCAATTAAATCAACACAACAATCTCTATCTTGAATATAAGAATATAATCTAGGATCAATCAAGTAATAAAGAGATGCCATAATAAATTAAACACTAATTATGTATGATAATAGTGAAAAACTTACCAAAGCAAGTGCGATGATGAAGACCCATGCAAGCAAGCATCCTAGATATGCTAGAGAATGCTAGATGAACTTTGATGCAAATGGATTTTGGTTTGAGTGTTTAATGAGCAAACTTGATTGCTTTCTCTCTTAAAAATCTCTCTTTTGAAAGTAGGGTTCTTGATGATTAAAGAGTCACATTCAAAACAAGAGAAAGTGATGTATTTATAGGCATGAAAAACAGAGCATGTGAAAAGACAAGTTTGCCCGTGAAAAGACGATGATTAAAGAGTCACATTCAAAACAAGAGAAAGTGATGTATTTATAGGCATGAAAAACAGAGCATGTGAAAAGACAAGTTTGCCCCTGAAACGCACCGATCGGCGGTTTCAATCGGCGGCCAGGTCGACGATCATAACCGCTGAATTGGCCCAAGAGGAAAAGGGGACCAACGGCGGTTTAATTCGACAGTTTCGTGACCGCTTAATCAAACCTGAGATTAAAAAATCAATCAGGTAAGAAACGGCGGTTTCATTCGTGACCGCCGATTCAACCGCCGAATTAGGCCGAGAGATAAAATCAATCAGGTCTTGAACGGCGGTTTCGAACGGCGGTTTCGAACGGCAGTTTCGAACGGCGGTCGTGACCGCCGATCATAACCGTAGAATTGCTCTATACACTACTGGAAGCAAATGGCGGTTTCATTCGGCGGCCAAGCTGCTGATCATAACCGCCGATCACCAACAAAGGTGAAAACCAAGGAGAAGCCAAGGGCATTCTCCGTAGGCGGTCCTCGCGCTAAACCAAACACATCCTAGTGCATGCGCGGACGTTTCCGACAACTATCGGGAAACGAATTACAAGACAACAAGACACATTACACACAACAAAATATAATAAATAAGTGCAAGTGTGAAATGTGACAAGTGAAGAGAATGCACACATATGCAATGTATGTGAAGTGTGTGTGTGCAACTAATCTCTTTAAAGAAAAGTAAGCACATAGAAATTTACCTTCAGTGCTTATCAAGACGAGGTCTTCAAAGGGCTTGAGCAATAACACTGATACCTAGGCTACCCTTACAAAGAACCCCCAACATGTGGTTTGTCCAAGAAATGAGCCAATCAACAAATGGGAACCTTACAGATATAGTTGCTCTTTAAATTAAAATGCTTAAACTCTATATCCTTGCTTTTTTCCATGACAAAGGGTGAAATTGGTTTGAATTATATTAGAAACCTTTGTTGTTTGCTTTATCAAATACCATTGCTTTTGATCTTGAATGTAACATGTCTTGCATGCAAAGCATCATTGTCACACATTTTCTTAAAATAAAACTCTTTGAATATCTCTTACTTAATTGAGGTGCATAAATTTGCTTATATGATTATGCATATGTGCTTGTGCTACAAGCTCTCTTTGCTAATGCTTACCTTTTAGGAGAGACTCCCTTTGCCTATCTCATGACAAAAAGGGGGAGTAAGGTTTGGTGGAGAATTTGTGCTTCTAGGCATTGCATTTAGGGGGGTTGAGAGTGAGTAACCCATGTTGGGAGGTGATTGCATTTAGGGGGAGTTGCATTGCATGATTACATATTGTATTATTCTATTTGAAAGGAACGAATAAATGATCGGTGTGTATGATAAATATATCTAGAAGGGGGGGGGGGGGTGAATAGATTTTAACTATTATTACCCAATTTTCGCATGCAAGTCAATTTTACGAAAATGCCCCTACTAGTCAAAAATATAAACAAGTGTAATATAGTGCGGAAATTAAATAACACTTGATGTATACGTGGAAACCCAACCACTGGGAAAAACCACGGGCTGTATAGTGCGCCACACTCGAACCTCAAAATCCACTAATTGAAATGGAGTTTACAACCTATGTAGACCTTGTCTAACACTCCGGTCAATAACCCCCCACTTCTACCACGCAGGCCTTGAAAAGTGGCTCTAGTCCAATTGCTTGAGGCCTAAGCAATCTTAGCCTCAACACTTAATTCTCTATGAAGAGATTATGCAAACTATGTGAATATGTATGAATATTCAAATAACAAACAAGGCTAGGGAACCTTAGATGCTTAACTAGGATGATGATATAATCAATTAAATCAATCCTAGATATCAAGAGCTAAATGACATGTCAAATAGTTTAGCTAATCAAGATTAAGCAAAAGCCTAATTAGCTATCACAATACAACACTCAATCAATTCATCACAATTAATTCTCTATTCTTGTATTTATCATATGATCAAAAACATACAAGTAAATTAAAAGAGAATAACTTGATAGTAAAAATACTAAAATAAGATGAACTAAATCAAAATCTTACCAAGCAAGTTGTGATGATGCAAACCTAATCATGGATGCATTCTATATAGTCATAGAAGATGCAATATGAAATTTGATGCAAAAAGGATTTGATTTGAGTGTTTAAAGGTGAGTTCTTGATTTGATTTTCTCTCAAATATCTCTCTTTGAAGTTTAGGGTTCTAAGGAGTAAAAGAACTTGATCAGATAATGAGAAAGTAAGATATTTATAGACATCAAGAACAGGGCATGTGAAAAGACAATTTTGCCCCTAAAATGCACCGATCGGCTAAAGTTGGGCACCTTTACCTTGTTAAAGTTGTAGAATTCTTTTGCTAGCATTTGAGTGGGATCAAATGAGATATGATGAGTCTAAAATCGTCGGAGGGTCTTCGAGTAAAAGAATCTAGTGCACTGGGTGCATTGAACTGGATCACAATGAAAAGCTTTATCTAGAACCGTCAATATATAATAGTCTTTTCATTATCAGGACAATCGGAGAGTCTATCTTAATCCTGAGATAAATGAAGGACTTATGGTTGCAAGTGGTATCATTTGAGTTATCAATGAGTACGATTATATAGCATAGTCTATCCTCGATAGTTTGGTGATATTCATTTGTTAATCGATAGAGGACTTCATTTATAGATATGGACATCGTGGCTCCATTTATTAAATGAGAGTATAATATCATCATATGGATGTTTTGAGGTAATTGGATATTAAATCTCAACGTTGAGTTTTCGATAGGGACTATTGAAAACATGGCTTCTGGACAAGTCAAAATATCCAAGTTCAAGACGTGGTCATATGAGTAAATATGGTAACTTGGAGAGTTATAGGCGGTCTATGAACTCTTGGCGATTACTGATATTAATCACGAGGATACACTATCTCCAATATGATTGTCTAGGGTATGAATGAGGAACATCTTCTTATTCTATCTTTATTTAAGAGTTCAATTTTAGCTCTTTAGTGGAATGAGTTAAAATTAATGGATCGGACCTAAGTGAATCATTTGTTGATTGTGATTAGGTTATGTCTATTGAAGCTTAAATTTAGATAGCCCACCAAGATCCCCAATCCACACAGACTTGCATGGATCACTTGATATATTCTACCTGACCAATTTATGGGTCCATCTAGAATTGCATTTAATATATTAAGAATATAATTTGGACATTATTTATTTAATGGGCTGGTCAATTATATTAATATATTAATGGAAGGCATGTGGGCTTGTTTCTTTTATCAATAATGGGTCTGGTTCACATGTGGGCTTTTTAATTAAAGTCTAATGGATTAAATAAAATAAGAAAATAATATTAAGCCCATATATATATGATATGGGTGGCAAGGCTAATTATTTAGTCAAAAATATTATTTTATTTTATTGTTTGATTAAATGAGAATTAATTAATTATTTAATTAAGAAACAAAATCTTTTTCTGATCAGGAAATATGTTTCCTAGAATTATACTATTGGTAGTAGTATACTAAAAGTAAAAGACTTGTTTGGTAATAAAATAAATAATTAGGTTTATTTCTTTAATCAAATAGGAAGTCTTTTAATTTAGTCATAATTTAATACTACACTATAGAGTTGGATTAGGGTTTGGATTCTCAAGAGTGATAGGAGTTTTGGTAAAACCTAAATCCTCTTGGAGTGAGGATTTCGGTAACCTACAAACTCCTACACTAGAGGATGCGGCAACCCTAAAAGAAAATAGAGTGGAATTTCGGTCACCCTATATAAGTGAAGAGATGAAATTCGGCCACACTACTTGCTTAGCTTGAGAATTATTTCTTTTTGGCTTAGAAAATAAATCCTACTCTAGTGATTAGTGTGTGTTGAATTCGGCCAAGACAAAATAGAGAGAAGAGATTATTCTATTTTCGATAGTACACTAATTGCTTATACATCAATAGGCTTGTGTGTACAACTTTGAATAAGGTTCACGCGAGTTTCGATCATTAGATTGAGAACTCAAAAGTGACCGGAATAATCTTTGTAGTCTTTTGGATGTTTTGTGACTAAAGTTAAGAAAAAGAGATTTTGTTTGTCCATTCTCAGGTACGCAATTCAAAGAAAAGGGAGACCACGCTCCTAGGTGATTCACGTTCGTGCTAGGATTGAAGATCTTACGGATTACCATCGACGCAAGTCAATCGGATCACGCTACAAAAGGTATTATACTTTTATTAGTTTATATATATGTTTAATTAATTTAAAGGGTTAAGGTTCATCAAAAGGAAAAATTTTAAAATATACTAAATCGTTTTTAGTCTCGCTTCCGCTGCGTTGACTGTATTTTTCGCTACAAGAACTTGATCAGATAATGAGAAAGTAAGATATTTATAGACATCAGGAACAGGGCATGTGAAAAGACAATTTTACCCCTGAAACGCACCGATCGGCGGTTTCAATCGGCTGCCATTCCACCGATCATAACCGCTGAATTAAACCCGAGAAGAACAGGGGAACAACGGCGGTTTCATTCGGCCGTTTCGTAACCGCCAATCCAACCGCCGAATCAAACCGAGAGATTAAATCGATCAGGTAAGAACGACGGTTGCGAACGGTGGTCGTGGCCACCGATCGTAGCCACAGAATTGATCCAGAGGTCTCCGGACTCAAACGGCAGTTTCATTTGGCGGCCAGACCGCCGATCATTACCGCCGATCACCAACAGAGGTGAAAACCAAGGAGAAGCCAAGGGCATTCTCCGTAGGCGGTCTTCACGTAAAACCAAGCACATTCTAGTGCATGAGTGGATGTTTCCGAATACTATCGGGAAACGAATTACAAGACACAAATACACACAACAAGATACAACATATATGTGCAAGTGTGAAATGTGACATGTGAAGAGTAAGCACACAAATGTAAGAATGCTAAGTGAGTGTGTGCAATCTAAATCTCTTCAAAGAAAACCAAGCACTAGAAATTATACCTTTGGTGTGCTTGTCACTTGAGGACTTGTGAAGGACCTTCGAGCTTGAAGTTTAATCACCTAAACTACCCTTACACAATAAACCCCAACATGTGGTTTGTCCATGAAATAAGTCAATCAAGATATGGGAATCCTTACACTATTGATTCTCTTTTGCAATTGCAATTATTTTTGTTTCTAGCACCTCTCACACTTGTTCTTGCAAGGTATATTTCTTGTTGTATGTGTGTAGGTTGGATCTTTCTACAAACTTGGAATTGTCTTGAAGATGTTCAAGACTTAGTCTAGGAGTTTTATTGTAATGTAGAAAGTTTTGTTGACCAACTTCTTTTTGTTTTTGTGAGGTTGCTATGTGAGTGTTGGTTTTGTCGCGAAATAGCCAAAGGGGGAGATTGTAAATGCCTCACTTTTTAATTGGCTTATTTCGTTGATAAAAAGACAATGGGGTTCAATTTGTAAGGGTAGCTTAGGATTGAGGAAATCCTTATCGTGTGCCAAAGAGCCTCATTGTGAGATCAAGAGCTTCAAGGAAGGTAAATTACTTGACTTAACTCTATTTTGAAGAGATGTAGTTGCACACACTCACATCACTTGCATGTTTTGTTGATTGCATCCCTGTTTGATAATTGCCATGTCACTTGCCACTTGCACTTCATGTTTGTTTCCTTTTTGTGTGTTGTAATTCGTTTTTGAGATGGCTCAAAAACGTCCGCGCATGCACGATCATGTGCTTGTTTTTGCGCGAGGACCACATTAGGAGAACGCCTTGGCTTCTCCTTTGTTTTTCACCTCTTTAGGTGAATCGGCGGTTAATTCGGTGGCCTAACCGCCGAATGAAACCGCCTAATGAATACGGATCCACTGGTCCAATTCTACGGTTACATCGGTGGCCATAAATTCGACCGCCGAATGATTCCAGTAACATGATTGGAATTCTAAGGTTTCAATCGGTGGCCTAAACTACGGTTTCAATCGGTGGCCTGACCGCCAAATGAAACCGTCGAAGTGAAACTTCGGTTTCTGTCCCAAATTCGACGGGTTGAATCGGCCGGCATAATTCGACCACCGATCCATTCCAATGGTGACGGTTCACATTCTGCGGTTTCGTTCAGCGGCCTGACCGCCGATTGAAATCGCCGATTATGCGCTTTCAGGCAAATTTTTCAAAACGACGTCACTTCACTTGGATCTCATTTATATATGACTTGATAGCCTCTGCTCATTTTTTAGAGAAAAAATTACACCTTTGAGAGCACTTTTGAGCATCTTCAAAGCCAAGGTATCAAGACTCCATTTTTATAACTCAAAACACAAAAACCGATCATTCTTGCATGTTTCATATGTCATCTAGGATGTTCTAGTTTGATTTTCCTTTGGGTTTTATCTTTGCTCATAATTACTTGTAGTTAGAACATTTCTTACATCATCTCACATGTTCTTCTTCTACAAGATTGCTCATTTATGACTTGAATGTTGTCAAGATAGTTTCTTTATTGTGTTTTGTGATTTGCTTGTGGTAGATATTGCATATAAGACTTTGTTTGCTTATTTAGCTTTGTCATATGCATGTCATCTAGTAAAATGATATCTAGGAATGTCTCACATGTTCATCCATGCCTAGATAAACTTTAATGTCTAACCTTGCATTCTAGCATCTTGAATATTGCATATATTCACCTTCGGTTGTTTTATCTCTTCTTTTTAGAGACAAGTCTTGTATTTACCATTTGGTAGTTTGCAAGCAAAGAACTAGGGTCACTATTAAAGGCTTGTGGGTAGCAAAGACGGATTAGTAATCTTAGGTGTGATGTGGTCAACCTAGATTGTAATCGTATTTGCAAATAGTGGATTCGAGGTTCATGTGTGGCGCACATAACAGCCCGAGGTTTTTTCCTGTGTGGGTTTCCACGTAAAAATCGTGTGTTGTTTATTTTTCCGCATTTTTTACACTTGTGTTTATTTTGTGACTTGTTAGGGGTATTTTCATAAATTGGACTAATCATGAAAATTGGGTAAAATTTATTTATAATCTATTTACCCCCCCTCTAGATTATCGTAGACTCTGTTTATATTTATTTTCAGTGTGGAAGTAGCTAACATTTGGCTTTCTACCTCTCCATAATTCATAAGAGGTTTGCCTAATACTGGGCCTTAGGAAAACTCTATTTCCTATATAGCAAGTTGTATTGATGGCTTCAGCCCATAGGTTCCTAGGGACATTGTTGTTAAGCAACATCACATGGGCCATCTCTTGTAGAACCCTATTCTTCCTCTCAACAACTCCATTTTGTTGAGGTGTCCTAGGAGCCGAAAACTCATGGGAGATGCTTACACTATTGCAATATGTTTCAAAGGAAGCATTCTCAAATTCCCTCCCATGGTCACTTCTAATCCGTTTTATGCTTTTAATGTTTGATTTCATTTCATTTTGAATTTTATTACAAAGCATTTTAAACATGTCAAAAGTTTCGGATTTTTCTCTAAGAAAATATGTCCATGTGAACCTAGAGAAATCATCTACACAAACGAAAATGTATCTCTTTCCACTTAAACTTTCGGTTTGCATAGGACCCATAAGATCCATGTGGAGAAGCTCTAGGGGCTCCTTGGTGGAGAGATACTTGCCCTTATTGCACATGCTTTTGGTTTGTTTTCCTTGTTGGCAAGGTCCACAAACACCATTGGCTTTCTTCCCAAGCTTGGGAAGGCCACGCACACAATCGAACTTGCCTAGGATTCGTAAATCCAGAAAGTTCATGTGGCCAAGTCTTTCAAGCCACAACTCAATTTGCTGATCCATGGACACATTGTTTGAGACTATTCTAGCTTCAAGACAATAGCAATTGTTGCTATATCTCATACCTTTCAACAAGGTTTGTCCATTGGGCAATAGGATAGGTAATCATTTTTACAAAATAAGATGGAAAGTCCTTCATCACTTAGATGTGAAATGCTTATCAAATTGGCTTTTAGGCCATCAACAAATAAAGCATTGGAAAAGGAGGGTAATCTGGGAATGGAAATGGTTCATTTCCTTCTAACTCTATTCTTGAATCCATCACCAAAGGTGACACTTCCTCCTTCCTCCTTCCTCCTTCCTCCTTCCTCCTTCCTCCATGAAAAGAGTCTCGAAGAAACTCTTGTTTCCCGTCATGTGCCTAGAGCACCCACTATCTAAATACCAAAAATTAAAAGAATTTACCTTCAAGGCAATTTGTGCAACATGGCAAACATTTTCAGTCTTTCTAATCCACATAGGTAAAACATTTTCCTTCCTAGTGGTCTTTGGTATATGGGCTCTAGATGTCCTATGATCATGCAAATCAATTTTCTCATTCCTAGGAATAAGCATCATAGCTCTATTCTTTTTCTTCTCAATCATGCTTCTAGTTTTGCACATTTTAATATAATGAAAGCATCTTGGTCTAATATGACCATCAAAACCACAAAAATGACATGTAGGAATAAAATAAGGAATCATACCATGTCCTTGTGCATACATAAGAGTTTTCCCATGTCTTTGTGGTTGAGTAGGTTCAATCCATCTTCATTGTTGAACTGGTCTAGCTTGCTTCCAAGGATTAGCTTGCATGATTGGTCCCTTTCCTTTGTGAGCCATGTGTTAAGGATTGTTAGCTTGAAGAGCTCTTATAGGTTGAGCTTGAGGTTGCCTTCTTAGCACCACCTTCACTTGTGCACTTTTTGAACATTGTCCTAGATCATTTTTCTTCCTAGGAGTTTGCATTGATGAAGCTTCTTTGTTGCCCAAGCTCTTAACAAACACGGTCTTGTTAGAGGTTAAGATCTCCTTTCCATCTTCATACCCAAGACCTTTCTTGTCACTTGTCCTTTTTCCAACATCTAACATGTGATAAAGTTTTTTAGTGCTAGAGTCCATCTTGGCCATCAACTCTCTAGCATCTTCAAGCTCCCTCTTCAACCCTTCTTCACTCCTCTTAGATAATTCTAATTCCTTTCTTAGCTTATCTTCACTCTCCATGGTTCTCACAACTTCTTCACTTAAGTGGTCAACTTGTGTTGAGAGTTCTAGGTTTTCTTCCTTTAATCTCCTAATTTCTCTCTTGTTCTTTAACATTGAACTCTCAAATTTCTCCATATAGTCTTTGAGATCCATCCTATCCACATTACCATTTATGGATTGTGATGAAGAGCAATCATCGTTTGAGTCAATTTCCACTTGACTCTCATTCTCTTCTTCGCTAGTACTTTTGCTCTTGTGAGAAGAGGTAAAGGCTATGAAGTTAGCCATGAGTTCTTCATCATCTGAAGACTCATCTCCTTTATTGGAGTCATCACTCCCACTCCATGTGGCGACCATCACTTTCCCTTTCTTCTTGATAACGTTATTAGCACAATCGGGGGCAAAGTGTCCTATGCCACCACACTCATAACATCGGACCCCTTTTCTTTCGGTCTTCTCTTGCCTAGGCTCAAACTTCTTAAAGGGAGTCTTTTTCTTTAAGTCTTGGCCTTTGGATCTAAAACCTTTCTACTTGGACTTGTAGAATTTCTTGAACCTTCTCATCAACAAAGCCATTTCTTCGTCCGAGTCATCATTCTTCTCCTTCTCAACTTTGGAGGCTTTCAAAGCAATCCCCTTTTGCTTTTTAGAAAGTGTGGAGGTAGGACCCTTCCTAGACTCATAAGCTAGAAGCCTTCCAATCACCTCACTCGGCTTTATATCCATGTATGTGCTATTCTCCTGTAAAGCCATCACCTTGGATTCAAACCTCTCGGAAAGCAATCTCATAATCTTTTGCTTGATCCTTCTATCCGAGTACAGGTCACCAAGTTGATGACTTTGGTTCACAATGTCCATCAACCTTACTTCGAAGTTGTTGAAGCATTCGTTCTTATCCATCCTAAGCAATTCAAATTGCGTTTGGAGAACTTGAAGCTTCGAGTAATTTACAACTACGGTTCCTTCATGTGCAACCTCTAGGATGTCCCATGCCTTCTTAGCTATCCTAGTGTTTTGAATCAACTTATATTGATTCTCATCCATTGTACATAAGATGGCATGCATTGCCTTCCTATTCCATTTTGATGACTTAAACTCTTGCGCGTTCCATTGCGCTTTTGGCTTGAGCACATTCTCTCCCCCACCCATAGGAGTCATCATGGGTGATGTGTAGCCGTCTTCAATCGCCATCCAAGCCCGGTCATGGATTTGACATATGTACGACTCCATCTTGCCTTTCCAAGAGGCATAATTCAACCCGGTAAGAAACGGAGGCCTTGTGCTAGAAGCACCCTCGTTGCCACCACCATTTCCACCGTTTCCACTCATAGTGTTTATGAATGAATGAAATGAATGCAAACGTATGAATGATCAAAAAACACACAAAATGCAAAACACACCAAAATGAGCAAGGATCACCTAAGTATATTGATCGAACCATTTCAATACTAGATTTTGGCCTCCCTTTCCCTTGCTTTTGTTCGATTCTCGGGTAAAATTTAGTGTTTAATGGCTTGATTTAGGCTTTTACAGGTTTTATTGAATATCAGGGGTGTTTTGGTGCTAAAGTGAAGATTCGGGGGGTCATTGTGCAATTATGGGAAGATTGGTGTCTTGAAGCCAGAGTGCCGTGTTTATTCCAACCACGGCAACCCAAGTGACAGTGATCTCCAAATGGTGCCTCGGTTGAAGTGCGGCGGTTATCCCAACCGCGACAGTCAGGTGACAAAGATCCTCAATAGGTGCCGCAGTTGAAGTGTCGCGATTGTGCAACCGCGGCAACCTGAGCAACAGAGATTCTCAATGCCTGCCGCGGTCCAACTGCCACGGTTAGTGGCCGCGGAAATGCCAATCGCGGTAGTCCGCCTCTATATCAACCAAACGATTTTTGCCCTATTTTGGCTCCCATATAAATACCTCTCTTTGGTATTTTCAAAGGGTACCAACTTTCTCTCCCAAATTAGACCAAGAACTCATTTTTATCCATTTTCCTCTTACATCACCACCTTCATCCTTCGAAACCCACCAAGACTCCACATTTCCCTAACGTCCAAATACATCCATCACCTCTCTTTACCATCACTACCATCATTTCATCCTTTGGGCGAAAGAGAGTTGAAGAAGGAGCTTGAAAGAAGAAGAGCAAAGCAAAGGAGGAGCTACTCTACATAGTTTCTTCTATCCATTTCTCTCTTTCATGTTCTTTATGTTAGCCATGTATTCATTTGAGTATATTCTTTGTATGGCTTAACTTTGTGATATGAGCTAAACATTTAGTGCTAGGATTTGATGAAACCCCACCCATGACTATATATTTATATTGATCTTTATTTACCCTTTATATGCAACTTGTAGTTTGTATGAATGTTTTAGTATGCTTGATGTTATATTAATAGATTGATCTCCTATTAATTGTTCTTTTGTGGTTTGTTATGTACTGACCGGAGATGCACGCCACGTGCTCGACAAAATGTTCTCTATGCATGTCTAGAAAAGTAGACCTGTAAAGATTCCCATTCATTGATTAGCTTATTTCGTGGTCAAACCATATGTTGGGGTTTGAATTGTAAGGGTAGTTTAGGTGATTGAGGATCAAGCTCAAAGGCCTTTTCAAGACCTCAAGGTGACAAGCACTTCAAAGGTAAATTTCTAAGTGTTTACTTGCTTTGAAGAGATGTAGTTGCACACACCCACAACCCATGCATAATTCCTATTCTTGTATGTTGTGTGTTCTTATTATGTGTGCATTAATGTTCATTAATCTCTCTTCATGCATGCTTATTTGATTGCATCTAGTTTATTGAAATGCCATGGCATGTTTAGGCATTAGGATGCAAAGCCATGAATTCTATTCATGCATGTTTAAGTGATTGCATCTTGTTCATTGAAATACCATGACATGTTTAGGCATTAGGATGCATTCACTTCCCACACTTGCAATTCATGTATGATAGTTTTAAGTGTGGTGTAATTCGTTTCCGTTTGTGTGATCTGAAACGTCCGCACTTGCACGATGGTGTGCATGTCTTAACGCGATGGTTGACCACATGAGAAGGTCTCATTCTTCTCTTGGATAAGTGATAGATTCGGTTTGGTTATTTGGAGTGAAATGTCTAGTTTCAAAAGATTGGATTTCAATGTTTCAAATGTTTTCAAAACTGACCTTTGCATGGTCTTGTGACCATAGCGTTTTGCACAGAGTTTCAAAATGAGTTTTGAAAATTTTTGTACAAACTAGACACCTATACATTTCCAACAGTATATTATTCGCAATATTTCATGACCGTTTGGATTGGTTTTGAAATCTCCAAAGTGACCACTAAAATAGGGCATAATAGCTGTTATCCGAATCTGACCATTGGTCACTCAATTGACCATAACTTTTTCTACCAACATCGAAATGTCATTCCATAAATTGGAGTAGAAATTAGAGTTCCATACCTTTCCAACGATATATCATATGAAAGGTTTTGATGTCGTTTGGTCATGTTTTGGGGCACTCGAATCTCGAGCTGATGTGCTGATTTGCCAGTGCGCGGGTAGTATACCAGCGCACTGCTCCGCCCCTGTTTCATAATTTGACCGTTTCTTACTCATTTGAAGGGAAATGCGTGAAATTTCTAAGGCTATCATCTAAGCACTATAAATACATCGCTTTCTCTCATTTGTATTAAAGGAACAAAACTACAAAACCCTAGAGAGAGATTAAGAGTTCCCTAGTGAGAGAAAGCACCAAGATTGCTTCTTTAACTCTCCCAACCCATTTCCACATGCATAAATAATCATCTAAGCATCATCTAGGAACATCTAGTATGTGTTAATGCATGGGTCTTCTTCAACACACATGGTATGGTAAGTTGTTCACTATTATCTTACATAATAAGTGTTCTAGCTTGTCAATTTATCTCATTTATAACATGCATGCTTTTAGATTAATTTCTACATACATGATTGAGATTATGTGTTGATTGGGTTATTTTGTGATAGCTAGGTTTTAATGTGAAGATTGTATATAACATCTCAAACATAAAAAGAAAAGGATTAAGAATTTGTACCTTTCTTCAGTTCTGGAACAATTACAGAATGGTTCATAGGTCAGGAAAGAGCCACCAATGAAATTGGAACTCTAACTCAATCCACAGTATAAGAATCCTCTATTTACTGTTTCTCTCTTTGTTCTGTATTTCACGTACTAGTGATTTCCACCTACAGACACTTAGTCTTTTATATAACACATCCCTACATTTACTCACTTATTGCGTAAGTGGTGTCTGTAGAATAACTGCATAGGCAGTTATCTACAGTAACTGCTATAACAGTTATTAACATGTGTTGGGTTGGGCTTCATGGGCCAAGGCCATGGAATTGGGTTTGGACCCATCTTGGATGTACCCAATATATACTAACATCTCCCACTCGCACAAGTGGGTCCAACACAGCTCCATCAGAGAGAACATAATTATGACATCATCATAAAATCATATAGTATTCATACGGACAAATATACTGTGTGACCTATGAACAATCAATGCAAAAATAAAGAGCTTTGAAATCTCAATTGTAAATTCTCTATTTATAAGAGATATAATGTTGTTCATTTGTGTCCTAGATTTAATTTTATAATCCTTTTTATCAGTCCGAAGCATACTTAACCCCTTATGAAGCTATGCTTGACTTTATCACATTTCATATATTCACAATTGTATCTCCAAATATAATTGGCTAGCCGGTGAACACATAAGATAAAAAGGTATTAAATCTTCCCATTCTATCTTAGTCTCTTAGTCTCCAAAACAACTGCTACCTTAGATATGCCCCATAGGCTGTATTATCATAGCCGTAGAAATAACACGCTAAAGGTGCTAACACTATTCTGTCACTTTAAGACAAAGTGAATGGTTATAAGGACATCATTTGAAGTGCTATATAACTTCAATGGAACTTACACAATGAGGAAGTAGGGATTCATTCTCTCATTTTCCACATCAGTCACAAATAGCACACGAGGTATGAAACACCTATTACAGTGATTTTCATTCTAAAATGAGAATGACTATGTCTTTCTTTAATTCACTGTACAGATCTAAGTCCAGTCACATCCTGTGACTAACCCGAGTTCTTAAAAGCTCGCCATTCTCTAGCGCCACATTAAGATCTCATATCTGGCTAAATTATGTATCAATGATAGTGGGGTCTATCATGATCAATTCTTAAATATATGTATATTTGTTAAGAACCTCATCTTGACACAATCAAGGCGACATTTTCATATATATTAGCTCCTTTTAGAATATTTCTCACATATTCTACATTATATATGTGTATCATCTCAACTTGTTCTCCCAAACAATTGAGGCGACCGCACGTGTAAGAATGCCGGTCTCAACCAGACGACATTTTACAAAAAACAATTCATGTGTGAAATATAACATGCTAATAAGATTTCAAAAAATAGAAACTAATTTTATCCATAACTGATCGGACTATTTTATACCTATTTGAGGTCCCCCATTTCCGATCGTTTGTCTCGTTTTCGAGCGTATTTTTGTATATAATGTTTTGTTTGAGCTATGTGTAGGTACATATTCCTTACAATAGGTGTTTGAGCATAAAGGAACGTTAGGGAAGCAAAATGAGCCAAAAACGGATCAAATGGAGTATATGTTGAGTGTCGTGCCTCTCCGTCGACACAGACAACGACGTGATCTAAGCCTAGCCGTACCCACGGTTGATCCGTCGTCGAGATAGAATACGACAACGAGACTGCGGCAGAAACCCCTCGACATTCCAGTAACTTACGGATGAAGTGTAGAAAATCCAAATTCAGCGGTCAACATCTGCGGCCAGGCCGCAGAATTTAAACCGCCGATCAACATCTGTGAGTCCAGAAGCAAATCGGCGGCCACGATTCAACCGCCGATTCAACCGCCGATCAATTCCAGAATGTCACTTTTCCATTCTGCGGTTTGGAATCTGCGGCCAGGCCGCCGATTAAACCGTCGATCGCCCAGCGAGAGGCCGATTTTGGGCGAAATGAGAGGGGCAAACTCGTCAATTCATCCCCATTTCAGCCCTAAAACTCCCAACACTATATAAACACCCTTTTTGCCTTATTCTTTCAGAATACACACTTCCCACCACTTCCTCTTCTTCTTCATCTTCATCTTCTTCACCTAATAAGAGAGAGAGAAGCTTTCTAGAGCATCCATGGAGGTTTTTCCTCCATGGATGCTCCCCACTTCATCTTCTACCCATCATCCACCCATTTAGGAGTAGATTGCAAGGAGAAAGGAGGGTCTTTGGACCAATTTCGAGCTAGGGTTTCATGGAGGACTTGGAGGAGGTTTTCTTCAAGGGTTGTCTCTTTTAACTCATCTCTTTGTATTTCTTGTTTTCTTAAATGTGTAATCCCCACTTGGGAATATTTGTAAACTTATATTTGTGCTCAATATATATAATGGTTGTTTTTATATCCAATTTGTGTTTTGATTCATTCTTGATTGTTGTTGAATATATCTCTTATCTTGAAATGCATGTTTATTGATGATTGGAAATTGATATGTGTTCATGGATGGGATTAGGAGTAGATTAACTTAATTGTAGGAGTAGTTGTAATCAAATATCCCATTTGTGTATGTATGTTGATGGAAGGTCGAAATTGCATGTCATGAATTGGTTTGAGTGAATTAGAGTTAGGATTGTGCTTTTGGAGGGGCTCTCCGGGCATAGTTTTGGCTAATTAGCTAGGAAGAGTGGGTGAACCTATAGATTGTCATATTAGAAGGGTTTGGTTCATTGTTCTTGTAAACAATTGGACTTTAGCTATTTCTCACTCTAGGGGCTCTAGGTGAGTCATGGTTAGAGTTACAATTATTGGTCTTTGGCTATTTCTCATGCTAGGGGCTCTAGGTGAGTTATGGTCGGAGATACAATCACTCTTTCCACACTTATTAGACTTTCACGTTGCCATTTTACATTACGAAGCAATCATTGGGGCTCAATGTAGTTTTGTTTGTAGAATCGGTTCACAAATGTTGGTTGCGGTTTCGTGTACGAGGGGCTCTCGACACACTCTTCAACCGTTAGCTCTATGAGTGGATATAAATCGGATTGAGGCAAGAACGAACCCTTAACTAAAATTGGATGTCCTTAATGTCTAACAACCAACTATTTGTGCACTTATGTATGGTGAACTTGTTGAACCTTGTGTGGCCATTTTCATGCATCTCTCCTATCCACCATTTTATTTATCACTTTAAACATCATTCTCACCCTTCCATATTCTCTTTGTTTTTATTTATTTTCATTTTCATTTTCTATACACACACACCGCATTGTACATACATTTCACACACATCATTCTTACCTTTCCACATTCTATTTACATGCTTACAATAAACTCTAGAACTTGATACGGTTGACGAATCATACCTCCCTGCGGAACGATACCCTCGCTTACCGCTTTACTAGTCTTTTGCTAGTTTAGAGCACATTGCGTAGGAAACCCCTTTTTAAATGAATTAATCTTTTGATCCTTGCGATTTCTTAACGACGGAAAAAGCGAGTATCAAAATGGCGCCGCTGCCGGGGAGGCGTATTCGTTGATTGTTTCTTGTTTTAGCTTAGGTTCTGTAAATGTTTAGATTTAATTGCTTTGCGGATTATGTTTAGATATGTTGAAAATAAACACTTGTTTTTTCTATTTTTCTTTATAGCATATGCGTTTAATGTTGTTTGAGTTGTACTTGTGCAAGGAAATGATATTTTCAGGTCGAATGGACCACACAACTCAAGAGAACCGTAAGTTTGCGCTTATTGCACCGCAACAACTCCCAAGTGAAACGGCAACGCCACAATGGCCTAGTTGGTTGTAGCCATAAGAGGTATCCTCTGAATTTTGAGTTTAAATGGAGCACTTGTGGATTAGTTGTTGATTTAGGCGGAAATTGGCCATGAGCTTAATGTTAAAATGCTATGCTTGTAGTGTTTGTAACTTTTATTTTTGTTTAGATCTAAGAGTGGATTTGAATTGTGCTTAGATCTTAGGATTTGTTGTGTTTTGTTGTTAGTTTTTTTATTTTCGTTCTTATCACCGAATCATGCTAAACATTGTCCATATTTTATGATTTGAACAACATTGAGGACAATGTTGAGTTTAGGTTTGGGGGTGTGGACACCTTCGTTGTTTGTTTTTATTTTTATTACGTTTAGAAAATTTTCAAATCTCTGCACAAAACGATCAATTTTAAATTTTTATGGAAATGAGTCCATTTTGTTGAGTTGTTTTTCTTCGTGTGCCGGTAGAGACACATGTATGCTTTTAGCTCCGTGCGTCGCTTAAATTTGCTTGTACAGTGCCAATCTTTTGATGTTGAGGTGGATGAGACTTCTATGTTTGTTTAGCCTAGGAAAATAGTGGAGACTACCCGTGAGCTACATTGTGCCTAAATTGCGAAAATTTGAGGGTATATTATGTTTCTACTCTTTAAACACTCTTCGATTTTTTTGGTTTTGTTAATTGTGATCTCATTGTACATCAGCTTTGCATTGATTGCCATATAACATTCATGTGGACTGCTTGTTGAAACTTGTATTCCCTTGGTAGATGGACTTTTAGAAATGATTTTGAGCTTGAGTGTGTGCATAAACTACTAAAATAGCCTAAACACTCCCATACCCCTATATTCATTGCAAATTGAAGCCAAACACATATCCATTCCCTAGTTATTGATCATGTTGAGGTGTATAGCTTAGGAGAAGCTAGCTCTAAATTTTGTAAAAGCGTGTACTTGGGCGAATATATGTAAATTGTGCTAGGAAAAGGCTTGCAAAAAAAAAAAAAAAAAAAAAAAAAAAAAAAAAAAAGAAAAAGAAAAAGAAATTGAATAAGTGTTGAAATATAAAACACTTAAGCCTTCTAGTTCTCCAATGGTAAAGTTACTCACTAATAAGGGTACAATTGTAGCACAAAGCCAAGACGCTTGTATTGTAAATATGTAATAGAGCTAATTTTGTTATAAAGTGTAATGTGTAAACACACCTTAGCATGGTTAATAACTTTATCCTTCCCGCTCCCACCATCTCTTCCATCCCAAACACTACCACAAATCACCTTGGCCCCAATAAAAGTGAGGGAAAGCCCATTTGATCTCTTAGGAAGTCTATCTTGGGAATGTGAGTCAATGCATGTCTTTCCACGTTCGTGGCATTTCAATTCCTTCCATGAGATCCATTTTCAGAAAATGTGCATCATTGGAAAATACTCATATGTGATTATATTTGATTCCATATACCTAAACTCCAAATCACATATGTTTGCTATAGAGTGCGCCTAAGTTCTGAGTGAAAATATGACTGAAATCCGGTGAGGATTAGAGTCGAGGCGAATTTTATCTTGGGCATACGGGCATAGTTGTTTTGTAAACCAAAAACATCCTAAGTATTGGCATACTTGCATTGTGTGATGCATTGTTATTAATTGGTATATTTGAGATTCTAGCATGCATGTGTAGTCTTTGCTTGGTATGTGCGGATTTGCTTCTCAACTTTTATTGCAGAGTATACGTTTGTGGGTGTCGTAGCTGTAAGCCCTCAGGAGACTATAACTCCTCCTCTAGGGATCGCCTAGTGGTTTAAAGGCTTGTGGCACATGCTAAGTGCCACCGTGTTTCCTACGGAAGTGGACTAGCTTAATTTTTAGTTTTTTATTTATAAGTTTTTTTTATTTATTTGTTATTTGTTATTTGTATTTTTGTTCTCTTTGTTTTGCTCGAGGACGAGCAAATGATAGGTTTGGGGGTATTTGATCGGACTATTTTATACCTATTTGAGGTCCCCCATTTCCGATCGTTTGTCTCGTTTTCGAGCGTATTTTTGTATATAATGTTTTGTTTGAGCTATGTGTAGGTACATATTCCCTACAATAGGTGTTTGAGCATAAAGGAACGTTAGGGAAGCAAAATGAGCCAAAAACGGATCAAATGGAGTATATGTTGAGTGTCGTGCCTCTCCGTCGACACAGACAACGACGTGATCTAAGCCTAGCCGTACCCACGGTTGATCCGTCGTCGAGATAGAATGCGACAACGAGACTGCGGCAGAACCCCCTCGACATTCCAGTAGCTTACGGATGAAGTGTAGAAAATCCAAATTCGGCGGTCAACATCTGCGGCCAGGCCGCAGAATTTAAACCGCCGATCAACATCAGTGAGTCCAGAAGCAAATCGGCGGCCACGATTCAACCGCCGATTCAACCGCCGATCAATTCCAGAATGTCACTTTTCCATTCTGCGGTTTGGAATCTGCGGCCAGGCCGCCGATTAAACCGCCGATCGCCCAGCGAGAGGCCGATTTTGGGCGAAATGAGAGGGGCAAACTCGTCAATTCATCCCCATTTCAGCCCTAAAACTCCCAACACTATATAAACACCCTTTTTGCCTCATTCTTTCAGAATACACACTTCCCACCACTTCCTCTTCTTCTTCATCTTCATCTTCTTCACCTAATAAGAGAGAGAGAAGCTTTCTAGAGCATCCATGGAGGTTTTTCCTCCATGGATGCTCCCCACTTCATCTTCTACCCATCATCCACCCATTTAGGAGTAGATTGCAAGGAGAAAGGAGGGTCTTTGGACCAATTTCGAGCTAGGGTTTCATGGAGGACTTGGAGGAGGTTTTCTTCAAGGGTTGTCTCTTTTAACTCATCTCTTTGTATTTCTTGTTTTCTTAAATGTGTAATCCCCACTTGGGAATATTTGTAAACTTATATTTGTGCTCAATATATATAATGGTTGTTTTTATATCCAATTTGTGTTTTGATTCATTCTTGATTGTTGTTGAATATATCTCTTATCTTGAAATGCATGTTTATTGATGATTGGAAATTGATATGTGTTCATGGATGGGATTAGGAGTAGATTAACTTAATTGTAGGAGTAGTTGTAATCAAATATCCCATTTGTGTATGTATGTTGATGGAAGGTCGAAATTGCATGTCATGAATTGGTTTGAGTGAATTAGAGTTAGGATTGTGCTTTTGGAGGGGCTCTCCGGGCATAGTTTTGGCTAATTAGCTAGGAAGAGTGGGTGAACCTATAGATTGTCATATTAGAAGGGTTTGGTTCATTGTTCTTGTAAACAATTGGACTTTAGCTATTTCTCACTCTAGGGGCTCTAGGTGAGTCATGGTTAGAGTTACAATTATTGGTCTTTGGCTATTTCTCATGCTAGGGGCTCTAGGTGAGTTATGGTCGGAGATACAATCACTCTTTCCACACTTATTAGACTTTCACGTTGCCATTTTACATTACGAAGCAATCATTGGGGCTCAATGTAGTTTTGTTTGTAGAATCGGTTCACAAATGTTGGTTGCGGTTTCGTGTACGAGGGGCTCTCGACACACTCTTCAACCGTTAGCTCTATGAGTGGATATAAATCGGATTGAGGCAAGAACGAACCCTTAACTAAAATTGGATGTCCTTAATGTCTAACAACCAACTATTTGTGCACTTATGTATGGTGAACTTGTTGAACCTTGTGTGGCCATTTTCATGCATCTCTCCTATCCACCATTTTATTTATCACTTTAAACATCATTCTCACCCTTCCATATTCTCTTTGTTTTTATTTATTTTCATTTTCATTTTCTATACACACACACCGCATTGTACATACATTTCACACACATCATTCTTACCTTTCCACATTCTATTTACATGCTTACAATAAACTCTAGAACTTGATACGGTTGACGAATCATACCTCCCTGCGGAACGATACCCTCGCTTACCGCTTTACTAGTCTTTTGCTAGTTTAGAGCACATTGCGTAGGAAACCCCTTTTTAAATGAATTAATCTTTTGATCCTTGCGATTTCTTAACGACGGAAAAAGCGAGTATCAATAACTATAATAACATCATTCAGTACAATGATTCAATCTATCATTTACAATCTACGTAACCCTAATGACTTAGCATGTGATTCGTAGACGTCTCTAGTCACAGCTTTAGTGAGAGGATTAGCTACCATCTCATGGGTTGAAATGTATTGAATCATTACTTCTTTCTTCGATATGATGTCTCTGACAAAATTGTATTTTGTCTCTATGTGTTTGGATTTACTGCGATACTTGGAGTTTTTAGTGTAAGCAATCGCTGCTTGACTATTACAGTAAACAGTTACTGGCTTTCCCACGCCCTTAGAGACATCTAGATCTTCCAAAAATCTCTTAAGCCAGACAGCTTCTTGTACTGCTGCCGAACATGCCACAAATTCGGCCTCCATTGTTGATAGTGCAATACATGTCTATTTCTTGCTACTCCAATAGATAACACCTTTACTGAGTAGGAATGCATATCCTGATGTAGATTTTCACTCATCTAGATCACCTCCCTAGTTGGCAACTGTATATCTAATGAGACACAAATCTCCACCTTGGTAACAATGGGAGTAGTCGGCAGTACCTTTGAGATACGCCAAAATTCTCTTCACGGCAATCTAATGTTTCCGTCTAAGATTGGATTGATATCTACTTACGAATCCTATCGCATAGCAGATATCTAGTCTTGTACATAACATAGCATACATGAGACTGCCGATAGCATTAGAATAAGGAACATTTTTCATACTATCAAGTTCTTGTGGAGTTTTGGGACACATGTCAAGACTAAGATTTTGGCCTTTTGATATGGGTGTATCCATAGGCTTACAATCAACCATATTAAATCGTTCAAGAATCTTCCTTATATAAGGCTCTTGCGACAAAGCAAGTAATTTCTTTGAACGATCTCTTGTAATTTTGACTCCTAATATATAGGTAGCCTCTCCCATGTCCTTCATCTCAAAATTTGAAGACAATCATTTCTTAATGGCCAACACATATTCTTTACAATTTCCAGCCAATAAAATATCATCCACGTATAAAGATAGCATCACATACTTATCTTTATCCCGTTTTATGTACACACAATGGTCTTCTTCAACCATTTGGAACCCATAAGACACAACAGCCTGATGGAACCGTAGGTACCATTGTCTAGATGATTGTTTCAAGCCATATATTGACCTTGTAAGGTTCTCATTTGTTGATTGGCTCATTTCGTGGACAAACCACATGTTAGGGTTCTTTGTAAGGGTAGTTTAGGTGGTGTTGTTATTGCTCAAGCCCTTTCAAGATCTCAAGGTGTCAAGCACTCCAAAGGTATATCTCTAGTGCTTATTTTTCTTTGAAGAGATTAGTTGCACACACACACTTATCATACATTGCATATGTGTGCATTCTCTTCACATGTCACATTTCACACTTGCACTTATATGTTATATTTTGTTGTGTACATTTGTGTCTTGTAGTCTTGTAATTCGTTTCCCGATATTATTCGGAAACGTCTGCGCATGCACTAGAATGTGCTTGGTTTTACGCGAAGACCGCCTACGGAGAATGCCCTTGGCTTCTCCTTGGTTTCTCCTTGGTTTTCACCTTTATTGGTGATCGACGGCTATGATCGGCGGCCTGGCCGCCGAATGAAACCACCGTTTGCTTCCAGAAGTGTCTGGAGCAATTCTAAGGTTACGATCGGCGGCCACGACCGCCGTTCAAGACCTGATAGATTTTATCTCTCGGTCTAATTCGGCGGTTGAATCGGCGGTCACGAAACCGCCGAATGAAACCGCCGTTCATACTTGATTGATTTTTTTATCTCAGGTTTGATTCGGCGGTTAGATCGGCTGTCACGAAACCGCCGAATGAAACCGCCGTTGGTCCCCTGTTCCTCTCGGGTCCAATTCGGTGGTTATGATCGGTGGCCTGATCGCCGATTGAAACCGCCGATCGGTGCGTTTCTGGGGCAAACTTGTCTTTTCACATGCTCTGTTTTTCATGCCTATAAATACATCACTTTCTCTTGTTCTGAATGTAACTCTTTAATCATCAAGAACCCTACTTTCAAAAGAGAGATTTTTAAGAGAGAAAGCAATCAAGTTTGCTCATTAAACACTCAAACCAAAATCCATTTGCATCAAAGTTCATCTAGCATTCTCTAGCATATCTAGGATGCTTGCTTGCATGGGTCTTTCATCATCACACTTGCTTTGGTAAATTTCTCACTATTATCATACATAATTAGTGTTTAATTTATTATGGCATCTCTTTTATTACTTGATTGTTCTTAGATTAAATTCTAATATTCAAGATAGAGATTGTTGTGTTGATTTGATTGAGTGTTGTTTTTATGATAGATATCTAGGTTTCTATAATCTATGATTATCTAAGCTAATTAACATATCATTTAGCTTTAATATCTAGGATTGTTTTTAATTGCAAATTCATCATCTTAGATAAGCATATAGGGTTTCCCTTGCTCTATGTTGCATTTGAATATTCATATATTCACTTAGGGTGTTAATCTCTTTTTAGAGAATTAAGTCTTGTGTTGTGACTAGGATTAGGTTGCTTAATTCGCAAGCAATCGAACTAGGTTCGCTTATACTGGGATTAGGTAGGTGTGTGATTACTTCCGGGATTAGGTTGTAATCGTTTTACACATTTAGTGGATTCGAGGTTCGAGTGTGGCTTACTTACTAGCCCGTGGTTTTTCCCGTGAGGGTTTCCACGTAAAAATCAAGTGTTATTTAATTTCCGCATTTTATACTTGATTTATTGCTTTATCTATTTAGGGGTAATTTCGTAATTTTGACTAATACGAAAAATTGGGTAAAAAGCTTAAAATCTATTCACCCCCCCCCCCCCCCCCCCCCCCCCCCCCCCCCCTTTTAGATAGTTTTATACACACCGTGCTGTAATTTGTTTCAATTGGTATCAGAACGGGTTCCTAGACATACATAGGTGATCCTTGCTTATTTTGGTGTGTTTTGCATTTTGTGCGTTTTTTGATCATTCATACATTTGCATTCATTTCATTCATTCATAAACACTATGAGTGGAAACGGTGGAAATTGTGGTGGCAACGAAGGTGCTTCTAGCACAAGGCCTCCACTTCTTACCAGATTGAACTATTCCTAATGGAAAGGGAAGATGGAATCCTACATATGCCAAATTCATGACCGTGCATGAATGGCGGTGGAAGACGGATATGATCTACCCAAGAAGACTCCCGGTGGTGGAGGAGAAGAAGTATTGAAGCCTAAGGCGCAATGGAACGCGCAAGAGTTTGAGGCTTCAAAGTGGAATAGGAAGGCGATGCATGCCATCTTATGTGCTATGGACGAAAATCGATACAAATTGATTCAAAATACTAGGATAGCTAAGGAGGCTTGGGACATCCTAGAGATTGCACATAAGGGAACCGAAGTGGTGAAGGACTCTAAGCTTCAAGTTCTCCAAACTCAATTCGAGATGCTTAAAATGGAGGAGAATGAGTGCTTCAACGACTTCGAGATCAAGTTGATGGACATAGTCAACCAAAGTCATCAACTTGGTGATCCATATTCGGATAGGAGAATCAGGCAAAAGATTATGAGATCTCTTCTAGATAGGTTTGAATCAAAAGTAACGGCTTTAGAAGAAAATAGTGGATATAAGGATATGAAGCCGAGTGAGATGATTGGGAGACTTCTAGCTTATGAGTCTAAGAAGGGTCCTATCTCCACACCTCCTAAAAAGCAAAAAGGAATTGCTTTGAAAACCTCCAAGGATGAAAATGAGGCAAAGAAGAATGACTCGGACGAAGACCTTGCATTATTTGTGAAGAGATTCAAGAGGGTTATGAAGTTCGGGAAAAAGGACTTTGGTTCCAAAGGTCAAAACTGCAAGAAAAAGGGTTCCTACAACAAGTTTGAGCCTAGGAAAGAGAAGACCGAAAGGAAAGGGATCCGATGCTTCGAGTGTTGTGGCATAGGTCACTTTGCCCCCGAATGTGCTAATCACAATGACAAGAAGAAAGGTAAAGTGATGGCCGCCACATGGAGTAGTGGTAGTGATGACTCCATTGAGGGAGATAAGTCTTCAATTGATGAAGAGCTCATGGCTAACCTCCTAGCTTTTGCCTCCTCCCATAAAAGCAAAAGTGCTAGCGAGAGAGATGAAATGAGTCAAGAGGAAAATGACTCAAGTGGAGAAGAAAGTGATTCCTCTTCTAACTCTATAAATGGTTTTGTGGAGAAAAAGGTGCTTGCTAAATACCATGCCGAGTTTAATGATTTAGCAATCAAGAGCACAAGAAAGATCAAGATGTTGAGAGAAGAAAATCTTGAGCTTTCATCTCAAAATGACCATTTAAGTGAACAAGTGGAAAAATTCAAGAAGATGGAAGATAAGCTAAGAGAGGAGTTAGTCTTATCTAGGAGGAATGAAGAAAGTCTAAAGAGGGAGCTTGAAGAAGTAAGAGAGTCTATGACTAGGATGGATTCTAGCACCAAGAAGCTTGACCATATGCTTGGTGTTGGAAATAGTACATGTGACAAGAGGGGTCTTAGGTATAAAGATGGCAAGAAGATCTCAACCTCTAACAAGACCATGTTTGTAAAGAGTTTGAGGAACGAAGAAACTTCATTTGTGCAAATTCCTAGAAAGAAGTTAGAAATAGGACAATGTTCAAATGCACAAGTGAAGATGGGGCCAAGAAGGCAACCTCAAGCTCAACCCCCTAGGGTCTCTCAAGCCAACATTCCTCCACAATTGGCTCACAAAGGAAAGAGACCAATCATGCAATCTCAAGCTAGGAAGCAATCAAGACCGGTTCAACAACGAAGATGGATTGAACCTATTCGTCCACAAAGACAAGGACAAGGTATGATTCCTTATTTTACTCCAATATGTCACTTTTGTGGATTTGATGGTCATATTAGACCAAATTGCTTTCAATATATTAAAATGTGTAGAACACGAAGCATGATTGAAAAAAGAAAGAATAGAGCCAAGATGCATGTTCCTAGTAATGATAAAATTGTTGTGCATGATCCTAGGACATCTAGAGCCCATGTACCAAAGACCACTAAGAAAGCAAATATTGTTTCTAGGTGGATTAGAAAGAATGAAAATGTTTGCCATGTTGCTCAAATAGCCTTGAAGGCAAATTCTTCTAATTTTTGGTATTTAGATAGTGGGTGCTCTAGGCACATGACGGGAAACAAGAGTTTCTTCGAGACTCTTGTTATGGAGGAAGGAGGATGTGTCACCTTTGGTGATGGATCAAAAAAGAGAGTTGTAGGGAAAGGAACCATTTCCGTTCCCGGATTACCCTTCTTATCCAATGCTTTATTTGTTGATGGCTTAAAAGTCAATTTGATAAGCATATCACACCTTAGTGATGAAGGATATTCCATCTTATTTTGTAAAGATGATTGCTCTATCCTAAAGCCCGATGGACAAACCTTGTTGAAAGGTATGAGATCTAGCGACAATTGCTATTGTCTTGAAGCTAGAATAGTCTTAAACAATGTGTCCATGGATGAGCAAATTGAGTTGTGGCATGAAAGACTTGGCCACATGAACTTTAGGGATTTACAAACCCTTGGAAAGTTCAATTGTGTGAGAGGCCTCCCTACGCTTGGGAAGAAAGCCAATGGTGTTTGTGGACCTTGCTAACAAGGAAAACAAACCAAAAGCATGCACAAAAAGGGTAAGTATCTCTCCACCATGGAGCCCCTAGAGCTTCTCCACATGGACCTCATGGGTCCTATGCAAACCGAAAGCTTAGTTGGAAAGAGATACATTTTTGTTTGTGTTGATGATTTCTCTAGATTTAGATGGACATATTTTCTTAGAGAAAAATCCGAAACTTTTGATAAGTTTAAAATGCTTTGTAATAAAATTCAAAATGAAATGAACTCAAACATTAAAAACATTAAACGAATTAGAAGTGACCATGGGAGGGAATTTGAGAATGCCATATTTGAAACCTATTGTAATGGTTTAGGCATCTCCCATGAGTTTTCGGCTCCTAGGACACCTCAACAAAATGGAGTTGTTGAGAGGAAGAATAGGGTCCTTCAAGAGATGGCCCGTGTGATGTTGCTTAGCAACAACGTCCCTAGGAACCTATGGGCCGAAGCCGTCAATACGGCTTGCTATATAGGAAATAGAGTTTTCCTAAGGCCCGGAACTAGAAATACCTCCTATGAACTATGGAAAGGCAAAATGCCAAATGTTAGCAACTTCCGCTCCTTTGGAAGCAACTGCTACATTTTAAATGACCGTGATCAACTTGGCAAATTTGATGCTAAGAGTGATGAGGGTATATTTATTGGCTATGCCTTAAATAGTAGAGCCTATAGAGTTTTCAATTTAAAGACTCTAAGTGTCATGGAATCATCTAATGTTGTCTTTAATGATGAAAGGTTTAAGTCTAGTAACCATGAGGAGGAGGTTGTTTTAGATGATGATTCTCCTTTGGAGAAGGTTATGGAGACTCCCAATGTTGGGACGTCCAATGGTAATTATGAGGACACACAACCTATTGATAGAATTCATCTCTTGAACTCTAAAGAACCCACTCCATGGGTTAGACAACTCCATGATAAGAATGACATCATTGGAGAGGTAAATGAGGGTGTTAGAACTAGGCGTCAAATAGCTAATCTAATTAGCTACACATGCTACACCTCTCAAATTGAACCCAAAAAGGTTGATGAAGCCTTGAACGATCAATTTTGGGTTCTTGCCATGCAAGAAGAGCTAAACCAATTCGAAAGGAATGAGGTTTGGACTCTAGTTCCTAGGCCTAAAAGCACTAATGTGATAGGCACTAAGTGGATTTATAGGAACAAATCTGATGAGGATGGCAACATAGTGCGGAACAAGGCTAGACTTGTAGCACAAGGGTACTCTCAAATTGATGGTATCGACTTTGAGGAGACTTTTGCTCCCGTTGCCCGTTTAGAGTCCATTAGGCTTCTCTTGTCCATCTCTTGTGTGCACAAGTTCAAATTGCACTAAATGGACGTTAAGAGTGCCTTCCTCAATGGCTTCTTACAAGAGGAAGTGTTTGTTGAACAACCCAAGGGGTTTGTGGATGCACACCACCCCAACCATGTCTATCGCCTCAAGAAGGCTCTATATGGGTTGAAATGGTATGAGTGCCTCACTCAATTTCTTGTTGACAATAACTACTCAAGGGGTAGTGTTGACAAGACACTATTCATCAAGAGAGACAATGATAAGCTTTTCATAGCTCAAATATATGTTGATGATATAGTTTTTGGCTCCACCAACAACACCAAGGTCCAACAATTTGTTGATGTCATGTCTCATGAATTTGAGATTAGTCTTGTTGGTGAGCTTAGTTACTTCCTAGGTTTGCAAATTAGGCAATTAGATGATGGGATCTTCATAACCCAAGCCAAATATGCTAAAAACCTAGTGAAGAAGTTTAGTCTTGAAAATGCCAAACATTGTGATACACCCATGAGTACCACTTTGCTAAGCAAGGATGCTATTGGTAAAAGTGTGGAACAAACGTTATATCGTGGCATGATTGGTAGCTTGCTTTATTTGACCGCAAGTAGGCCCGATATCTCTTTTAGTGTGGGTGTGTGTGCTAGGTACCAAGCGGATCCCAAGGAGTCCCATCTCTCTTCCGTAAAGAGAATCATTCGCTATGTGAATGGGACATCCAACTATGGGATTTGGTACTCGTTTGACACTAATGCTAGTCATGTAGGCTTTAATGATGCAGATTGGGTAGGAAATTGTGATGATAGGAAAAGCACATCGTGCGGTTGCTTCTTCGTAGGCAACAACTTAGTGTCTTGGTTTTGCAAGAAGCAAAACTCGATTTCCTTGTCCACGGCCGAGGCCGAGTACATAGCTGCGGGGAGTGGATGCACACAACTCCTATGGATGAAGCAAATGCTAGTAGACTACAGATTCAACCAAGGTACTCTCACTCTCTTTTGTGATAACATGAGTGCCATTAATATTTCCCAAAATCCGGTGCAACATTCTAGAACTAAACATATTGACATCCGCCATCACTTCATTAGAGAGCTTGTTGAAAATAAATGCATAGTACTTGAACATGTAGGTACTAATGATCAACTTGCGGACCTATTTACTAAACCCTTAGATTCTACTCGATTTAAAACACTAAGTAGATCTATTGGGATATGTCTTGTGGAGTGATGAGTTTTGTATTTGACCCCATATAGGGAACTCAAGCAACGAGAGCTATTTTGCATTCTTGTATCTTGCAAAAAAATCGAAATAACTTATGCCTCTTCTTTTAATTGTTTGAGTAAGCTTGGTTGCACATATGTATATATGTTTTCAATTCAATAAGTGTGAACCTTGCTTGTTTACAATCCATGTCTATTTATGTTCAAACATGCATTTTTGGACTAGGAGATGTATATAGGAAGTATGATTTGAATGACCTATGGTTATCTCCATGACATGATGATTCTTTTATAACATGCTAATGTCAAATGAAAAAGCATGAAATTCATATAACATGCTCACATGAAAAGCATGAATTGATGATTGCATATTCTTAAAATGCAAAACCTTGTGTGAAAGCTTATGAGACTCAAAATTAATAAAGGATCTTGTATCCGTTCAAAGGAATTTATATTCCAAATGTCTCTCCTTCTTTATTGGTTAAACATGGCTACTATCATACGGATATCTTATCCGGAAAAATCAAATAGGGTGTGAAAAGAATACTCGAGGTGTGTTCTATATATAAAGCTAGAGGGGGGGTGAATAGATTTTATCTAATTATTACCCAATTTTCGCGTGCATGTCAATTTTACGAAAATACCCCTAGCAAGTCAACAATACATACAAGTGTAATAAGATGCGGAAATAATAAATGACACTTGATGTTTACGTGGAAAACCCAACCACTGGGAAAAACCATGGGTTGTTAAGTGCGCCACACTCGGACCTCGAAATCCACTAATTGAAATGGAGTTTACAACCTATGTAGACCTCGTCTAACACTCCGGTCAATAACCCCCCACTTCTACCACGCGGGCCTTTAAAAGTGGCTCTAGTCCAATTTGCTTGATCCTCGTAGTCACTACTTGTAATGATGTTTACAGCCTAATCCCGGTCTATAACCCACCACTACTACCCACAGGCCTGTAATAGCAACCCTAGACCAAGACTTCAATCTCTCAAAAGAGATGCACAACCCTATGTGAATATGTATGAATATTCAATTAATGCAATAAGAGCTAGGGTACTCTAAATGCTTACCTAGGATTATAAGATGACAATATAATCAATCCTAGACATCACATATAGCTATATGTCATGGCATATAACTTTAGCTAAGTAAAGGATAACCAATCCTAGATACAAAGCTATCATATAAAACCCACAAACATTCAAAGGATTAACTAGTTGATTAAAAAAAATAATCTATCAACCTAGTTATCAATACATCACACAAGAATGTTCATGGCATAGCTTTTAGGCAATAATGACCTAATCAAATAAGCTATGAAAAATAATCTCAATCAACAAATGAGATCAATTAGCTAGATGGCATATGAACATTAAAGCCTAGCTATCAAATAATAACCCAATCAACACATAATCTCAATCTTATATGTAGAAATTAATCTAAACACATATAAGTAAAATATGAGATAAAATTGATAAGTAGAAACACTAATTATGTAAGATAAAAGTGTTCAACAAATCATACCATGTGTGTTGAAGAAGACCCATGCATTAGCATATGCTAGATGAACCTAGATGATGCCTAGATGATGATTTGTGCATGTGGGAATGGGTTTAGAGAATTAAAGATGTGATCTTTTAGGATTTTTCTCTCAAGTCTCTCTAAATATCTCTCTAGGGTTCTTGGGATGCAAGACTTGTATTCTGAACCAGAGATAAGGATGTATTTATAGAGACCAAAAACAGGGCAGGTGAAAATACAATTTTGCCCTTGAAACGCACCGATCGGCGGTTTCAATCGGCGGCCAGGCCGCCGAATTGAACCGCCGAATGGCTCCCGAGCGGAACAGGGGAACTTCGGTGACTTCGTTTGGCGGTTTAGAAACCGCCGATCTCAACCGCCGTTTTGGACCTGAGAGATATATTTCAATCAGGTCTCATTCGGCGGTTTCGAACGGCGGCCAGGCCGCCGAACGTAACCGCCGTTTCACCAAAAATGGTGAAACCAAGGAGAAGCCAAAGGCATCTCCACTGGCGATCATCGCGCAAAACAAAGCACATCAACGTGCATGCGCAGACGTTTCCGAACATCCTTCGGGAAACGAATTACACCACACTAAAAGCTAACATACATGAAGTGCAAGTGTGGGTATTGAATGCATCCTAATGCCTATCATGTCATGGCATTTCATAAAACAAGATGCAATCAATTTAATGCAAGAAGAGACATTGAATAAACAATAAAGCATAATGCACACAAAATATAAACACAACATTCAAGAATAAGAGTTATGCATGTTGTGTGTGTGTGCAACTATATCTCTTCAAGCCAAAGTAAGCACAAGATATACCTTTGGTGCTTGTCCTCTTGAGGTCTTGGAAAGGGTCTTTGATCTTCAACCTTAATCACCTAGACTACCCTTACAACCAAACCCCAACATGTGGTTTGACCACGAAATAAGCCAATCAATTTAATGGGAATCCTTACAGGGTGCAAAGTCGCTCATGCCATGTTTCGCTTATAAAGTTGGATATAGTTGTTCTTAAATTGAAATCAATATATTCTATATCCTTGCTTTACTCATGACATTGGTGAAATTGGTTTGAATTCTTATTAGAAACGATTGTTATTTGCTTTGCCAAATACCATTGTATTTTGGACTTGAATGCTACATGTCTTGTATGCAAAGCATGTTTGATTCGCACATTCTTTTTTTAACAAAATAAATCTCCTTGTTTCTCTCAAATTAATTGAGATGCATAAAGTGACTTATATTGATTATGCAAATATCTTGCATGCTTCTATCTCTCGTTTTTATGAGTGACCCGGTTGGGGACTACTCCTTTGCCTATATCATGAAAAAAAGGGGGAGTATGATATGGTAAGGGGAGTTGTAAAATATAGAAGCAATTGTGCATATTGGGGAGAACATTCATTGAGGGGGAGTAACCCGTTGAGGGGGAGCATTGCATATACATACATTGCATGATGTTGTACCTAATGTCTTAAATGCAAATGCTTGTTTTTGCTCTCACTTGATTCATCTCACTTTTTAGTTGTATTGGAAATGTTAGAAACTTTATTTTCAGGGATTGATATTCTACAAGAGGTTGAAGACTTCAAGTTGTATTTTCTTATCTCCTTGTAATGTAGAATATCACTGTAGTCCCGTAGTTTCTATATTTTTGGTGAGGAATCAATGTGAGTGGTGGTTTTGTCACGAAATAGCCAAAGGGGGAGATTGTAAGGTTCCCATTTGTTGATTGGCTCATTTCGTGGACAAACCACATGTTGGGGTTCTTTGTAAGGGTAGTTTAGGTGTTGTTGTTATTGCTCAAGCCCTTTCAAGTTCTCAAGGTGTCAAGCACTCCAAAGGTATATCTCTAGTGCTTATTTTTCTTTGAAGATATTAGTTGCACACACACACTTATCATACATTGCATATGTGTGCATACTCTTCACATGTCACATTTCACACTTGCACTTATATGTTATATTTTGTTGTGTAGATTTGTGTCTTGTAGTCTTATAATTCATTTCCCGATATTATTCGGAAATGTCCGCGTGTACACTAAAATGTGCTTGGTTTTACGCAAAGACCACCTACAGAGAATGCCCTTGGCTTCTCCATGGTTTTCACCTTTATTGGTGATCGGCGGTTATGATCGGCGGCCTGGCCGTCGAATGAAACCGCTTTTGCTTCTAGAAGTGTCTGGAGCAATTCTGCGGTTACGATCGGTGGCCACGATCGCCGTTCAAGACCTGATTGATTTTATCTCTCGGTCTAATTCGGCGGTCACGAAACTGCCGAATGAAACCGCCGTTCATATCTGATTGATTTTTTTGTCTCAGGTTTGATTCGGCGGTCACGAAACCGCCGAATGAAACCGCCGTTGGTCCCCTATTCCTCTCGAGTCCAATTCGGCGGTTATGATCGGCGGCCTAGCCACCGATTGAAACCGCCGATCGGTGCGTTTCAAGGGCAAACTTGTCTTTTCACATGCTCTGTTTTTCATGCCTATAAATACATCACTTTCTCTTGTTCTGAATATAACTCATTAATCATCAAAAACCCTACTTTCAAAAGAGAGATTTTTAAGAGAGAAAGCAATCAAGTTTGCTCATTAAACACTCAAACCAAAATCCATTTGCATCAAAGTTCATGTAGCATTCTCTAGCATATCTAGGATGCTTGCTTGCATTGGTCTTTCATCATCACACTTGCTTTTGTAAGTTTTTCACTATTATCATACATAATTAGTGTTTAATTTATTATAAAATCTAGTGGATTCGAGGTTTGAGTGTGGCTTACTTACTAGCCCGTGGTTTTTCCCGTGAGGGTTTCCATGTAAAAATCAAGTGTTATTTAATTTCTGCATTTTATACTTGATTTATTGCTTTATCTATTTTGGGGTAATTTCGTAATTTTGACTAAACATGAAAAATTGGGTAATAAGCTTAAAATCTATTCACCCCCCCCCCCCCCCCCCCTCTAGATAGTTTTATACACACCGTGCTATAATTTGTTTCAGACCTTTTGAGCTTACATACTTTATGCTCTTGGCCTTTTGAAATAAAATTTACTGGCTGTTCCATGTAAATTTCTTCATCTAGTTCTCCATTGAGAAATGCTGTTTTTACATCCATTTGATGTAATTCTAGGTCCATATGTGCGACGATTGCCAGAATAAGGCGTATTGAAGCAAACCTAACCACAGGGGAAAAAGTTTCTTCATAGTCAATACCCTGTTGTTGAGTATAACCTTTTGCGACTAAACACGCCTTATGTGTCTCTATTGTGCCATCCGCTTTTCGCTTGATTCAAATGACCCATTTATTTCCAATGGCTTTCCTTCCCGGCGGTAAGTCAACCAATTCCCAGACATGATTACTTTTCATTGAATCCATCTCCTATTTCATGGCTTTAATCTAATGTTCCTTGTCGGGTGATTTGAGAGCCTCATTCACATTTTTAGGCTCATCAGCATCATGTGAAGCAACCATAAACGCTTCCCCCTCAATCTCAAAATGACGACGAGGGACATTTCCACGGTTACTTCTATGAGAAGGTAAATCTAAAAGTGTACTTTCAACAACATCATTACTCCCACTAGGGACAGAAGGTCCAGGTAGATCTATATTTACTTCAAGTGGAGTTTCACTCCCACTAGGTAAAGAAGTCCCTGATAGATCCGCATTAACCTCTAGTAGAGTATTTAGATTTGAATCCTCGATCAAATTATCCAATTCGTAGAATCGAATATCTCTATCAACTGCACCTCTTTTAAGAAATTCACTTTCTAAAAAATTCACATCTCGTGATTCTATCTTAGTCACACTTCCATCTGAGTTTTCACCTATTAGTACATATACTTTTGAATGCTCAGAATATCTAATAAAGATACATTTCTTTCCTCTTGCACCAAATTTTCCATACTTGTTAAATGGATCATGCACGTAACCTGCGCACCCCCAAGGTCGCAAATAAGTTAAGTTAGGTTCTACCTGTCCATAACTCATAAGGTGTGGAAGTTACTGACTTCGAGGGAACTCGGTTAAGTACATAAGTGGCAGTCAATAAGGCATCTCCCTAATAGTGCACTGGGAGACTTGCTTGCGCCATCATAGATCTAACAATTTCAAGTAATGTTCTCCTACTTTCCGCCACACCATTTTGTTGCGGAGTTCTAGGAACAGTTAACTGTTTATGTATACCCTTTTCATCACACAATTCCTTGAATTGATCTGAAAGGTATTCTCATCCCCTGTCAGTACGTAATGCTTTAACCCTTTTTTCTAATTGATTCTCTACTAAGTTTAAGTATAATTTGAAACAATCCAATGCTTCATACTTATGAGAAATCAAATAGACATAACCAAAACAGGTAAAATCATCTATGAATGTAATAAAATATGAGGCACCATGCCTTGCCTTTACACTCATTGGACCACAGATATCAGAGTGAATTAATTGTAATGGATTTTCAGCCCTAGTTCCTTTTCCGAATGGCTTTCTAGTTGTTTTTCCAGCTATACAATTTTCATAGATAGGTAATTTTATCTTATTAAATGAACCTAAAAGGCCTTCTCTAGCCAATCAGTTCATCCTATCTTGGCCAATATGACCCAGTCTAGCATGCCAAGTATTCATATCAACATTGACATTATTAGCGGAATCAATTAATGAAAAACAACCATCACTGCAATTAAAACCATCTAACTCGGTATTTAATACAATAAAACCATTTAACAAATATCCAGTACCAACACAAACAGAATTTAAAACAATATATGCAAACACCATAAAATTTTAGTTCATAACCCAAACCTAGAAGGACAATAACTGAAACTAAATTTCATCAGATTTTAGGAGCATATAGAACATCATGGTGATAAAGTACTTGACCACCATGCATCATCAATTTGCAAGTGGCAATAGCCTTCACTTCAACTCTAGAGTTGTTCCCCACGTAAATCCATCTAGTCCCCTGACTGATTCGACGATATTCTATGAACGTTGCTCTGTCTATAGCTACATGGTCTATGGCTCATGAGTCTACAGTCCACAAAGGACGAGATTCAGTGAGTAAAACAGAACTAGAAACCAAAACATAGTTATCAGTTATTGAATTGGGTCGTACCTTTTTCGGCTCAATGCACTCACGAGCAAAATGACCATGTTTGCCACAATTTTAACATTTCAATTTGGCTTTGTCCTTCTTGAACCCAGCACTCTAGCCCCTTTTCTGAAATCTGGTCTTACCTTTCTTAAAGTTCTCACTTTTCTTAAGGTTCTCTTTAGGACCCTTCCATTTTCCCTTATGGAAGTTCCCTTTCTTTCTGAAACAAATTATAGCATGGTATGTATAAAACTATCTAGAGGGGTGAATAGATTTTAAGCTTATTACCCAATTTTTCGTGTTTAGTCAAAATTATGAAATTACCCCTAAATAGATAAAGCAATAAATCAAGTATAAAATGTGGAAATTAAATAACACTTGATTTTTACATGGAAACCCTCACGGGAAAAACCACGGGCTAGTAAGTAAGCAAGCCACACTCGAACCTCGAATCCACTAAATGTGTAAAACGATTACAACCTAATCCCGGAAGTAATCACACACCTACATAATCCCGGTATGAGTGAACCTAGTCCGATTTGCTTACGATCTAAGCAACCTAATCCCGGAAGCTACACACAAGACTTACTTTCTCAATGAAGAGAATAACACCCTAAGTGAATATATGAATATCCAAATGCAACATAGAGCAAGGGAAACTCTATATGCTTATCTAAGATGATTAATATGCAATTAGAACAATCCTAGACATTAAAACTAAATGACATGAACATCAAATAGTTTAGCTAATCAAGGTTAAGCACAAAACCTAATTAGATATCACAATACAACTTCTCAAACATACAACACACTAATCTCAATCTTGTATCAAAAGATATATGAAAATCATACAAGTAATAAATTGAGAATGCTTGTTAAGAAAAACACAAAATATGTAAGATATTAGTGAAAAGCTTACCAAGCAAAGTGTGATGAAGAATCCATGCAAAGAGACATCTAGATGATCAAGGATGATGCTAGATGATGATTGATGATCATGAAAAAGTGTTTGAGTAAACAAAAAATGAGTTCTTGGAATTTTTTCTTCTCTTGAAAATTATCCTTAGTATGAAATCTGAATATGAACTCTCTTAATTGACCTAAAGTCAAAGTGGCATATATATAAGGGGCCAAATCAAAGTGTGGTCGTTTTGATAAGTTGGCCTAAAATTTACCTTGGGAGCTGTACGTAGAGTGCTTCTGTACAACGCCCCAACTCTGTTCTCTTGGGAAAACAGAGTGGCACTGTACGAACAGCGCTCGTACAGCGCCTACCCAAAATGCATCAGACCTGATGCATTTAAAATACAATTTCAATCAGATCTTGATCGGGCGCTGCACGAACAGCGCTTATGTACAGCGCCTCAACAAAATGCATCAGACCTGATGCATTAAAATGACCATTTTTGCACCAGGTCATTTGGGCGCTATTCGAACAGCGCCTTGTAGAGCGCTTTGAACAGCGCCCTTTGCAATGCAAGAAATCCAACGTTATACGAGACAAGGAAATGGATAATGCAAGATGCAATCATGAAAACAAGCAAGAAGAGATGTTAATGAACATTAATGCACAAAAATAAGACACACAACATACAAGTATTAAGCATATGCATGAGTTGTAAGTGTGTGCAACTATCTCTTCAAGACAAGTAAGCACATAGAAATTTACCTTCAGTGCTTATCAAGACGAGGTCTTCAAAGGGCTTCGAAAAATAAAACCAACACCTAAGCTACCCTTACAAAGAACCCCAACATGTGGTTTGACCATAAAATGAGCCAATCAACAAATGGGAACCTTACAATCTCCCCCTTTGGCTATTTCGTGACAAAACCACCACTCACATTAATTCCTCACAAAGAAATAGAAACTACGGGACTACAATGATATTCTACATTACAAAGAGATAAGAAAATGCAACTTGAAGCCTTCAACCTCTTGTAAAATAGTCAATCCCTGAAAATAAAGTTTCTAACATTTCCAACACAAGTAAAAAGTGAGATTAATCAAGAAAGAACAAAAACAAGCATTTGCATTTGTAAAATATTAGGCACAACATTATGCAATGTATGTGTATGCAATGCTCCCCCTCAACGGGTTACTCCCCCTCAATGAATGTTCTCCCCAATATGCACAATTGCTTCTATATTTTGCAACTCCCCTTACCATATCCTACTCCCCTTTTTTGTCATGATATAGGCAAAGGAGTAGTCCCCAACCGGGTCACTCATAGCAACGAGAGATAGTAGCATGCAAGATATTTCCATAATCAATATAAGTCACTTTATGCATCTCAATTAATTGGAGAGATACAAGGACATTTATTTGAGAAAATGTGTGAATCAAACATGCTTTGCATACAAGACATGTAGCATTCAAGTCCAAAATACAATGGTATTTGGCAAAGCAAATGACAAAGGTTTCTAATAAGAATTCAAACCAATTTCACCAACGTCCTGAGAAAAGCAAGGATATAGAGATTTTATTGATTTCAATTTAAGAGCAACTATATCCAACTTTATAAGCGAAACATGGCATGAGCGACTTTGCACCCTCTTTGATTTTTCCGGATAAGATATCCGTATGATAGTAGCCATGTTCAACCAATAAAGAAAGAGAGACATTTGGATTTTTTAAATCCTTTGAACGGATACAAGATCTTTTATTCATTTTGAGTCTCATAAGCTTTCACACAAGTTTTGCATTTTAAGAATATGCAATCATCAATTCATGCTTTTCATGTGAGCATGTTATATGAATTTCATGCTTTTTCATTTAACATTAGCATGTTATTAAAGAATCATCATGTCATGGAGATAATCATAGGTCATTCAAATCATACTTCCTATATACATCTCCTAGTCCAAAAATGCATGTTTGAACATAAATATGACATGGATTGTAAACAAGCAAGGTTCACACTTAAATTCGCCAAGCAGACATGTCACCAAAGGAACCAATAAATGATGAAGAAAAGGTTGCCACGTCACTCGTTGACCGGGTCAATGGAGAAAATGTGGCCAGTTAGAATATCAACGTCCTAAATCAAAAGTCAAAGATGTGGTCGCCAGAGCTGGATACATACTCACCAAAGGTAGAAACGTGGTCGCCGAAGGATAATACCCATAAGTGAAGGTGCTCGCTGCATCAGCATACTGGGCCCAAAGCAACTCGGCAGAAACACAGAAATAAAACCCTAACCTCTAGAAGACCCATGGCAACAAAAGATCGTAAAAAGGAAAGAAGATAGAGCGTATCCGGATCCGTGACAACATGAGAATCCTAGTACGAATCAAAGGGGGAATCCTACCACCAACACGGCTAAAAACAAGGGGAAACCCTAATTAACGTATATAAATAGAACCACCTATCCCATAAGAAAGGGGTTCGAAAACCTAGAGAGAAAAGAGCACTTTTATGAGAGATTTGAGTGTGTAACAAAGCAATAGAATCGAGTATTATCTTTCTGCCATCTGGGGCGCCGTGGTTTTTTCCCATTCAAGGGTTTTCCACGTAAAAACTCTCTTGCATGCATTCTTGATTTTCTCGTTTGAAACTAAATTAATATAACTGTTGAGTGCGTGGCAATCCAAATTTCACCGTCAACAGGATACAAGATCTTTTATTCATTTTGAGTCTCATAAGCTTTCACAAAAGTTTTGCATTTTAAGAATATGCAATCATCAATTCATGCTTTTCATGTGAGCATGTTATATGAATTTCATGATTTTTCATTTAACATTAGCATGTTATTAAAGAATCATCATGTCATGGAGATAATCATAGGTCATTCAAATCATACTTCCTATATACATCTCCTAGTCCAAAAATGCATGTTTGAACATAAATATGACATGGATTGTAAACAAGCAAGGTTCACACTTAAATTCGCCAAGCAGACATGTCACCAAAGGAACCAATAAATGATGAAGAAAAGGTTGCCACGTCACTCGTTGACCGGGTCAAGGGAGAAAATGTGGCCAGTTAGAATATCAACGTCCTAAATCAAAAGTCAAAGATGTGGTCGCCAGAGCTGGATACATACTCACCAAAGGTAGAAACGTGGTCGCCAAAGGATAATACCCATAAGTGAAGGTGCTCGCTGCATCAGCATACTGGGCCCAAAGCAACTCGGCAGAAACACAGAAATAAAACCCTAACCTCTAGAAGACCCATGGCAACAAAAGATCGTAAAAAGGAAAGAAGATAGAGCGTATCCGGATCCGTGACAACATGAGAATCCTAGTACGAATCAAAGGGGGAATCCTACCACCAACACGGCTAAAAACAAGGGGAAACCCTAATTAACGTATATAAATAGAACCACCTATCCCATAAGAAAGGGGTTCGAAAACCTAGAGAGAAAAGAGCAATTTTATGAGAGATTTGAGTGTGTAACAAAGCAATAGAATCGAGTATTATCTTTCTGCCATCTGGGGCGCCATGGTTTTTTCCCATTCAAGGGTTTTCCACGTAAAAACTCTCTTGCATGCATTCTTGATTTTCTCGTTTGAAACTAAATTAATATAACTGTTGAGTGCGTGGCAATCCAAATTTCACCGTCAACAGGATACAAGATCTTTTATTCATTTTGAGTCTCATAAGCTTTCACAAAAGTTTTGCATTTTAAGAATATGCAATCATCAATTCATGCTTTTCATGTGAGCATGTTATATGAATTTCATGCTTTTTCATTTAACATTAGCATGTTATTAAAGAATCATCATGTTATGGAGATAATCATAGGTCATTCAAATCATACTTCCTATATACATCTCCTAGTCCAAAAATGCATGTTTGAACATAAATATGACATGGATTGTAAACAAGCAAGGTTCACACTTATTGAATTGAAAACATATATACATATGTGCAACCAAGCTTACTCAAACAATTAAAAGAAGAGGCATAAGTTATTTCGAATTTTTTGCAAGATACAAGAATGCAAAAAGCTCTCTTTGCTTGAGTTCCCCATATAGGGTCAATAACAAAACACATCACTCCACAATACATATCCCAATAGATCTACTTAGTGTTTTAAATCAAGTAGAATCTAAGGGTTTAGTAAATAGGTCCGCAAGTTGATCATTAGTACCTACATGTTCAAGTACTATACATTTATTTTCAACAAGCTCTCTAATGAAATGATGGCGGCTGTCAATATGCTTAGTTCTAGAATGTTGTACCGGATTCTTGGAAATATTAATGGCACTCATATTATCACAAAAGAGAGTGAGTGTACCTTGGTTGAATCCGTAGTCTACTAGCATTTGCTTCATCCATAGGAGTTGTGTGCATCCACTCCCCGCGGCTATGTACTCGGCCTTAGCCGTGGACAAGGAAATTGAGTTTTGCTTCTTGCAAAACCAAGACACCAAGTTGTTGCCTAGGAAGAAGCAACCGCCCGATGTGCTTTTCCTATCATCACAATTTCCTGCCCAATCCGCATCACTAAAGCCTACAAGACTAGCATTAGTGTCAAAAGAATACCAAATCCCATAGTTGGATGTCCCATTCACATAACGAATGATTCTCTTTACGGAAGAGAGATGGGACTCCTTGGGATCCGCTTGGTACCTAGCACACACACCCACACTAAAAGATATATCGGGCCTACTTGCGGTTAAATAAAGCAAGCTACCTATCATGCCCCGATATAGAGTTTGCTCCACACTTTTACCAATAGCATCCTTGCTTAGCTTCAAAGTGGTACTCATGGGTGTATCACAATGTTTGGTATTTTCTAGACCAAACTTCTTCACTAGGTTTTTGGCATATTTGGCTTGGGTTATGAAAATCCCATCATCTAATTTCCTAATTTGCAAACCTAGGAAGTAACTAAGCTCACCAACAAGACTCATCTCAAATTCATGAGACATGACATCAACAAATTGTTGGACCTTGGTGTTGTTGGTGGAGCCAAACACTATATCATCAACATAGATTTGAGCTATGAAAAGCTCATCATTGTCTTTCTTGATGAATAGTGTCTTGTCAACACTACCCCTTGTGTAGTTATTGTCAACAAGAAATTGAGTGAGGCGCTCATACCAAGCCCTCGGTGCTTGTTTCAACCCATATAGAGCCTTCTTGAGACGATAGACATGGTTGGGGTGGTGTGCATCCACAAACCCCTTGGGTTGTTCAACAAACACTTCCTCTTGAAAGAAGCCATTGAGGAAGGCACTCTTGACATCCATTTGGTGCAATTTGAACATGTGCACACAAGAAATGGACAAGAGAAGCCTAATGGACTCTAAACGGGCAACGGGATCAAATGTCTCCTCAAAGTCGATACCCTCAATTTGAGAGTACCCTTGTGCTACAAGTCTAGCCTTGTTCCGCACTATGTTGCCATCCTCATCGGATTTGTTCCTATAAATCCACTTAGTGCCTATCACATTAGTGCTTTTAGGCCTAGGAACTAGAGTCCAAACCTCATTCCTTTCGAATTGGTTTAGCTCTTCTTGTATGGCAAGAACCCAAAATTCATCATTCAAGGCTTCATCAACCTTTTTGGGTTCAATTTGAGAGGTGTAGCATGTAAAGCTAATAAGATTAGCTATTTGACGCCTAGTCCTAACACCCTCATTCACATCTCCAATAACATCCTCTTTGTTCTGGAGTCTTCTAACCCATGGAGCGGGTTCATTAGAGTCCAGGAGAGGGACTCTTGTAATAGGTTGTATGACTACATTATTGTCATTGGATGTCCCAACATTGGGAGTCACCACAACCTTCTCCAAAGGAGAGTCATCCTCTAAAACTTCCTCCTCCTCATAGTCATTAGACTTGAGCCTTGTTTCATCAATAACAACGTTCGATGATTCCATGACGGTTCGAGTCTTCAAGTTGAAAACTCTATAGGCTCTACTATTCAAGGCATAGCCAATAAAGATACCCTCATCACTCTTAGCATCAAACTTGCCAAGTTGATCACGGTCGTTTAAAATGTAGCATTTGCTTCCAAATGTGTGGAAGTAGCTAACATTTGGCTTCCTACCCTTCCATAACTCATAGGAGGTGTTTCTAGATCCGGGCCTTAGGAAAACATGATTCCCTATATAGCAAGCCGTATTGACGGTTCGGCCCATAGGTTCCTAGGGACATTGTTGCTAAGCAACATCACTCGGGCCATCTCTTGAAGGACCCTATTCTTCCTCTCAACAACTCCATTTTGTTGAGGTGTCCTAGGAGCCGAGAACTCATGGGAGATGCCTAAGCTATTGCAATAGCTTTCAAAAGAGGCATTCTCAAATTCCCTCCCATGGTCACTTCTAATCCGTTTAATGCTTTTAATGTTAGAATTCATTTCATTTTATATTTTAGTACAAAGCATTTTAAACTTATCAAAAGTTTCGGATTTTTCTCTAAGAAAATATGTCCATGTAAAACTAGAGAAATCATCAACATAAACAAAAATGTATCTCTTTCCACCTAAACTCTCGGTTTGCATAGGACTTATGAGATCCATGTGGAGAAGCTCTAGGGGCTCCTTGGTGGAGAGATACTTGCCCTTTTTGTGCATGTTTTTGGTTTGTTTTCCTTGTTGGCAAGGTCCACAAATACCATTGGCTTTTTTCCCAAGCTTAGGGAGGCCACGCACACAATCGAACTTTCCAAGGGTTCTTAAATCCCTAAAGTTCATGTGGCCAAGTCTTTCATGCCACAACTCTATTTGCTTATCCATGGACACATTGTTTGAGACTATTCTAGCTTTAAGACAATAGCAATTGTCGCTAGATCTTATACCTTTCAATAAGGTTTGTCCATCGGGCTTTAGGATAGAGCAATCATCTTTACAAAACAAGACGGAATATCCTTTATCACTTAGATGTGAAATGCTTATTAAATTGGCTTTCAAGCCATCAACAAATAAAGCATCGGATAAGGAGGGTAATCCGGGAACGGAAATGGTTCATTTCCCTACAACTTTCTTTTTGGATCCATCACCAAAAGTGACATATCCTCCTTCCTCCATAACAAGAGTCTCGAAGAAACTCTTGTTTCCCATCATGTGCCTAGAGCACCCACTATCTAAATACCAAAAATTAGAAGAATTTGCCTTTAAGGCTATTTGAACAACATGGCAAACATTTTCATTCTTTCTAATCCACCTGGAAACAATCTTAGCTTTCTTAATGGTCTTTGGTACTTGGGCTCTAGATGTTCTAGGATCATGCATAACAATATCATCATTCCTAGGAACATGCGTCATGGCTCTTTTCTTTTTCTTCTCATTCATGCTTCTAGTTTTGCACATTTTAATATATCGAAAGCAATGTGGTCTAATATGACCATCAAATCCACAAAAGTGACATATAGGAGTAAAATAATGAATCATACCTTGTCCTTGTCTTTGTGGATGAATGGGTTCAATCCATCTTCGTTGTTGAACCGGTCTAGATTGCTTCCTAGCTTGAGGTTGCATGATTGGTCTCTTTCCTTTGTGAGCCAATTGTGGAGAAATGTTGGCTTGAGGGACCCTAGGGGGTTGAGCTTGGGGTTGCCTTTTTGGTACCATCTTCATTTCTGCATTTGAACATTGTCCTAGTTCTAACTTCTTCCTAGGAATTTGCACAAATGAGGCTTCTTCGATCCCCGAACTCTTGACAAACATGGTCTTGTTAGAGGTTGAGATCTTCTTGCCATCTTCATACCCAAGACCCCTCTTGTCACATGGACTCTTTCCAACACCAAGTATATGATCAAGCTTTTAAGTACTAGAATCTATCCTAGCTAAAGATTCTAAAGCTTCATCAAGCTCCCTCTTCAAACCTTCTTCATTCCTCCTAGATAAGACTAACTCCTCCCTTAGCTTATCTTCTATCTTCTTGAATTTTTCCACTTGTTCACTTAAGTGGTCATTATGAGATAAAAGCTCAAGATTTTCTTCTCTCAACATCTTGATCTTTCTTGTGCTCTTGATTGCTAAATCATCAAACTCGGCATGGTATTTAGCAAGCACCTTTTTCTCCACAAATCCATTTATGGAGTTAGAAGAGGAATCGCTTTCTTCTTCACTTGAGTCATTTTCCTCTTGACTCATTTCCTCTCTTTCACTAGCACTTTTGCTTTTATGGGAGGAGGCAAAAGCTAGGAGATTAGCCATGAGCTCTTCATCATCCGAAGACTTATCTCTCTCAATGGAGTCATCACTACTTCCACTCCAAGTGGCGGCCATCACTTTTCCCTTTTTATTCTCTTTGTGATTTGCACATTCGGGGGCAAAATGACCTATGCCACCACACTCGAACCATCGGACCCCTTTCCTTTCGGTCTTCTCTTTCCTAGGCTCAAACTTGTTGTAGGAACCCTTTTTCTTGTAGTTTTGACATTTGGAACCAAAGTCCTTTTTCCCGAACTTCATTACCCTCTTGAATCTCTTCACAAATAATGCAAGGTCTTCGTCCGAGTCATTCTTCTTTGCCTCTTTTTCATCCTTGGAGGTCTTCAAAGCAATTCCTTTTTGCTTTTTAGGAGGTGTGGAGATAGGACCCTTCCTAGACTCATAAGCTAGAAGTATCCCAATCACCTCACTCGGCTTCATATCCTTATATCCACTACTTTCTTCTAAAGCCGTTACTTTTGATTCAAACCTATCCGGAAGAGATCTCATAATCTTTTGCTTGATTCTCCTATCCGAATATGGATCACCAAGTTGATGACTTTGGTTGACTATGTCCATCAACTTGATCTCGAAGTCGTTGAAGCACTCATTCTCCTCCATCTTAAGCATCTAGAATTGAGTTTGGAGGACTTGAAGCTTAGAGTCCTTCACCACTTCGGTTCCCTCATGTGCAATCTCTAGGATGTCCCATGCCTCCTTAGCTATCCTAGTATTTTGAATCAATTTATATTGATTTTCGTACATTGCACATAGGATGGCATGCATCGCCTTCCTATTCCACTTTGAAGCCTCAAACTCTTACGCGTTCTATTGCGCCTTAGGCTTCAATACTTCTTCTCCTCCACCACCGGGAGTCATCTTGGGTAGATCATATCTGTCTTCCACCGCCATCCATGCACGGTCGTGAATTTGACATATGTAGGATTCCATCTTCCCTTTCCATTGGGAATAGTTCAATCCGGTAAGAAGTGGAGGCCTTGTGCTAGAAGCACCTTCGTTGCCACCACCATTTCCACCGTTTCCACTCATAGTGTTTATGAATGAATGAATGAAATGAATGCAAATGTATGAATGATCAAAAATCATACAAAATGCAAAACACACCAAAATAAGCAAGGATCACCTATGTATATCTAGGAACCTGCTCTGATACCAATTGAAACAAATTATAGCACGGTGTATGTAAAACTACCTAGAGGGGGGGTGAATAGATTTTAAGCTTATTACCCAATTTTTCGTGTTTAGTCAAAATTACGAAATTACCCATAAATAGATAAAGCAATAAATCAAGTATAAAATGCGGAAATTAAATAACACTTGATTTTTACGTGGAAACCCTCACAGAAAAAACCACGGGCTAGTAAGTAAGCCACACTCGAACCTCGAATCCACTAAATGTATAAAACAATTACAACCTAATCCCGGAAGTAATCACACACCTACCTAATCCCGGTATGAGTGAACCTAGTCCGATTTGCTTGCGATCTAAGCAACCTAATCCCGGAAGCTACACACACGACTTACTTTTTCAATGAAGAGAATAACATCCTAAGTGAATATATGAATATCCAAATGCAACATAGAGCAAGGGAAACCCTATATGCTTATCTAAGATGATTAATATGCAATTTGAACAATCCTAGATATTAAAACTAAATGACATGAACATCAAATAGTTTAGCTAATCAAGATTAAGCACAAAACCTAATTAGCTATCACAATACAACTTCTCAAACATACAACACACTAATCTCAATCTTGTATCAAAAGATATATGAAAATCATACAAGTAATGAATTGAGAATGCTTGTTAAGAAAAACACAAAATCTGTAAGATATTAGTGAAAAGCTTACCAAGCAAAGTGTGATGAAGAATCCATGCAAAGAGACATCTAGATGATCAAGGATGATGCTAGATCATGATTGATGATCATGAAAAAGTGTTGGAGTAAACAAAAAATGAGTTCTTGGAATTTTTTCTTCTCTTGAAAAATATCCTAAGTATGAAATCTGAATATGAACTCTCTTAATTGACCTAAAGTTAAAGTGGCATATATATAGGGGACCAAATCAAAGTGTGCTCATTTTGATAAGTTGGCCTAAAATTTGCCTTAGGCACTATACGTCGAGCGCTTCTGTACAGCGCCCCAACTCTGTTCTCTCGGGAAAACAGAGTGGCGCTGTACGAACAGCGCTTCTATACAGAGTTCGTACAGCGCCTACCCAAAATGCATCAGACCTGATGCATTTAAAATACAATTTCAATCAGGTCTTGATCGGGCGCTGTACGAACAACGCTTGTGTACAGCACTCGTACAGCACCTCAACAAAATGCATCAGACCTGATGCATTAAAATGACCATTTTTGCATCAGGTCATTTGGGCGCTGTTCGAACAGCGCCTTGTAGAGCGCTTTGAACAGCGCCCTTTGCAATGCAAGAAATCCAAGGTTATGCGAGACAAGGCAATGGACAATGCAAGATGCAATCATGAAAACAAGCAAGAAGAGATGTTAATGAACATTAATGCACAAAAATAAGACACACAACATACAAGTATTAAACATATGCATGAGTTGTGAGTGTGTGCAACTATCTCTTCAAGACAAGTAAGCACATAGAAATTTACCTTCGGTGCTTATCAAGACGAGGTCTTCAAAGGGCTTCGAACAATAAAACCAACACCTAAGCTACCCTTACAAAGAACCCCAACATGTGGTTTGACTACGACATGAGCCAATCAACAAATGGGAACCTTACACTTTCCCTTGCACATAATACCCTTTGTCTTACGCTTGCTGGATTCAACCATGTGAAACAAATTATATCAAGGTGTGTATAAAACTATCTAGAGGGGGGTGAATAGATTTTAAACTTATTACCCAATTTTTCGTATTTAGTCAATATTACAAAAATACCCCTAAATAGATAAAGCAATAAATCAAGTATAAAATGCGGAAATTATAACACTTGATTTTTACGTGGAAACCCTCACGGGAAAAACCATGGGCTAGTAAGTAAGCCACACTCGAACCTCGAATCCACTAAATGTGTAAACGATTACAACCTAATCCCGGAAGTAATCACACACCTACCTAATCCCGGTATGAGTGAACCTAGTCCGATTTGCTTGCGATCTAAGCAACCTAATCCCGGAAGCTACACACAAGACTTACTTTCTCAATGAAGAGAATAACACCCTAAGTGAATATATGAATATATGAATATCCAAATGCAACATAGAGCAAGGGAAACCCTATATGCTTATCTAAGATGATTAATATGCAATTAGAACAATCCTAGATATTAAAACTAAATGACATGACATCAAATAGTTTAGCTACTCAAGATTAAGCACAAAACCTAATTAGTTATCACAATACAACTTCTCAAACATACAACACACTAATCTCAATCTTGTAACAAAAGATATATGAAAATCATACAAGTAATCAATTGAGAATGCTTGTTAAGAAAAACACAAAATATGTAAGATATTAGTGAAAAGCTTACCAAGCAAAGTGTGATGAAGAATCCATGCAAAGAGACATCTAGATGATCAAGGATGATGCTAGATGATGATTGATGATCATGAAAAAGTGTTTGAAAATGCGTTCTTGGAATTTTTTTCTTCTCTTGAAAAATATCCTAAGTATGAAATCTGAATATGAACTCTCTTAATTGACCTAAAGTCAAAGTAGCATATATATAGGGAGTCAAAATGAAGTGTGGTCGTTTTGATAAGTGACACCACTATTTTGCCTTGGGCGCTGTACGTAGAGCGCTTCTATACAGTGCATATATAGCGCCCCAACTCTGTTCTCTCGGGAAAACAGAGTGGCGTTGTACGTACAGCGCTTCTGTACAGTGCTCATACAGAGCCTACCTAAAAAGCATCAGACCTGATGCATTAAAATGACATTTTCAATCAGGTCTCAGTTCAGCGCTGTACGAACAGCGCTCGTACAGCGCCTCTTCAAAATGCATCAGACCTGATGCATTAAAATGACCATTTTTTCATCAGGTCATGTGGGCGCTGTTCGAACAGCACCTTGTAGAGCGCTTTGAACAACGCCCTTTGCAATGCATGACTTCTAAGCATAATCATGTTAAGGCAATGGACAATGCAAGATGCAATCAAAATAACAAGCAAGAAGAGATGTTAATTCATTAATGCACAAAAATAAGACACACAACATACAAGGATTAAACATATGCATGAGTTGTGAATGTGTGCAACTATCTCTGCAAGAAAAGTAAGCACATAGAAATTTACCTTCGGTGCTTATCAAGACGAGGTCTTCAAAGGGCTTGAGCAATAACAACAACACCTAAGCTACCCTTACAAAGAACCCCAACATGCGGTTTGTCCACGAAATGAGCCAATCCACAAATGGGAACCTTACAATCTCCCCCTTTGACTATTTCGTGACAAAACCACCACTCACATTGATTCCTCACAAAAAATAATGAAACAAACTATAGCACGGTGTGTATAAAGCTATCTAGAGGGGGGGTGAATAGATTTTACGCTTTTTACCCAATTTTTCGTGTTAGTCAAAATTACGAAAATGCCCTCAAGATAATATAAACAAGCAAGTGTAATATGGTGCGAAAATTAAAACAACACTTGGTTTTTACGTGGAAACCCTCATGGGAAAAACCACGGGCTATGTAAGTAAGCCACACTCGAACCTCAAATCCACTAAATGTGCAAACGATTACAACCTAATCCCGGAAGTAATCACACACCTACCTAATCCCGGTATGAGTGAACCTAGTCCAATTTGCTTGAGATCTAAGCAACCTAATCCCGGTTGCTACACACAAGACTTACTTTCTCTAGAAGAGAATACAACCCTAAGTGAATATATGTGAATATCCAAAATGCAACATAGAGCAAGGGAAACCCTATATGCTTATCTAAGATGATTAATATGCAATTAAGAACAATCCTAGATATCAAAACTAAATGACATGTCAATTAGTTTAGCTAATCAATATTAAGCACAAAACCTAATATGCTAGCACAATACAAATTCTCAAACATACATCATACTCATCTCAATATTGTATCCAAAGCATACAAAATAACAAACAAGTAATTAATTGAGATTGCTAGATAAGAGAAACACAAAACATGTAAGATATTAGTGAAAAGCTTACCAAGCAAAGTATGATGAAGATTCCATGCAAGATGACATCTAGAAGATCAAGGATGATGCTAGATGATGATTGATGATCATGAAAAAGTGTTTGAGTAATCAAAAATTGAGTTCTTGGAATTTTTCTTCTCTTTGAAAAATATCCTAAGTATGAATTCTGAATATGAACTCTCTTAATTGACCTAAAGTCAAAGTGGCATATATATAGGGGGTCAAATCAAAGTGTGGTCGTTTAAGTAAGTTTCAAAGAAACGCGCCGATCGGCGGTTTCAATCGGCGGCCAGGCCGCCGATAATTACCGCCGAATTGAGCTCGTGAAGAACAGAGCAAAAACAGCGGTTCATTCGGCGGTTTCGTGACCACCGATTCCAACCGCCGAATCAAAAACAGAGAGATCAAAATCAATCAGGTATGAACGGCGGTTTCGAACGGCGGTCTCGTGACCGCCAATTCAACCGCCGAATTAGACTGAGAGAAAAATCAATCAGGTCTTGAAACGGCGGTTTCGAACGGCGGTCTTGACCGCCGATCTTAACCGCAGAAATGCTTCAGACCATTCTGGACTGAAACGGCGGTTTCATTCGGCGGCCAAGCCGCCGATCATAACCGCCGATCACCTAGATAGGTGAAAACCAAGGAGAAGCCAAAGGCATTCTCCATAGGCGGTCCTCGCGCTAAACCAAGCACATTCTAGTGCATGCGCGGACGTTTCCGAAAGTTATCGGGAAACGAATTACACAACAACATGACACAATTACACACAACAAAATATAATAAATAAGTGCAAGTGTGAAATGTGACAAATGAAGAGAATGCACACATATGCAATGAATGTTAAGTGTGTGTGTGCAACTAATCTCTTCAAAGAAAAGTAAGCACATAGAAATTTACCTTCGGTGCTTGTCAACACGAGGTCTTCAAAGGGCTTCGAACAATAAGACCGATACTTAGGCTACCCTTACAAAGAACCCCAACATGTGGTTGTCTACGAAATGAGCCAATCAACAAATGGGAACCTTACAATCTCCCCCTTTGGCTATTTCGTGACAAAACCACCACTCACATTGATTCCTCACAAAGAAATAGAAACTACGGGACAACTATGAAATTCTACAACACAAAGAGATAAGAAAATAAAAACTTCAAGTCTTCAATCTCTTGTAGAATAATCAAGCCCTGTAAATAAGATTTCTATGTTTTCCAATACAAGTGAAATGTGAGATTAATCAAGTGATATCAAAAACAAGCATTTGCATTTTTAAAATTTAGGCACAACATTACAAAATATATGCAATGTATGATAAATGCAATGCTCCCCCTCAAAGGGTTACTCCCCCTCAATGTATTATCTCCCCAATGTGCACAATTACAACACCAATTTGCATCTCCCCTTACCATATACTACTCTCCCTTTTTGTCATGATATAGGCAAAGGAGTAGTCCCCAACCGGGTCACTCATAGTAACGACAGATAGTAGCATGCAAGATATGCATAATTAATATAAGTCACTTTATGCATCTCAATTTAATCGGAGAGAAACAAGGAGATTTATTTGAGAGAAAATGTGTGAAATAAACATGCTTTGCATACAAGACATGTAGCATTCAAGTCCAAAATACAATGGTATTTGGCAAAGCAAATGACAAAGGTTTCTAATAGGAATTCCAACCAATTTCACCAATGTCATGAGTAAAGTAAGGATATAGAATACATTGATTTTAATATAAGAGCAACTATATCCAACTTTATAAGCGAAACATGGCATCAGCAACTTTGCACCCTTTTTGATTTTTCCGGATAAGATATCCGTATGATAGTAGCCATGTTCAACCAATAAAGAAAGAGAGACATTTGGAATATAAATTCCTTTGAACGGATACAAGATCCTTTATTCATTTTGAGTCTCATAAGCTTTCACACAAGTTTTGCATTTTTAAGAATATGCAATCATCAATTCATGTTTTTCATGTGAGCATGTTATATGAATTTCATGCTTTTTCATTTGACATTAGCATGTTATTAAAGAATCATCATGTCATGGAGATAATCATAGGTCATTCAAATCATACTTCCGATATACATCTCCTAGTCCAAAAATGCATGTTTGAACATAAATATGACATGGATTGTAAACAAGCAAGGTTCACACTTATTGAATTGAAAACATATATACATATGTGCAACCAAGCTTACTCAAGCAATTAAAAGAAGAGGCATAAGATATTTCAAATTTTTTGCAAGTGACAAGAATGCAAACTAGCTCTCTTTGCTTGAGTTCCCCATATGGGGTCAATCATAGAACATCACTCCACAAGACATATCCCAATAGATCTACTAAGAGTTTTAAATCGAGTAGCATCTAAGGGTTTAGTAAATAGGTCCGCAAGTTGATCATTAGTACCTACATGTTCAAGTACTATGCATTTATTTTCAACAAGCTCTCTAATGAAGTGATGGCGGATGTCAATATGCTTAGTTCTAGAATGTTGTACCAGATTCTTGGAAATATTAATAGCACTCATGTTATCACAAAAGAGAGTGAGAGTACCTTGGTTGAATCCGTAGTCTACTAGCATTTGTTTCATCCATAGGAGTTGTGTGCATCCACTCCCCGCGGCTATGTACTCGGCCTCGGTCGTGGACAAGGAAATCGAGTTTTGCTTCTTGCAAAAACAAGACACCAAGTTGTTGCCTAGGAAGAAGCAACCGCCCGATGTGCTTTTCCTATCATCACAATTTCCTGCCCAATCCGCATCACTAAAGCCTACAAGACTAGCATTAGTGTCAAAAGAGCACCAAATGCCATAGTTGGATGTCCCATTCACATAGCGAATGATTCTCTTTACGGAAGAGAGATGGGACTCCTTAGGATCCGCTTGGTACCTAGCACACACACCCACACCCACACTAAAAGAAATATCGGGCCTACTTGCGGTTAAATAAAGCAAGCTACCTATCATGCCTCGATATAAAGTTTGTTCCACACTTTTACCACTAGCATCCTTGCTTAGCTTCAAAGTGGTACTCATGGGTGTATCACAATGTTTGGCTTTTTCAAGACCAAACTTCTTCACAAGGTTTTTGGCATATTTGGCTTGGGTTATGAAAATCCCATTATCTAGTTGCCTAATTTGCAAACCTAGGAAGTAACTAAGCTCACCAACAAGAGTCATCTCAAATTCATGAGACATGACATCAACAAATTGTTGGACCTTGGTGTTGTTGGTGGAGCCAAACACTATGTCATCGACATATATTTGAGCTATGAAAAGCTCATCATTGTCTCTCTTGATGAATAGTGTCTTGTCAACACTACCTCTTGTGTAGTCATTGTCAACAAGAAATTGAGTGAGGCGCTCATACCAAGCCCTCGGTGCTTGTTTCAACCCATATACTGCCTTCTTGAGGCGATAGACATGGTTGGGGTGCTGTGCATCCACAAACCCCTTGGGTTGTTCAACAAACACTTCCTCTTGCAAGAAGCCATTGAGGAAGGCACTCTTGACATCCATTTGGTGCAATTTGAACTTGTGCACACAAGAAATGGACAAGAGAAGCCTAATAGACTCTAAACGGGCAACGGGAGCAAATGTCTCCTCAAAGTCGATACCCTCAATTTGAGAGTACCCTTGTGCTACAAGTCTAGCCTTGTTCCGCACTATGTTGCCATCCTTATCAGATTTGTTCCTAAATATCCATTTAGTGCCTATGACATTAGTGGTCTTAGGCCTAGGAACTAGAGTCCAAACCTCATTCCTTTCGAATTGGTTTAGCTCTTCTTACATGGCAAGAACCTAAAATTCATCATTTAAGGCTTCTTCAACCTTTTTGGGTTCAATTTGAGAGGTGTAGCAAGTATAGCTAATAAGATTAGCAAGTTGACGTCTAGTCCTAACACCCTCATTTACCTCTCCAATGATATCTTCTTTATCATGGAGTTTCCTAACCCATGGAGCGGGTTCTTTAGAGTCCAAGAGAGGAACTCTAGCAATAGGTTGTGTGTCATCATTGTTGACATTAGATGTCCTAACATTAGGAGACACCACAACCTTCTCTAAAGGAGAACCATCACTAAAAATAACCTCCTCCTCATGATCATTAGACTTGAGCCTAGTATCATCAAATACGCCATTGGATGATTCCATAACACTTAGAGTCTTTAAATTGAAAACTCTATAGGCTCTACTATTCAAGGCATAGCCAATAAAGATACCCTCATCACTCTTAGCATCGAATTTGCCAAGTTGATCACGGTCATTCAAAATGTAGCATTTGCTTCCAAAAGTGTGGAAGTAGCTAACATTTGGCCTCTTGCCTTTCCATAACTCATAGGAGGTGTTTCTAGTACCGGGCCTTAGGAAGACTCTATTTCCTATATAGCAAGCCGTATTGACGGCTTCGGCCCATAGGTTCCTAGGGACATTGTTGCTAATCAACATCACACGGGCCATCTCTTGAAGGACCCTATTTTTCCTCTCAACAACTCCATTTTGTTGAGGTGTCCTAGGAGCCGAAAACTCATGGGAGATACCTAAACCATTACAAAAGGTTTCAAAGGTAGCATTCTCAAATTCCCTCCCATGGTCACTTCTAATCCGTTTTATGCTTTTAATATTAGAGTTCATTTCATTTTGAAGTTTATTACAAAGCATTTTAAACTTATCAAAAGTTTCGGATTTTTCTCTAAGAAAATATGTCCATGTGAACCTAGAGAAATCATCAACACAAACAAAAATGTATCTCTTTCCACCCAAACTTTCGGTTTGCATGGGACCCATGAGGTCCATGTGGAGAAGCTCAAGAGGCTCATTGGTGGTGAGATACTTACCCTTTTTGTGCATGCTTTTAGTTTGCTTTCCTTGTTGGCAAGGTCCACAAACACCATTGGCTTTCTTCCCAAGCTTAGGGAGGCCACGCACACACTCGAACTTTCCAAGGGTCCGTAGATCCCTAAAGTTCATGTGGCCAAGTCTTTCATGCCACAACTCAATTTGCTCATCCATGGACACATGATTAGATACAATACTAGCTTCAAGACAATAACAATTGTCGCTAGATCTCATGCCCTTCAACAAGGTTTGTCCATCGGGTTTTAGGATTGAGCAAAAATCTTTAGAAAACAAGACGGAATATCCTTCATCACTAAGATGTGAAATGCTTATTAAATTGGCTTTCAAGCCATCAACAAATAAAGCATTGGATAAGGAGGGTAATCCGGGAATGGAAATGGTTCCTTTCCCTTTAACATTTCTTTTGGATCCATCACCAAAAGTGACATTTCCACCTTCCTCCATAACAAGAGTCTCGAAGAAACTCTTGTTTCCCGTCATGTGCCTAGAGCACCCACTATCCAAGTACCAAAAATTAGAAGCATTTGCCTTCAAGGCTATTTGTGCAACATGGCAAACATTTTCATTCTTTCTAATCCACTTAGCAACAATTTTAGCTTTCCTAGTGGTCTTTGGTACATGTGCTCTACTATTTCTAGGATCATGCAAATCAATATTTTCATTCCTAGAAACATGCATCTTGGCTCTATTCTTTCTCTTTTCAATCATGCTTTGTTTTCTACACATTTTAATATATTGAAAGCAATTTGGTCTAATATGACCATCACAACCACAAAAGTGACAAGTAGGGATGAAATAAGGAATCATACCTTGCCTTTGTGCACGAATGGGAGCTTGTCCATGTCTTTGTGGATAAGTGGGTTCAATCCATCTTCGTTGTTGAACCGGTCTAGGTTGCTTCCAAGCTTGAGGTTGCATGATTGGTCTCTTTCCTTTGTGAGCCAATTTTGGAGGAGTGTTGGCTTGAGGGACCCTAAGGGGTTGAGCTTGAGATTTCCTTCTTGGCCCCATTTTCACTTGAGCATTAGAACATTGTCCTACTTCTAACTTCTTCCTAGGAGGTTGCACAAATGAAGTTTCTTCGTTCTTCAAGCTCTTGACAAACACGGTCTTGTTAGAGGTTGAGATTTTCTTGCCATCATCATACCCAAGACCTCTCTTGTCACTTGGACTCTTTCCAACACCAAGTAAATGATCAAGCTTCTTGGTGCTAGAATCTATCCTAGCCAAGGACCCTTTAACTTCTACAAGTTCCCTCTTCAAGCCTTCTTCACTTCTCTTGGATAAGTCTAACTCCTCAATTAACTTATCCTCTCTCCTCTTCAATCTTTCCACTTGTTCACTTAAGTGGTCATTGTGAGCCGAAAGTTCAAGGTTTTCTTCTCTCAACCTCTCAATCTTTCTTGTGCTTTTAAGTGCTAAATCATTGAACTCAGCATGGTATTTAGCAAGTACCTTTTGCTCCACAAATTTCTTCTTGGAACTAGAAGAGGAGTCACTTTCTACTTCACTTGAGTCATTTTCCTCTTGACTCATTTCCTCTTTCTCACTACCACTTTTGCTCTTATGTGAGGAGGCAAAAGCTAGGAGGTTAGCCATGAGCTCTTCTTCACTTGAAGACTCATCTTCCTCATTGGAGTCATTACTACTCCCACTCCAAGTGGCGGCCATCACTTTGCTCTTCTTCTTTTCATTGTGATTAGCACATTCGGGGGCAAAGTGACCAATCCCACCACATTCAAAGCATCGGACCCCTTTCCTTTCGGTCCTCTCTTGTCTAGGCTCAAACTTCTTGAAGGAACTCTTTTTCTTCAAATCTTGTCCTCTTGACCCAAATCCCTTCTTCTTCTTGAACCCCATAACCTTGTTGAACCTTTTCAAAAATAAGGCAAGGTCTTCATCCGATTCATGCTTTGCCTCATTTGCATCCTTAGATGCTTTCAAAGCTATTCCTTTAGACTTCTTAGGAGGAGTAGTGGTGCTAGAAGCCTTCCTAGACTCATATGCAAGGAGACGCCCAATCACCTCACTTGGCTTCATATCCATGTAGCCACTATTTTCTTCTATGGCCGTCACCTTGGATTCAAACCTATCGGGGAGAGATCTCATAATTTTTTGCTTGACTCTCCTATCCGAATACGGGTCTCCGAGTTGATGGCTTTGATTTACAATGTCCATCAATTTGATTTCGAAGTCATTGAAGCATTCATCCTCTCCCATCCTTAGTAGCTCAAACTGAGTTTGGAGGACTTGAAGCTTGGACTCCTTCACCACCTCGGTTCCCTCATGTGCAACTAGAAGGATGTCCCATGCCACTTTGGCAATCTGAGTATTCTGAATAAGCTTGTACTGATTCTCATCCATAGCACACATAATGGCATGCATAGCCTTCCTATTCCACTTAGAAGCCTCAAACTCTTGCGTGTTCCATTGCGCCTTAGGCTTCAAAACATCTTGTCCTCCACCCTCGGGAGTCATCATAGGGAGATCATATCCGTCTTCCACCGCCATCCATGCACGGTCATGAATTTGGCATATGTAGGATTCCATCTTCCCTTTCCATTGGGAATAGTTCAATCCGGTAAGAAGTGGAGGCCTTGTGCTAGAAGCTCCTTCGTGGCCACCACCATTTCCACCGTTTCCACTCATAGTGTTTCTGAATGAATGAAATGAATGCAAATGTATGAATGATCAAAAATCACACAAAATGCAAAACACACCAAAATAAGCAAGGATCACCTATGTATGTCTAGGAACCAGGCTCTGATACCAATTGAAACAAATTATAGCACGGTGTGTATAAAGCTATCTAGAGGGGGGGTGAATAGATTTTACGCTTTTTACCCAATTTTTCGTGTTAGTCAAAATTACGAAAATGCCCTCAAGATAATATAAACAAGCAAGTGTAATATGGTGCGGAAATTAAAACAACACTTGGTTTTTACGTGGAAACCCTCACGGGAAAAACCACGGGCTATGTAAGTAAGCCACACTCGAACCTCGAATCCACTAAATGTGCAAACGATTACAACCTAATCCCGGAAGTAATCACACACCTACCTAATCCCGGTATGAGTGAACCTAGTCCAATTTTCTTGCGATCTAAGCAACCTAATCCCGGTTGCTACACACAAGACTTACTTTCTCTAGAAGAGAATACAACCCTAAGTGAATATATGTGAATATCCAAAATGCAACATAGAGCAAGGGAAACCCTATATGCTTATCTAAGATGATTAATATGCAATTAAGAACAATCCTAGATATCAAAACTAAATGACATGTCAATTAGTTTAGCTAATCAATATTAAGCACAAAACCTAATATGCTAGCACAATACAAATTCTCAAACATACATCATACTCATCTCAATATTGTATCCAAAGCATACAAAATAACAAACAAGTAATTAATTGAGATTGCTAGATAAGAGAAACACAAAACATGTAAGATATTAGTGAAAAGCTTACCAAGCAAAGTATGATGAAGATTCCATGCAAGATGACATCTAGAAGATCAAGGATGATGCTAGATGATGATTGATGATCATGAAAAAGTGTTTGAGTAATCAAAAATTGAGTTCTTGGAATTTTTCTTCTCTTTGAAAAATATCCTAAGTATGAATTCTGAATATGAACTCTCTTAATTGACCTAAAGTCAAAGTGGCATATATATAGGGGGCCAAATCAAAGTGTGGTCGTTTAAGTAAGTTTCAAAGAAACGCCCCGATCGGCGGTTTCAAAGAAACGCGCCGATCGGCGGTTTCAATCGGCGGCCAGGCCGCCGATAATGACCGCCGAATTGAGCTCGTGAAGAACAGAGCAAAAACGGCGGTTCATTCGGCGGTTTCGTGACCGCCAATTCCAACCGCCGAATCAAAAACAGAGAGATCAAAATCAATCAGGTATGAACGGCGGTTTCGAACGGCGGTTTCGAACGGCGGTCTAGTGACCGCTGAATTAGACTGAGAGAAAAATCAATCAGGTCTTGAAACAGCGGTTTTGAACTGCGGTCTTGACCGCCGATCTTAACCGCAGAAATGCTTCAGACCAATCTGGACTGAAACGGCGGTTTCATTCGGCGGCCAGGCCGCCGATCACCTAGATAGGTGAAAACCAAGGAGAAGCCAAGGGCATTCTCCATAGGCGGTCCTCGCGCTAAACCAAGCACATTCTAGTGCATGCGTGGACGTTTCCGAAAGTTATCGGGAAACGAATTACACAACAACATGACACAATTACACACAACAAAATATAATAAATAAGTGCAAGTGTGAAATGTGACAAATGAAGAGAATGCACACATATGCAATGAATGTTAAGTGTGTGTGTGCAACTAATCTCTTCAAAGAAAAGTAAGCACATAGAAATTTACCTTCGGTGCTTGTCAACACGAGGTCTTCAAAGGGCTTCGAACAATAAGACCGATACTTAGGCTACCCTTACAAAGAACCCCAACATGTGGTTGTCTACGAAATGAGCCAATCAACAAATGGGAACCTTACAAATAGAAACTACGGGACTACAATGATATTCTACAATACAAAGAGACAAGAAAATGCAACTTGAAGTCTTCAACCTCTTGTAGAATAGTCAATCCCTGAAAATAAAGTTTCTAACATTTCCAATATAAGTAAAAAGTGAGATTAATCAAGTGAGAACAAAAACAAGCATTTGCATTTATAGAAGACTAGGCACAACATTATGCAATGTATGTGTATGCAATGCTCCCCCTCAGCGGGTTACTCCCCCTCAATGAATGTTCTCCCCAATATGCACAATTGCTTCTATATTTTGCAACTCCCCTTACCATATCCTACTCCCTCTTTTTGTCATGATATAGGCAAAGGAGCATGCAACGAAAGATAGCAGCATGCAAGATATTTGCATAATCAATATAAGTCACTTTATGAATCTCAACTAATTAGAGAGAAACAAGGAGATTTATTTGAAAGAAAATGTGTGAATCAAACATGCTTTGCATACAAGACATGTAGCATTCAAGTCCAAAATACAATGGTATTTGGCAAAGCAAATGACAAAGGTTTCTAATAAGAATTCAAACCAATTTCACCAATGTCATGAGTAAAGCAAGGATATAGAATATATTGATTTCAATTTAAGAACAACTATATCCAACTTTATAACCGAAACATGGCATGAGCGACTTTGCACCCTTTTTGATTTTTCCGGATAAGATATCCGTATGATAGTAGCCATGTTCAACTAATAAAGAAAGAGAGACATTTGGAATATAAATTCCTTTGAACGGATACAAGATCCTTTATTCATTTTGAGTCTCATAAGCTTTCACACAAGTTTTTGCATTTTAAGAATATGCAATCATCAATTCATGCTTTTCATGTGAGCATGTTATATGAATTTCATGCTTTTTCATTTGACATTAGCATGTTATTTAAGAATCATCATGTCATGGAGATAATCATAAGTCCTTCAAATCATACTTCCTATATACATCTCCTAGTCCAAAAATGCATGTTTGAACATAAATATGACATGAATTGTAAACAAGCAAGGTTCACACTTATTGAATTGAAAACATATATACATATGTGCAACCAAGCTTACTCAAGCAATTAAGAGAAGAGGCATAAGATATTTCAAATTTTTTGCAAGTGACAAGAATGCAAAATAGCTCTCTTTGCTTGAGTTCCCCATATGGGGTTGTAAGGATTCCCAATTATTGATTGGCCTATTTCGTGACAAAACCACCACTCACATTGATTTCTCACAACATAATAGAAACTACGGGTCTATAATGATTTTCTACTTTACAAAGAGATATATAAAAATAATCTTGAAGTCTTTAATCTCTTGTAGAACAATCAATCCCTGAAAGTAAAGTTTCTAAACTTTCCAATACAAGTAAAAAGTGAGATGAATCAAGTGAGAGCATAAACAAGCATTTGCATTCTAAGAATTTAAGTACAACTACAACATCATGCAATAATTGTGAATGCAATGCTCCCCTTCAATGTGTTGTCTCCCCAACATGCACAATTGCTACCACAATTTGCAATTTGCAACTCCCCTTACCACCATTCTACTCCCCCTTTTTGTCATGATATAGGCAAAGGAGTAGTCCCCAACCGGGTCACTTAGCAAAGAGAGATAATAGCATACTATATATTTGCATAATCATATAATCCACTTTATGCAACTCAGTCAATTGGAGAGAAACAAAGAGATTTATTTAAATAAATGTGTGAATCAAAACATGCTTTGCATACAAGACATGTAGCATTCAAGTCCAAAATACAATGGTATTTGGCAAAGCAAATGACAAAGGTTTCTAATAAGAATTCAAACCAATTTCACCAATGTCATGAGAGAAGCAAGGATATAGAGTTTTCATTGATTTTAAAATATGAGCAACTATATCCATCTTTATAAGCGAAACATGGCATGAGCGACTTTGCACCCTATTCGATTTTTCGGGGAATGAAACCCATATGATAGTAGCCATGTTCAACAAATAAAGAAAGAGAGACAATTTGGAATATAAATTCCTTTGAACGGATACAAGATCCTTTATTCATTTTGAGTCTCATAAGCTTTTTCACACAAGTTTTGCATTTAAAAATTGCAATCATCAATTCATGCTTTTTCATTTGAGCATGTCATTTGAATTTCATGCTTTTCATATGTCATTAGCATGTTATAAACAACTCATGCTTTTCAATTTTTAAGCATGTCATTAAGAATCATCATGTCATGGAGATAACTATAGGTCATTCATATCATACTTCCTATGTAAATCTCCTAGTCCAAAAATGCATGTTTGAACATAAATATGACATGGATTGTAGACAAGCATGGTTCACACTTATTGAATTGAAAACATATATACAAATGTGCAACCAAGCTTACTCAAGCAATCAACAAAGAAGCATAAGAGTTTTCAAATATTCGCATGCAACAAGTATGCATTAGCTCTCTTTGCTTGAGTTCCCCATATGGGGTCATCATCATCTTTCATCAATGAAGGTCATTAGGTCTTATGGACCTCCCAAGTCCATTTGACTTGGTTGAACCTATTTGAGACTTGTTAGTCTCATAGCAAGCGGGTTCATTTTTCCTTATCCACATAGATATGACATTTTTCTTCCTAGTGGACAATGGTTCAAGAGTACTAGAAATAATAGGATCATGAACATGAATATTTTCCTTCCTATTAGCATGCATTCTAGCTCTTGTCATTCTCTTTTCAATCATGCTTTTGATTCTACATAATTTAATGAAATGAAAGCAATTTGGTCTAATGTGACCATCAATACCACAAAAGTGACATGTAGGGATAAATTTAGAATTCATACCATGTCCTTGTGCATGCATAGGAGCCTTCCCATGACTTTGTAGTTGAACTGGTTCAAATCTTCTTTGTTGTTGAACCGTTCTAGCTTGCTTCCTTGATCCATTTTGCATGATTGGCCTCTTCCCTTGATGAATATGAGCTTGAGGGAAGTTAGGTTGAGGAACTTTTTGAGCTTTAGGTTGTCTCCTTGGAGCTTCTTTCACTTGTGCACTTCTTGAACATTATCCTAGATCAATTTTCTTTCTAGGAATGTGCACCGGCGAGGCTTCTATCTTGCTCAAACTCTTGACAAAGACGGTCTTGTTAGGAGTGGGAGTCTCCTTGTAATCTTCAAAGCCAAGACCTCTCTTGTCACAAGAGTTTTTTCCAACACTCAACATGTGGTTGAGTTTATCCGTGCTATAGGTCAACTTAGCGATCAAATCTCTAGCATCTCTAAGTTCCCTTTTCAACCCTTCTTCATTCCTCCTAGATAAATCTAGCTCATCTCTTAGCTTGTCTTCATCCTTCATGGACCTCACCACTTCATTACTTAAGTGGTCCACTTGTGTTGAAAGCTTAAGGTTTTCTTCCTTCAAAGTTTGAATCTCCTTTTCATTCTCAATCTTATAGCTTTCAAATCTTTTCAAGTGGTCATCATGATCCAAATTCTCCACATTTCCATTTATGGAGTTAGATGACATATTCTCACCATGTGAGTCATTTTCTAAATTCTCCATCCTACCTATGGAGTCATCTTCATCATCAAGACCAACACCTTGGTCACTTGATGTAATATGAGTCATATCCCAATGAGTAGCTGCTCCAATTTTCTGCAGAGCTACTTCTTCATCTACTTCTTCCATGGGATCACTAGTCAAGACGTCATTGCCATCAACTTCAACTTTTACACTCTTGGCTCCAAATGCCTTGTAGTTAATGGCGCATTCTTCTTCACTTGATGACTCATTTCTCTCATCGAAGTCATTACTACTAAAACTCCAAGTGGCAGTTATCACCTTTTCCATCTTCTTGTTTAGGCAATTAACAAAATTGGAGGCGAGGTGTCCTACACCAACACACTCATAGCATTGAACCTCTTTCTTTTCGGTCTTCTCTTGCCCAGGCTCAAACTTGTTGAAGAAACCTTTTTTCCTCAAATTTTGGCCTTTGGATTCAATGCCCTTCTCGTCGAACTTAGTAAACTTCTTGAACCTTTTTAGCAGAAATGCTATGTCTTCGTCCGAGTCATCTTCAACCTCCATCCATGAGGAGTAAATATCGCCGGTGAGAAACGGTGGCCTCACACTCGACGCTTTCTCTTTGCTCATCCCGAAACCACTCATAGTGTTTGGATGAATGCAAATGAGATGAATGCAAAATGTATGAATAAATCAAAAAATCACACAAGATGCAAAACACACCAAAATGAGCAAGGATCACCTATGTATGTCTAGGAACCCGCTCTGATACCAATTGAAAGTAATACAATAATGATCGGTGTGTATGATAAATATATCTAAAGGGGGGTGAATAGATTTTAACTATTATTACCCAATTTTCGCATGCAAGTCAATTTTACGAAAATGCCCCTACTAGTCAAAAATACAAGCAAGTGTAATATAGTGTGGAATTTAAATAACACTTGATGTATACGTGGAAACCCAACCACTGGGAAAAAACCATGGGCTGTTTAGTGCGCCACACTTGGACCTCGAAATCCACTAATTGAAATGGAGTTTACAACCTATGTAGACCTCGTCTAACACTCCGGTCAATAACCCCCCACTTCTACCACTCGGGCCTTTAAAAGTGGCTCTAGTCCAATTGCTTGAGGCCTAAGCAATCTTAGCCTCAAGACTTAATTCTCTATGAAGAGATTATGCAACCGATGTGAATATGTATAAATATTCAAATAACAAACAAGGCTAGGTAACCTTAGATGCTTATCTAGGATGATGATATAATCAATTAAATCAACCCTAGATATCAATAGCTAAATGACATGTCAAATAGCTTAGCTAATCAAGATTAATCAAAAACCTAATTAGCTATCACAATACAACACTCAATCAATTCATCACAGTTAATTTTCTATTCTTGTATTTATCATATGATCAAAAACATACAAGTAAATTAAAAGAGAATATGCTTGATAGTAAAATACTAAAATAAGATGAAATTAATCAAAATCTTACCAAGCTTGTTGTGATGATGCAAACCCAATCATGGATGCATTCTATATAGTCATTGAAGATGCAATATGAAACTTGATGCACAAAAGATTTGATTTGAGTGGTTAAAGGTGAGTTCTTTTAGAATTTTTTGCTTGAAAAAATATTCTAAGGAAAATATGATATTCTGAACTCACTTAATTGACCTAAAGTCAAAGTGACATATATATAGGGTGTCAAAATGAAGTGAGGTCGTTTTGAAAATAAAAGCCTGATTTTTTTCTAGGTCGCCATTTGTACAAATGGCGACCTCATGGCGACCTCATGGCGACCTAGTGTAAAACTTTGAAACAAATTATAGCACGATGTGTATAAAACTATCTAGAGGGGGGTGAATAGATTTTAAGCTTTTTACCCAATTTTTCGTGTTAGTACAAATTACGAAATTACCCCTAAATAGATAAAGCAATAAATCAAGTATAAAATGCGGAAATTAAATAACACTTGATTTTTACGTGGAAACCCTCACGGAAAAAACCACGGGCTAGTAAGTAAGCCACACTCAAACCTCGAATCCACTAAATGTGTAAACGATTACAACCTAATCCCGGAAGTAATCACACACCTACCTAATCCCGGTATGAGTGAACCTAGTCCGATTGCTTGCGAATTAAGCGACCTAATCCCGGTCACAACACAAGACTTAATTCTCTAAAAAGAGATTAACACCCTAAGTGAATATATGAATATCCAAATGCAACATAGAGCAAGGGAAACCCTATATGCTTATCTAAGATGATGAATATGCAATTAAAAAACAATCCTAGATATTAAAGCTAAATGACATGACAATTAGCATAGATAATCATAGATTAGAGAAACCTAGATATCTATCATAAAAACAACACTCAATCAAATCAACACAACAATCTCTATCTTGAATATTAGATTATAATCTAAGAACAATCAAGTAATAAAAGAGATGCCATAATAAATTAAACACTAATTATGTATGATAATAGTGAAAAACTTACCAAAGCAAGTGTGATGATGAATGACCCATGCAAGCAAGCGTCCTAGATATGCTAGAGAATGCTAGATGAACTTTGATGCAAATGGATTTTTGGTTTGAGTGTTTGATGAGCAAACTTGATTGCTTTCTCTCTTAAAAATCTCTCTTTTTAAAGTAGGGTTCTTGATGATTAAAGAGTCACACTCAGAACAAGAGAAAGTGATGTATTTATAGGCATAAAAAATAGAGCATGTGAAAAGACAAGTTTGCCCCTGAAATGCACCGATCGGCGGTTTCAATCGGCGGCCAGGCCGCCATTCATAACCGTTGAATTGGCCCGAGAGGAACAGGGGACCAACGGCGGTTTCATTCGGCGGTTTCGTGACCGCCGATCCAACCGCCAAATCAAACCTGAGATTAAAAATCAATCAGGTGTGAAAATGGCGGTTTCATGCGTGACCGCCGTTTCAACCGCCGAATTAGGCCGAGAGATAAAATCAATCAGGTCTTGAACGGCGGTTTCGAACGGCAATCATAACCGCAGAATTGCTCTATACACTACTGGAAGCAAACGGCGGTTTCATTTGGCGGCCAGGCCGTCGATCATAACCGCCGATCAACAACAAAGGTGAAAACCAAGGAGAAGCCAAGGGCATTCTCCGTAGGCGATCCTCACGCTAAACCAAGCACATTCTAGTGCATGCGCGGACGTTTCCGAAAACTATCGGGAAACGAATTACAAGACAACAAGACACAATTACACATAACAAAATATAACACATAAGTGCAAGTGTGAAATGTGACAAGTAAAGAGAATGCACACATATGCAATGTATGTTAAGTGTGTGTGTGCAACTAATCTCTTTAAAGAAAAGTAAGCACATCAAAATTTATCTTCGGTGCTTATCAAGACGAGGTCTTCAAAGGGTTGAGCAATAGCATCGATACCTAGGCTACCCTTACAAAGAACCCCCAACATGTGGTTTGTCCATGAAATGAGCCAATCAACAAATAAGAACCTTACAATCTCCCCCTTTGGCTATTTCGTGACAAAACCACCACTCACATTGATTCCTCACAAAGAAATAGAAACTACGGGACAACTATGATTTTCTACAATCACAAAGAGATAAGAAAATAAAACTTCAAGTCTTCAATCTCTTATAGAATAATCAAGCCCTGAAAAGAAAGTTTCTAACATTTCCAATACAAGTAAAAAGTGAGATGAATCAAGTGAGAACAAAAAACAAGCATTTGCATTTTAAAAGATTAGGCACAACATTATGAAATGTATGTGTATGCAATGCTCCCCCTCAACGAGTTACTCCCCCTCAATGAATGTTCTCCCCAATATGCAAAATGGCCTCTATTTTGCAACTCCCCTTACCATACCCTACTCCCCCTTTTTGTCATGATAAAGGCAAAGGAGTAGTCCCCAACCGGGTCACTCACAGCAACGAGAGATAGAAGCATGCAAGATATTTGCATATATATATAAGTCACTTTATGCACCTCAATTAGTTGAAGAGAAACAAGGAGATTTATTTGAAGGAAAATGTGTGAATCAAACATGCTTTGCATACAAGACATGTAGCATTCAAGTCCAAAATACAATGGTATTTGGCAAAGCAAATGACAAAGGTTTCTAATAAGAATTCAAACCAATTTCACCAATGTCATGAGTAAAGCAAGGATATAGAATATATTGATTTCAATCTAAGAACAACTATATCCAACTTTATAAGCGAAACATGGCATGAGCGACTTTGCACCCTTTTTGATTTTTCCGGATAAGATATCCGTATGATAGTAGCCATGTTCAACCAATAAAGAATGAGAGACATTTGGAATGTAAATTCCTTTGAATGGAAACAAGATCCTTTATTCATTTTGAGTCTCATAAGCTTTCACACAAGGTTTTGCATTTTAAGAGTATGCAATCATCAATTCATGCTTTTCATGTGAGCATGGTATATGAATTTCATGCTTTTTCATTTGACATTAGCATGTTATTTAAAGAATCATCATGTCATGGAGATAATCATAGGTCATTCAAATCATACTTCCTACATACATCTCCTAGTCCAAAAATGCATGTTTGAACATAAATATGACATGGATTGTAAACAAGCAAGGTTCACACTTATTGAATAGAAAACATATATACATATGTGCAACCAAGCTTACTCAAACAATTAAAAGAAAAGGCATAAGTTATTTCAAATTTTTTGCAAGTGACAAGAATGCAAAATAGCTCTCTTTGCTTGAGTTCCCCATATGGGGTCAAACATAGAACATCACTCCACAAGACATATCCCAATAGATCTACTAAGAGTTTTTAATCGAGTAGCATCTAAGGGTTTAGTAAATAAGTCCGCAAGTTGATCATTAGTACCTACATGTTCAAGTACTATGCATTTATTTTCAACAAGCTCTCTAATGAAGTGATGGCGGATGTCAATATGCTTAGTTCTAGAATGTTGTACCGAATTCTTGGAAATATTAATAGCACTCATGTTATCACAAAAGAGAGTGAGAGTACCTTGGTTGAATCCGTAGTCTACTAGCATTTGCTTCATCCATAGGAGTTGTGTGCATCCACTCCCCGCGGCTATGTACTCGGCCTCGGCCGTGGACAAGGAAATCGAGTTTTGCTTCTTACAAAACCAAGACACCAAGTTGTTGCCTAGGAAGAAGCAACCGCCCGATGTGCTCTTCCTATCATCACAATTTCCTGCCCAATCCGCATCACTAAAGCCTACAAGACTAGCATTAGTGTCAAAAGAGTACCAAATCCCATAGTTGGAAGTCCCATTCACATAGCGAATGATTCTCTTTACGGAAGAGAGATGGGACTCCTTGGGATCCGCTTGGTACCTAGCACACACACCCATACTAAAAGAAATATCGGGCCTACTTGTGGTCAAATAAAGCAAGCTATCTATCATGCCCCGATATAGAGTTTGTTCCACACTTTTACCACTAGCATCCTTGCTTAGCTTCAAAGTGGTACTCATGGGTGTATCACAATGTTTGGCATTCTCTAAACCAAACTTCTTCACTAGGTTTTTGGCATATTTGGCTTGGGTTATGAAAATCCCATCATCTAATTGCCTAATTTGCAAACCTAGGAAGTAACTAAGCTCACCAACAAGACTCATCTCAAATTCATGAGACATGACATCAACAAATTGTTGGACCTTGGTGTTGTTGGTGGAGCCAAATACAATGTCATCAACATAGATTTGAGCTATAAATAACTCATCTTTGTTTCTCTTGATGAACAAGGTCTTGTCAACACTACCTCTTGTGTAGTCATTGTCAACAAGAAATTAAGTGAGGCGCTCATACCAAGCCCTCGGTGCTTGTTTCAACCCATATAGTGCCTTCTTGAGGCGATAGACATGGTTGGGGTGGTGTGCATCCACAAACCCCTTGGGTTGTTCAACAAACACTTCCTCTTGCAAGAAGCCATTGAGGAAGGCACTATTGACATCCATTTGGTGTAATTTGAACTTGTGCACACAAGAAATGGACAAGAGAAGCCTAATAGACTCTAAACGGGCAACGGGAGCAAATGTCTCCATAAAGTCGATACCCTCAAATTGAGAGTACCCTTGTGCTACAAGTCTAGCCTTGCTCCGCACTATGTTGCCATCCTCATCGGATTTGTTCCTAAATATCCATTTAGTGCCTATGACATTAGTGGTCTTAGGCCTAGGAACTAGAGTCCAAACCTCATTCCTTTCGAATTGGTTTAGCTCTTCTTGCATGGCTAGAACCCAAAATTCATCATTTAAGGCTTCTTCAACCTTTTCGGGTTCAATTTGAGAGGTGTAGCATGTGTAGCTAATAAGATTAGCTATTTGACGCCTAGTTCTAACACCCTCATTTACATCTCCAATAACATCCTCTTTGTTATGGAGTCTTCTAACCCATGGAGCGGGTTCATTAGAGTCCAAGAGAGGGACTCTAGTAGTAGGTTGTGTGACTTCATCATTTTCATTAGATGTTGTAAGGATTCCCTTTTGTTGATTGGCTTATTTCGTGGTCAAACCACATGTTGGGGTTTGGTTGTAAGGGTAGTCTAGGTCATTAAGGTTGAAGATCAAAGACCCTTTCCAAGACCTCAAGAGGACAAGCACCAAAGGTATATCTTGTGCTTACTTTGGCTTGAAGAGATATAGTTGCACACACACACAACATGCATAACTCTTATTCTTGAATGTTGTGTTTATATTTTGTGTGCATTGTGCTTTATTGTTTATTCAATGTCTCTTCTTGCATTAAATTGATTGCATCTTGTTATATGAAATGCCATGACATGATAGGCATTAGGATGCATTCAATACCCACACTTGCACTTCATGTATGTTAGTTCTTAGTGTGGAGTAATTCGTTTCCCGAAGGTTGTTCGGAAACGTCCGCGCATGCACATTGATGTGCTTTGTTTTGCGCGATGATCGCCGGTGGAGTTGCATTTGGCTTCTCCTTGGTTTCACCATTTTTGGTGAAACGGCGGTTACGTTCGGCGGCCTGGCCGCCGTTCCAAACCGCCGAATGAGACCTGATTGAAATATATCTCTCGGGTCCAAAACGGCGGTTGGGATCGGCGGTTTCGAAACCGCCGAACGAAGTCGCCGAAGTTCCCCTGTTCCACTCGGGAGCCATTCGGCGGTTCAATTCGGCGGCCTGGCCACCGAATGAAACCGTCGATCGTGCGATTTCAGGGGCAAAATTGTCTTTTCACTTGCCCTGTTCTTGATGTCTATAAATATCACACTTTCTCATTATCTGATCATGTTCTTTGACTCTTAAGAACCCTAATCTTCAAAGATAGATTTTGAGAGAAAATCAAATCAAGAACTCAACTTTAACCACTCAAATCAAACCCCTTTTGCATCAAATTTCATATTGCATCTCCTATGTCTATATAGAGTGCATCCATGTATGGGTTTGCATCATCACAACTTGCTTGGTAAGATTTTGATTAATTTCATCTTATTGTAGTATTTTAAATACCAAGCCATCTCTTTTAAATTACTTGTATGTTTTAGATCATATGCTAAATACAAGAAAAGAGATTATTTGTGATGAATTGATTGAGTGTTGTTTGTGATAGCTAATTAGGTTTTTAATTAATCTTGATTAGCTAAGCTATTTGACATGTCATTTAGCTATTGATAACTAGGGTTGATATAAATTGAATATATCATCATCCTAGATAAGCATTTAGAGTACCCTAGCTCTTATTGCATTAATTGAATATTCATACATATTCACATAGGGTTGTGCATCTCTTTTGAGAGATTGAAGTCTTGGTCTAGGGTTGCTATTACAGGCCCGCTGGGTAGTAGTGGTGGGTTACAGACCGGGATTAGGCTGTAAACATCATTACAAGTAGTGACTTCGAGGATCAAGCAAATTGGAATAGGGTTGCTAATAAAGGCCCGCTGGGTAGAAGTGAGGGGTTACAGACCGGAGTGTTAGACGAGGTCTACATAGGTTGTAAACTTCATTTCAATTAGTGATTTCGAGTTCCGAGTGTGGCGCACTATACAGCCCGTGGTTTTTCCCAGTGGTTGGGTTTTCCACGTATACATCAAGTGTCATTTATTATTTCCGCACTATATTACACTTGTATGTATTTTTGACTAGTAGGGGCATTTTCGTAAAATTGACTTGCATGCGAAAATTGGGTAATAATTAGATAAAATCTATTCACCCCCCCCCCCCCCCCCCCCCCTCTAGCTTTATATATAAAACACACTTTGAGAACTTTCAGATGTCCCAACATTGGGAGTCACCACAACCCTCTCCAAAGGAGAGTCATCACTAAAAATAACCTCCTCCTCATGATCATTTGACTTGAGCCTAGTATCATCAAATACGACATTGGATGATTCCATAACACTTAGAGTCTTTAAATTGAAAACTCTATAGGCTCTACTATTCAAGGCATAGCCAATAAAAATACCCTCATCACTCTTAGCATCGAATTTGCCAAGTTGATCACGGTCATTCAAAATGTAGCATTTGCTTCCAAAAGTGTGGAAGTAGCTAACATTTGGCCTCTTGCCTTTCCATAACTCATAGGAGGTATTTCTAGTACCGGGCCTTAGGAAAACATGATTCCCTATATAGCAAGCCGTATTGACGGCTTCGGCCTATAGGTTCCTAGGGACATTGTTGCTAAGCAACATCACACGGGCCATCTCTTGAAGGACCCTATTGTTCCTCTCAACAACTCCATTTTGTTGAGGTGCCCAAGGAGCCGAGAACTCATGGGAGATGCCTAAGCTATTGTAATAGCTTTCAAATGAGGCATTCTCAAATTCCCTCCCACGGTCACTTCTAATCCGTTTAATGCTTTTAATGTTAGAATTCATTTCATTTTGTATTTTAGTACAAAGCATTTTAAACTTATCAAAAGTTTCGGATTTTTCTCTAAGAAAATATGTCCATATAAATCTAGAGAAATCATCAACACAAACAAAAATGTATCTCTTTCCACCTAAACTCTCGGTTTGCATAGGACCTATGAGATCCATGTGGAGAAGCTCTAGGGGCTCCTTGGTGGAGAGATACTTGCCCTTTTTGTGCATGCTTTTAGTTTGTTTTCCTTGTTGGCAAGGTCCACAAATACCATTGGCTTTCTTCCCAAGCTTAGGGAGGCCACGCACACACTCGAACTTTCCAAGGGTTCTTAAATCCCTAAAGTTCATGTGACCAAGTCTTTCATGCCACAACTCTATTTGCTCATCCATGGACACATTGTTTGAGACTATTCTAGCTTCAAGACAATAGCAATTGTCGCTAGATCTCATACCTTTCAATAAGGTTTGTCCATCGGGCTTTAGGATCGAGCAATCATCTTTACAAAACAAGACGGAATATCCTTCATCACTTAGATGTGAAATGCTTATTAAATTGGCTTTCAAGCCATCAACAAATAAAGCATCGGATAAGAAGGGTAATCCGGGAACGGAAATGGTTCCAGTCCCTACAACCTTCTTTTTGGATCCATCACCAAAAGTGACATATCCTCCTTCCTCCATAACAAGAGTCTCGAAGAAACTCTTGTTTCCCGTCATATGCCTAGAGCACCCACTATCTAAATACCAAAAATTAGAAGAATTTGCCTTCAAGGCTATTTGAGCAACATGGCAAACATTTTCATTCTTTCTAATCCACCTAGAAACAATCTTAGTTTTCTTAGTGGTCTTTGGTACATGGGCTCTAGATGTCTTAGGATCATGCATAATAATATTATCATTCCTAGGAACATGCATCATGGCTCTTTTCTTTTTCTTCTCTATCATGCTTCTAGTTTTGCACATTTTTATATATCGAAAGCAATGTGGTCTAATATGACCATCAAATCCACAAAAGTGACATATAGGAGTAAAATAAGGAATCATACCTTGTCCTTGTCTTTGTGGATGAAAGGGTTCAATCCTTCTTCGTTGTTGAACCGGTCTTGGTTGCTTCCTAGCTTGAGGTTGCATGATAGGTCTCTTTCCTTTGTGAGCCATTTGAGGAGGAATGTTGGCTTGAGGGACCCTAGGAGGTTGAGCTTAAGTTTGCCTTCTTGGCCCCATCTTCACTTGTGCATTTGAACATTGTCCTACTTCTAACTTCTTCCTAGGAATTTGCACATATGAAGTTTCTTCGTTCTTCAAACCCTTGACAAACACGGTCTTGTTAGAGGTTGAGATCTTCTTGTCATCTTCATACCCAAGACCCCTCTTGTCACATGGACTCTTTCCAACACCAAGCATATGGTCAAGCTTCTTGGTGCTAGAATCCATCCTAGTCATAGAATTTCTAACTTCTTCAAGCTCCCTCTTTAGACTTTCTTCATTCCTCCTAGATAAGACTAACTCCTCTCTTAGCTTATCTTCCATCTTCTTGAATTTTTCCACTTGTTCACCTAAGTGGTCATTATGAGATGCAAGCTCAAGATTTTCTTCTCTCAACATCTTGATCTTTCTTGTGCTCTTGATTGCTCAATCATTAAACTCGGCATGGCATTTAGCAAGCACCTTTTTCTCCACAAAACTACTTATGGAGTTAGATGAGGAATCACTTTCTTCTTCACTTGAGTCGTTTTCCTCTTGACTCATTTCCTCTCTCTCACTAGCACTTTTGCTTTTATGGGAGGAGGCAAAAGCTAGGAGATTAGCCATGAGCTCTTCATCACTTGAAGACACATCTCCCTCAATGGAGTCATCACTACTTCCACTCCAAGTGGCGGCCATCACTTTTCCCTTTTTCCTCTCATTGTGATTTGCACTTTCGGGGGCAAAGTGAACTATGCCACCACACTCGAAACATCGGACCCCTTTCCTTTCGGTCCTTTCTTGCCTAGGTTCAAACTTCTTGAAAGTGCCCTTTTTCTTCAAATCTTGACCTTTTGATCTAAGGCCCTTTCTTCTAAACTTTATAACCTTGTTGAACCTTTTTACAAACAAGGCAAGGTCTTCATCCGAGTCAACCTTCTTTGCCTCCTTTTCATCCTTGGAGGTTTTTAAAGCAATTCCTTTTTGCTTTTTAGTAGGTGTGGAGATAGGCCCTTTTCTAGACTCATAAGCTAGAAGTCTCCCAATCACCTCACTCGGCTTCATATCCTTATATCCATTATTTTCTTCTAAAGCCGTCACCTTCGATTCAAACCTATCGGGTAGAGATCTCATAATCTTTTGCTTGATTCTCCTATCCAAATATGGATCACCAAGTTGATGGCTTTGGTTGACTATATCCATCAACTTGATCTCGAAGTCGTTGAAGCACTCATTCTCCTCCATCTTAAGCATCTCGAATTGAGTTTGGAGGACTTGAAGCTTAGAGTCCTTCACCACTTCGGTTCCCTCATGTGCAATCTCTAGGATGTCCCAAGCCTCCTTAGCTATCCTAGTATTTTGAATCAATTTATATTGATTTCCATCCATAGCACACAAGATGGCATGCATTGCCTTCCTATTCCACTTTGAAGCCTCAAACTCTTGCGCGTTCCATTGCGCCTTAGGCTTCAATACTTCTTCTCCTCCACCATCGGGAGTCATCTTGGGTAGATCATATCTGTCTTCCACCGCCATCCATGCACGGTCATGAATTTGGCATATGTAGGATTCCATCTTCCCTTTCCATTGGGAATAGTTCAATCCGGTAAGAAGTGGAGGCCTTGTGCTTGAGGCACCTTCGTTGCCACCACCATTTCCACCGTTTCCACTCGTAGTGTTTATGAATGAATGAAATGAATGCAAATGTATGAATGATCAAAAATCACACAAAATGCAAAACACACCAAAATAAGCAAGGATCACCTATGTATGTCTAGGAACCCGCTCTGATACCAATTGAAACAAATTATAGCACGGTGTGTATAAAACTATCTAGAGGGGGGTAAATAGATTTTTAGCTTTTTACCCAATTTTTCGTGTTAGTACAAATTACGAAATTACCTCTAAATAGATAAAGCAATAAATCAAGTATAAAATGCGAAAATTAAATAACACTTGATTTTTACGTGGAAACCCTCACGGGAAAAACCACGGCCTAGTAAGTAAGCCACACTCGAACCTCGAATCCACTAAATGTGTAAACGATTACAACCTAATCCCGGAAGTAATCACACACCTACCTAATCCCGGTATGAGTGAACCTAGTCCGATTGCTTGCGAGTTAAGCAACCTAATCCCGGTCACAACACAAGACTTAATTCTCTAAAAAGAGATTAACACCCTAAGTGAATATATGAATATCCAAATGCAACATAGAGCAAGGGAAACCCTATATGCTTATCTAAGATGATGAATATGCAATTAAAAAACAATCCTAGATATTAAAGCTAAATGACATGTCAATTAGCATAGATAATCATAGATTAGAGAAACCTAGAGATCTATCATAAAAACAACACTCAATCAAATCAACACAACAATCTCTATCTTGAATATTAGATTATAATCTAAGAACAATCAAGTAATAAAAGAGATGCCATAATAAATTAAACACTAATTATGTATGATAATAGTGAAAAACTTACCAAAGCAAGTGTGATGATCAAAGACCCATGCAAGCAAGCATCCTAGATATGCTAGAGAATGCTAGATGAACTTTGATGCAAATGGATTTTTGTTTGAGTGTTTGATGAGCAAACTTGATTGCTTTCTCTCTTAAAATTCTCTCTTTTGAAAGTAGGGTTCTTGATAATCAAAGAGTCACATTCAGAACAAGAGAAAGTGATGTATTTATAGGCATGAAAAACAGAGCATGTGAAAAGACAAGTTTGCCCCTGAAACGCACCGATCGGCGGTTTCAATCGGCGACCAGGCCGCCGTTCATAACCGCCGAATTGGCCCGAGAGGAACAGGGGACCAACGGCGGTTTCATTCGGCGGTTTCGTGACCGCCGATCCAACCGCCGAATCAAACCTGAGATTAAAAATCAATCACGTGTGAAAACGGCGGTTTCATGCGTGACCGCTGTTTCAACCGCCGAATTAGGCCGAGAGATAAAATCAATCAGGTCTTGAACGGCGGTCGAGACCGCCGATCATAACCGCAGAATTGCTCCATACACTACTGGAAGCAAACGGCAGTTTCATTCGGCGGCCAGGCCACCGATCATAACCACCGATCACCAACAAAGGTGAAAACCAAGGAGAAGCCAAGGGCATTCTCCGTAGGCGGTCCTCGAGCTAAACCAAGCACATTCTAGTGCATGCGCGGACGTTTCCGAAAACTATCGGGAAACGAATTACAAGACAACAAGACACAATTACACATAACAAAATATAAAACATAAGTGCAAGTGTGAAATGTGACAAGTAAAGAGAATGCACACATCTGCAATGTATGTTAAGTGTGTGTGTGCAACTAATCTATTTAAAGAAAAGTAAGCACATAGAAATTTACCTTCGGTGCTTATCAAGACGAGGTCTTCAAAGGGGTTGAGCAATAGCATCGATACCTAGGCTACCCTTACAAAGAACCCCCAACATGTGGTTTGTCCACGAAATGAGTCAATCAACAAATGGGAACCTTACAAACTTCATGGTCGCCATTTGTACAAATGGCGACCTCATGCAAAATCTACATGGTTGCCATTTGTCAAATGGCGGCCTCGTGGTGACCTCATGGTGACCTCATACCTGATTGATTTTCAAAAGAAAATTATCCTGTCGCCATGGCGACACCAACAAATAGCGACAATGCCCTGTTTCCACTTTGTGCACAATATACAAGTGTGCAAAGTGGTGAATCCTAAGGAGAAGCCAAGGGCATTCTCCAAAGGCAATCTTCGCCCAAGACAAGCACACCAACGTGCACGCGCGGATGTTTCCGAACCATCTTCGGGAAACGAATTATACCACACTTAAGGCTAACATACATGAAGTGCAAGTGTGAGAATTGAATGCATCCTAATGCCTAACATGTCATGGCATTATCATAGAACAAGATGCAATTAAATAAACATGCATGAAGAGATATTCAACAATTATGAATGCACACATATGAAAACACACAACATATAAGTATATGAAATATGCATGAGTTGTGAGTGTGTGCAACTATGATCTCTTCAAAGCATGTAAGCACTAGAATTTACAATCATTGTAGACCCGTAGTTTCTATTATGTTGTGAGGAATCAATGTGAGTGGTGGTTTTGTCATGAAATAGCCAAATGGGGAGATTGTAAGGATTCCCAATTATTGATTGGCTTATTTCGTGGACAAACTACATGTGGGGCTTGTTGTAAGGGTAGCTTAAGAATTGGTGAAAGTTCAATGGCCCTCTCAAGACCTCAAGAGAAGAAGCACCAAAGGTAAATTCTAGTGCTTACATGCTTTGAAGAGATCATAGTCGCACCCGCTCACAACTCATGCATATTTCTTATACTTATATGTTGTTTATTTTCATATATGTGCATTCATAATTGTTGAATATCTCTTCATGCATGTTTATTTAATTGCATTTTGTTCTATGATAATGCCATGACATGTTAGGCATTAGGATGCATTCAATTCTCACACTTGCACTTCATGTATGTTAGCCTTAAGTGTGGTATAATTCGTTTCCCGAAGATGGTTCGGAAACATCCGCGTGTGCACGTTGGTGTGCTTGTCTTGGGCGAAGATTGCCTTTGGAGAATGTCCTTGGCTTCTCCTTAGGATTCACCACTTTGCACACTTGCATATTGTGCACAAAGTGGAAACAGGGCATTGTCGCTATTTGTTGGTGTCGCACTTTGATGGCGTCGCCATGGCGACAGGATGATTTTCTCTTGAAAATCAATCAGGTATGAGGTCGCCACGAGGTCGCCATTTGACAAATGGCGACCATGTAGATTTTGCATGAGGTCGCCATGAGGTCGCCATTTGTACAAATGGCGACCTAGAAGAAAATCAGGCTTTTATTTTCAAAATGACCTCACTTCATTTTGACACCCTATATATATGCCACTTTGACTTTAGGTCAATTAAGTGAGTTCAGAATATCATATTTTCCTTAGAATATTTTTTCAAGCAAAAAATTCTAAAAGAACTCACCTTTAACCACTCAAATCAAATCCTTTGTGCATCAAGTTTCATATTGTATCTTCTATGACTATATAGAATGCATCCATGATTAGGTTTGCATCATCACAACATGCTTGGTAAGATTTTGATTAATTTCATCTTATTTTAGTATTTTACTATCAAGCATCTTCTCTTTTAATTTACTTGTATGTTTTTGATCATATGATAAATACAAGAATAGAAAATTAACTGTGATGAATTGATTGAGTGTTGTATTGTGATAGCTAATTAGGTTTTTGATTAATCTTGATTAGCTAAGCTATTTGACATGTCATTTAGCTATTGATATCTAGGGTTGATTTAATTGACTATATCATCATCCTAGATAAGCATCTAAGATTACTTAGCCTTGTTTGTTATTTGAATATTTATACATATTCACATAGGTTGCATAATCTCTTCATAGAGAATTAAGTCTTGAGGCTAAGATTGCTTAGGCCTCAAGCAATTGGACTAGAGCCACTTTTAAAGGCCCGAGTGGTAGAAGTGGGGGGTTATTGACCGGAGTGTTAGACGAGGTCTACATAGGTTGTAAACTCCATTTCAATTAGTGGATTTCAAGGTCCGAGTGTGGCGCACTAAACAGCCCTTGGTTTTTTCCCAGTGGTTGGGTTTCCACGTATACATCAAGTGTTATTTAAATTCCGCACTATATTACACTTGCTTGTATTTTTGACTAGTAGGGGCATTTTCGTAAAATTGACTTGCATACAAAAATTGGGTAATAATAGTTAAAATCTATTCACCCCCCCCCCCCCCCCCCCCCCCCCCCCCCCCCCTCTAGATATATTTATCATACACACCAAGCGTTATTGTATTACTTTCAGGGGTCAATCACAAAACTCATCACTCCACAAGACATATCCCAATAAATCTACTTAGTGTTTTAAATCGAGTAGCATCTAAGAGTTTAGTAAATAGGTCCGCAAGTTGATCATTAGTACCTACATGTTCAAGTACTATGCATTTATTTTCAACAAGCTCTCTAATGAAATGATGGCGGATGTCAATATGCTTAGTTCTAGAATGTTGTACTGGATTCTTGGAAATATTAATGGCACTCATATTATCACAAAAGAGAGTGAGTGTACCTTGGTTGAATCCGTAGTATACTAGCATTTGCTTTATCCATAAGAGTTGTGTGCATCCACTCCCCGTGGCTATGTACTCGGCCTCGGCCTCGGCCGTGGACAAGGAAATTGAGTTTTGCTTCTTGCAAAACCAAGACACCAAGTTGTTGCCTAGGAAGAAGCAACCGTCCGATGTGCTTTTCCTATCATCACAATTTCCTGCCCAATCCGCATCACTAAAGCCTACAAGACTAGCATTAGTGTCAAAAGAATACCAAATCCCATAGTTGGATGTCCCATTCACATAGCGAATGATTCTCTTTACGGAAGAGAGATGGGACTCCTTGGGATCCGCTTGGTACTTAGCACACACACGCACACTAAAAGAGATATCGGGCCTACTTGCGGTCAAATAAAGCAAGCTACCAATCATGCCATGATATAACGTTTGTTCTACACTTTTACCACTAGCATCCTTCCTTAGCTTCAAAGTGGTACTCATGGGTGTATCACAATGTTTGGCATTTTCTAGACCAAACTTCTTCACTAGGTTTTTGGCATATTTGGCTTGGGTTATGAAAATCCCATCATCTAATTGCCTAATTTGCAAACTTAGGAAGTAACTAAGCTCACCAACAAGACTCATCTCAAATTCATGAGACACGACATCAACAAATTGTTGGACCTTGGTGTTGTTGGTGGAGCCAAATACAATGTCATCAACATAGATTTGAGCTATAAATAACTCATCTTTGTTTCTCTTGATGAACAAGGTCTTGTCAACACTACCTCTTGTGTAGTCATTGTCAACAAGAAATTGAGTGAGGCGCTCATACCAAGCCCTCGGTGCTTGTTTCAACCCATATAGAGCCTTCTTGAGACGATAAACATGGTTGGGGTGGTGTGCATCCACAAACCCCTTGGGTTGTTCAACAAACACTTCCTCTTGCAAGAAGCCATTGAGGAAGGCACTCTTGACATCCATTTGGTGCAATTTGAACATGTGCACACAAGAAATGGACAAGAGAAGCCTAATGGACTCTAAACGGGCAACGGGAGCAAATGTCTCCTCAAAGTCGATACCCTCAATTTGAGAGTACCCTTGTGCTACAAGTCTAGCCTTGTTCCGCACTATGTTGCCATCCTCATCGGATTTGTTCCTATAAATCCACTTAGTGCCTATCACATTAGTGCTTTTAGGCCTAGGAACTAGAGTCCAAACCTCATTCCTTTCGAATTGGTTTAGCTCTTCTTGCATGGCTAGAACCCAAAATTCATCATTTAAGGCTTCATCAACCTTTTTGGGTTCAATTTGAGAGGTGTAGCATGTGTAGCTAATTAGATTAGCTATTTGACGCCTAGTTCTAACACCTTCATTCACATCTCCAATAACATCCTCTTTGTTATGGAGCCTTCTAACCCATGGAGCGGGTTCATTAGAGTCCAAGAGAGGGACTCTAGTAATAGGTTGTGCGACTTCATTAATGTCATTAGACGTCCCAACATTGGGAGTCACCACAACCCTCTCCAAAGGAGAGTCATCATTTAAAACTTCCTCCTCCTCATGGTCATGAGACTTGAGCCTGGTATCATCAATAACAACATTCGATGATTCCATGACGGTTAGAGTCTTCAAGTTGAAAACTCTATAGGCTCTACTATTCAAGGCATAGCCAATAAAAATACCCTCATCACTCTTAGCATCAAACTTGCCAAGTTGATCACGGTCATTTAAAATGTAGCATTTGCTTCCAAATGTGTGGAAGTAGCTAACATTTGGCTTCCTACCCTTCCATAACTCATAGGACGTGTTTCTAGATCTGGGCCTTAGGAAAACACGATTCCCTATATAGCAAGCCGTATTGACGGCTTCGGCCCATAGGTTCCTAGGGATATTGTTGCTAAGCAACATCACTCGGGCCATCTCTTGAAGGACCCTATTCTTCCTCTCAACAACTCCATTTTGTTGAGGTGTCCTAAGAGCCGAGAACTCATGGGAGATGTCTAAGCTATTGCAATAGCTTTCAAAAGTGGCATTCTCAAATTCCCTCACATGGTCACTTCTAATCCGTTTAATGCTTTTAATGTTAGAATTCATTTCATTTTGTATTTTAGTACAAAACATTTTAAACTTATCAAAAGTTTCAGATTTTTCTCTAAGAAAATATGTCCATGTAAATCTAGAGAAATCATCAACACAAACAAAAATGTATCTCTTTCCACCTAAACTCTCGGTTTGCATAGGACCCATGAGATCCATGTGCAGAAGCTATAGAGGCTCCTTGGTGGAGAGATACTTGCCCTTTTTGTACATGCTTTTAGTTTGTTTTCCTTGTTGGCAAGGTCCACAAATACCATTGGCTTTCTTCCCAAGCTTAGGGAGGCCACGCACACACTCGAACTTTCCAAGGGTTCTTAAATCCCTAAAGTTCATGTGGCCAAGTCTTTCATGCCACAACTCTATTTGCTCATCCATGGACACATTGTTTGAGACTATTCTAGCTTCAAGACAATAGCAATTGTTGCTAGATCTCATACCTTTCAATAAGGTTTGTCCATCGGGCTTTAGGATCGAGCAATCATCTTTACAAAACAAGACGGAATATCCTTCATCACTTAGATGTGAAATGCTTATTAAATTGGCTTTCAAGCCATCAACAAATAAAGCATCGGATAAGGAGGGTAATCCGGGAACGGAAATGGTTCCTGTCCTTACAACCTTCTTTTTGGATCCATCACCAAAAGTGACATATCCTCCTTCCTCCATAACAAGAGTCTCGAAGAAACTCTTGTTTCCCGTCATATGCCTAGAGCACCCACTATCTAAATACCAAAAATTAGAAGAATTTGCCTTCAAGGCTATTTGAGCAACATGGCAAACATTTTCATTCTTTCTAATCCACCTAGAAACAATCTTAGCTTTCTTAGTGGTCTTTGGTACATGGGCTCTGGATGTCCTGGGATCATGCATAATAATATTATCATTCCTAGGAACATGCATCATGGCTCTTTTCTTTTTCTTGTCTATCATGCTTCTAGTTTTGCACATTTTTATATATCGAAAGCAATGTGGTTTAATATGACCATCAAATCCACAAAAGTGACATATAGGAGTAAAATAAGGAATCATACCTTGTCCTTGTCTTTGTGGATGAAAGGGTTCAATCCTTCTTCGTTGTTGAACCGGTCTAGATTGCTTCCTAGCTTGAGGTTTCATGATAGGTCTCTTTACTTTGTGAGCCAATTGTGGAGGAATGTTGGCTTTAGGGACCCTAGGGGGTTGAGCTTGAGTTTGCCTTCTTGGCCCCATCTTCACTTGTGCATTTGAACGTTGTCCTACTTCTAACTTCTTCCTAGGAATTTGCACATATGAATTTGCACATAAGAATATAATCTAAGATCAATCAAGTAATAAAAGAGATGCCATAATAAATTAAACACTAATTATGTATGATAATAGTGAAAAACTTACCAAAGCAAGTGTGATGATGAAAGACCCATGCAAGCAAGCATCCTAGATATGCTAGAGAATGCTAGATGAACTTTGATGCAAATGGATTTTTGGTTTGAGTGTTTGATGAGCAAACTTGATTGCTTTCTCTCTTAAAAATATCTCTTTTTAAAGTAGGGTTCTTGATGATTAAAGAGTCACACTCAGAACAAGATAAAGTGATGTATTTATAGGCATAAAAAACAGAGCATGTGAAAAGACAAGTTTGCCCCTGAAACGCACCGATCGGCGGTTTCAATCGGCGGCCAGGCCACCGATAATAACCGCCGAATTGGCCCGAGAGGAACAAGGGACCAACGGCGGTTTAATTCGGCGGTTTCGTGACCGCCGATCCAACCACCGAATCAAACCTGAGAATAAAAAATCAATCAGGTATGAAAACGGCGGTTTTATTCGGGACCGCCGATTCAACCGCCGAATTAGGCCGAGAGATAAAATCAATCAGGTCTTGAACGGCGGTCGTGACCGCCGATCATAACCGCAGAATTGCTCCATACACTACTGGAAACAAACGGCGGTTTCATTCGGCGGCCAGGCCGCCGATCACAACCGCCGATCACCAACAAAGGTGAAAACCAAGGAGGAGCCAAGGGCATTCTCCATAGGCGGTCCTCGCGCTAAACCAAGCACATTCTAGTGCATGCGCGGACGTTTTCGAAAACAATCGGGAAACGAATTACAAGACAACAAGACACAATTACACACAACAAAATATAACAAAAAATTGCAAGTGTGAAATGTGACAAGTGAAGAGAATGCACACATATGCAATGTATGTTAAGTGTGCGTGTGCAGCTAATCTCTTTAAAGAAAAGTAAGCACATAGAAATTTACCTTCGGTGCTTATCAAGACGAGGTCTTCAAAGGGCTTGAACAATAACACCGATACCTAGGCTACCCTTACAAAGAACCCCCAACATGTGGTTTGTCCACGAAATGAGCCAATCAACAAATGGGAACCTTACATATATATATATATATATATACATATACATATACACTACAGTGAATTTAATTTTTTTTGTTTTTTTTGTTTTCATTTATACAGTTAATAATTAATCAAATATTGTGTGAGCTAATAGTTGTATACTTGTATATGTTGAGTTATTTTGTGTTTTAATTTTCAAGAGAAGGAAAAAAAGCACATAAATGTGAGAAATTAATTCGACATCAAATTAATTATGCTTTCGAATCTGAATTACTCCTCAATTTTTAATTATTATTGACTAATTAGTTGAAAATTTACAATATAAAGATATTAATTATTAGTTATAGTGTTATGAGCGGTATAAAAAATTGTTTTTCATACTAAAAAATATATTTCAACATATTATATACACAAGGGTATTTTTGTAATCACCTATATATCATTTCGATTCCTTAGTTGAAGTAAACACTAGAAAGGGAATTGTTGTATGTATAAATTCGCCAAGCAGACTCGTCACCAAAGGAGTCAATAAATGATGAAGAAAAGGTTGCCACGTCACTTGTTGACCGGGTCAAGGGAGAAAATGTGGCCAGTCAGAATGTCAACGTCTCAAATCAATAGTCGAAGGTGTGGTCGCCAGAGCTAGATATATACTCGCCAAAGGTAGAAACGTGGTCGCCGAAGGATAATACCCAGGAGTGAAGGTGCTCGCTGCATCAGCATACTGGGCCCAAAGCGACTCGGCAGAAACACAGAAATAAAACCCTAACCTCTAGAAGACCCATGGCAACAAGGAATCATAAAAAGGAAAAGAGATAGAGCATATCCGGATCCGTGACAACATAAGAATCCTAGTACGAAACAAAGGGGGAATCCTACCACCAACACGGCTAAAAACAAGGGGAAACCCTAATTAACATATATAAATAGAACCATCTATCCTATGAGGAAGGGGTTCGAAAACCTAGAGAGAAAAGAGCAATTGTATGAGAGATTTGAGTGTGTAACAAAGCAATAGAATCGAGTATTATCTTTCTGCCCTCTGGGGCGCCGTGGTTTGTTCCCATTCAAGGGTTTTCCACGTAAAAACTGTCTCTTGCATGCATTCTTGATTTTCTCGTTTTAAACTGAATTAATATAACTGTTGAGTGCGTGGCAATCCAAATTTCACCGTCAACAATTGGCGCTAGAAGAAGGGGGTTATAGAACAGAAACTTTGAGGAACCCTTGCGAATTGAAGAATAAGAACAACGACAGTGACAGAGATGGTAACTCCAGCGGAGATCTAATTGTTGATCCAACCGCACCGACGGGAGATTGGGTGGTGGCGATCGGGGAACAATCAGCGGCAATACCAGGAACTAGGGCAGCCGACCCCGGGGTTCTGCAGCACTTTCAAACTGCATTGATAAACCTAATCAGTGAGGCTAGCAAAATAGGGCTTTCGTTGCCCTTAGGGTTGGGAATTTCTTCTCCTTACGAGTTAACCACTCCAGGAATCCATCCACCCGGAAGACTGCGGTCAAAAGTTCACATTGCAACCCCTGATGCTCAAGCAAGACAATCCACCGAAGAGACTCCCCAGGATCACTCTGAGGATTTCGAAAGGGGAAAACAAAGGAAGGGAAAAGGTGTGATGAATGAAGAATCTAGGGAGGAACGAGACCAGATACGAACACATGGGGTCAATTCCAATGACACTTACCAAAGGAACCGGCGGAGACACCGTTCTATCTCGTCTGAAGATAAGAGTCCTCGTCCACGAAGGGAATTACGATCCAAAAGAGCACGGCGAAGAAGATCCGAAAGCACAGAAGATCGAAAGAGCCCGGATGATAGAGGCAATCATAGGAGAATGACAATCAAAAGCAGACTCGATCCAGAAGGAGAACCAACTGGCCAACGAGATGTCACCCTACAAGAGCTATCAAGAAAGGTTTCAGCGATGGCACGAAAATATGGTCGTAACATATCTTCGGATGATGAATCAGATAGCCCATTCATCGATAACATTGCTCGCACCCAATTTCCAGACAGATTTAGAATGCCAACCATTGAGCAGTATAAGGAGAACAGGGATCCGAAGGAACATGTTCGCCGATTCCATAATATCATGGCCCAGTATTCATCTAATGATGGGCTGTTGTGCCTGACCTTCCCGCAAACATTTGGCGACCTCGCCTCCAGGTGGTTTGGAAGACTCCCAAATGGAAGTATAAGCAGTTTTTCGAACCTCAGCAAAGCATTCATAAGGCAATTCATGGGGAGCGTCCAGAGAAGAAAATCACTCGCTCACCTATCAAACTTGAAGCAGGAGCGCAATGAGTCAATCAAGAAATACCTGGCAAGATTCGGGAAGGAGGTTGCTCAAATTGAGGACGCCAGTGATGTAGCTGTGATCGCTGCTTTCACCAATGGGTTACAAAGTGGGCGATTATCTTTTGACCTGCGAAGAGAGAGACTGAAAACTTATGAGGAAATGATGGAGATAGCTGGCGACTATGCATTGGCAGAAGAAGAAGAAGTAGTACAAGGGGGTAGCTACGTACACGGACACAAGCCCAACTCAAAATCAGATCACAAGGATGATAAAAAGACGCAATCACGCGATCGCCAGAGAGACGAGAAAGGCCAAAAGGGACATCCAAGAGAAAGCAAAGGAAACGCTCGAGCCAATAGGTTTCGAGGAAGGTACGACCATTACACCCCTTTAACCGGCGATCAGGAAGAAATACTTTCTATGGTAGAAGACAAAGGACTTGCTAAATACCCTCGACAGCAATCAGCAAATGCCAGGAAAAATACTACCAAATACTGTCGATTTCACAAAGATCATGGGCATGAAACTTCAAAATGTTTCCAGCTGCGTGATCACGTTGAAAGCTTGATCAGAGATGGGCACCTGAAGGACTTTGCTTTGAGAGAGGACAACCAAGGTGGTCGTCAGAATAACCGCCAAGGAAATGGGCAGGAAAGGAAGAGTCCAAGAAGAAACAGCCCTAACGCCACTATAAACACCATTTTTGGCGGACCTCATACTGGGAGAAGCAATCGAGAAAGGATGTCAGAAGTCCGAGAAGTAATGTATGAAAGCAGAAGCATAGAGATTAATTCTGTGCAAAGAAACCCCAAGAAAGGAAGAGAAGGGCATGATCCCATAACATTTACAGCAGAAGACTCAGACGGAATTGATGCAAAGCCTAACGATGCAATCGTAGTGGGGGTTCGAATAGCCCATAGGGATGTCCTCCGGGTAATGATTGACAACGGAAGTTCAGCTGATATTTTAAGTGCTAGGGTATACGATGAGTTGCGGCTGGACAGAAAAGATCTTGAACCTTTCCATGTGCCGTTGAAAGGTTTTGGGGGTGCAGAAGTGAGATCATTAGGAACTGTGAAGCTGCCGGTGAGGTTCGGTACAGCGCCATGCCGGTGAACAATCCTGCTAGACTTTGTTGTAGTCGACATCCATAATTGGCCGTATAGTGCTTTGTTTGGTCGACCGTTTCTCAACAAAGCTCGAGCCGTCACTTCAACCCACGCGTTAAAAGTAAAATTCCCCACAGAATTTCGAGTTGGAGAATTGAAAGGGTCACAGGAGATGGCACGCCGCGCCAACCTATCAATCTTTAAGGATAAGGCCGGGATAGAGACCTTAAGCATATTCGAGGTGGGCAAAAAAGTGCAAGAGGATAATCCAGAAACTTTTGAATTGGACCCAAGGGACAAAACGAGCAGAGAAAAGGAGGAGCCGACTGAATTGATTATTTTAAACAAAGCTCAACCGGACAAAACAGTCAAGATTGGGGCAAGACTTACCGAACAAGTTAAGAGAGATGTGACAAACTTGTTAAGAGAATACAAGGAGATTTTCGCTTGGAGCCATGAAGACATGTCAGGGATTGAAAGAAGCATGATTTCACACAACCTAGCTACAAACGAAAAATGCAAACCAGTAATGCAAAAGAGGAGAAGCTTTAACCCAGAGAGAAGTGCGGCAATAAAAGAGGAGGTGTCTAAGTTACTCGCCGTAGGATCAATTAGAGAGGTTAAGTATCCGGAATGGGTAGCGAATGTAGTTCTGGTGAAAAAGAAGAACAGCCAATAGAGGATGTGCGTCGACTTCACCGATTTGAACAAAGCCTGCCCCAAGGACAGTTTCCCACTACCAAGAATTGACCAGCTGGTTGATGCAGCATCTGGACATGAAACGTTGAGCTTCATGGACGCATATTCAGGATACAACCAGATAAAAATGCACAAGCCAGATGAGGAAAAAACAGCGTTCACCACAGATCAAGGATTATACTGTTACACAGTCATGCCATTCGGTTTGAAAAATGCTGGAGCAACTTACCAGCGCTTAGTCAACAAAATGTTCGCCAGGCAAATAGGAAGAAATATGGAGGTGTATATCGACGATATGCTGACAAAAAGCATCACAGCGGATAAGCATATAGATGACCTAACAGAAACATTCGAGGTGTTGGTGAGGTATGGAATGAAATTGAATCAGGTAAAATGTGTGTTCGGCGTACCATCTGGAAGATTTCTAGGATATCAAGTGCATCAAAGAGGAATAGAGGTGAATCCTGAAAAAATCCAAGCGCTGGCAGAAATGGTCTCTCCACGAACTTTGAAAGACGTCCAAAGACTCACGGGATGCCTGGCATCGCTGAGCAGGTTCATAGCTAAATCAACGGATCGATGCCTACCATTTTTTAAAGCCTTAAAGAAAGGAAAGGGAGTCGAGTGGAATGAGGATTGTGAAAGAGCTTTCCAGGCCTTGAAAGATTACCTTGGGCGGGCACCGCTGTTATCAAAGCCAGAAACAGGAGAAACACTGTATATGTACTTGTCCGTTTCTGAGGTAGCCACAAGCTCCATACTGGTAAGGCAGGAAGAGGGGATCCAGAAACCGATATACTACACCAGCAAAGCACTGTTACCAGCCGAAACAAGGTACTCGCCGGCCGAAAAAATGGCACTCGCTCTAATAACAGCGGCAAGGAAGTTAAGGCCATATTTCCAAGCTCATAAAATCGGAATATACACCAATTGCCCACTGAAACTAATCCTGCAGAAACCAGAAGTATCCAGTCAATTAACGAAGTGGGCGATCGAGTTAAGTGAATTCGATGTAGAGTGTAAGGATTCCCGTTTTTTTGATTGGCTTATTTCGTGGTCAAACCACATGTTGGGGTTTTGAATGTAAGGGTAGTCTAAGTGTTTAGTGTTGAAGATCAAAGGCCCTTCCATGTCCTCAAGATACAAGCATGCCAAAGGTATAATCTCTTGTGCTTGTTTTTCTTTGAAGAGATTTAGTAGCACACACACACTTAGCATTCTTGCTATGATTGCATACTTGCTTATTTTTATGTGCATCTCTTCACATGTCACTTTACACACTAGCACTTTGGTTGATATATCTTGTTGTGTGTATATGTGCCTTATAATTCGTTTCCCGACATTGTTCGGAAACGTCCGCGCTTGCACTAATGAGTGCTTGGTTTCGCGCGAAGACCGCCTTTGGAGAATGCCCTTGGCTTCTCCTTGGTTTTCACCATTGTTGGTGATCGGCGGTTATGATCGGCGGCCTAGCCGCCGAATGAAACCGCCGTTTCAGTCCAGATTGGTCTGAAGCAATTTTGCGGTCAAGATCGGCGGTCACGACCGCCGTTCGAAACCGCCGTTCATACCTGATCGATTTTAATCTCTCGGGTTTGATTCGGCGGTTGGATCGGCGGTCGCGAAACCGCCGAATGAAACCGCCGTTAATGCTCTGTTCTTCACGAGCTCAATTCGGCGGTCGTAATCGGCGGCCTGGCCGCCGATTGAAACCGCCGAACGGTGCGTTTCAGGGGCAAAAGTGTCTTTTCACATGCCCAATTCTTGATGTCTATAAATATCTTGTTTTCTCAATCTCTGAATAAGTTTCTTGAGCAATTAGAACCCTAATCTTTCAAGAGAGATTTTTGAGAAAAATCAAATCAAGAACCTATCTTTAAACACTCAAATCAATTCCCTTTTGCATCAAATTTCATATTTGATCTTCTATGCCTTCATAGAATTGATCCATGCATGGTTTGAATCATCACATCTTATTTGGTATGTTCTTCACTAATTTCATATTACTTTAGTGTTTTTCATATTAATACATCTCTTTAATTACTTGTATGCTTTTGATTATATGCTAGATACAAGTTAGAGATTATTTGTGATGAAAATTAATTGAGTGTTGTTTGTGATAGCTAATTAGGTTTTTAATTAATCTTGATTAGCTAAGCTATTTGACATGTCATTTAGCAATTGATATCTAGGGTTGATTAAATTGATTATATCATCATCCTAGATAAGCATCTAAGGTTACCTAGCCTTGTTTGTTATTTGAATATTCATATATATATTCACATAGGTTGTTTCTCTTCTTAGAGAAGTAAGTCTTGAGGCTAAGAGTGCTTAGGCCTCAAGCAAATTGGAATAGGGTTGCTAATAAAGGCCCGCTGGGTAGAAGTGAGGGGTTACAGACCGGAATGTTAGACGAGGTCTACATAGGTTGTAAACTTCATTTCAATTAGTGATTTCGAGTTCCGAGTGTGGCGCACTATACAGCCCGTGGTTTTTCCCAGTGGTTGGGTTTCCACGTATACATCAAGTGTTATTTAAATTCCGCACTATATTACACTTGTATGTATTTTTGACTAGTAGGGGCATTTTCGTAAAATTGACTTGCATGCGAAAATTGGGTAATATTTGTTAAAATCTATTCACCCCCCCCCCCCCCCCCCCCCCCCTCTAGCTTTATATTGATAAACACACCTCGAGTATTTTAATAACTTTCATAGAGTATCTCCCAAGGACGGCAATTAAAGCTCAAGCAGTAGCAGACTTTGTAGCAGAATTCACCGAGCCAAGTATAGAGGTGGCGAGAATGATGGTGGAGCAAAATAAGAAAGTATTCAAATGGCAACTCCGCGTTGATGGCTCGTCAAACATGCACGGCAGCGGGGCAGGGGTAGTAGTGTCAACTCCGGAAGGAGATTCAGTAGAATGTGCCTTGCGTTTTGACTTCAAAGCAACTAATAATCAAGCTGAATACGAGGCACTCATAGCAGGCTTAAAGGTTTGCACTGTCCTAGGAGCAGAAGAGGTAGAAATCTTCAGCGACTCTCAAGTTGTTGTTAATCAGGTGCTAGATGAATACCAGGCGAGAGATGAAAGCATGATCACCTACCTAGAGCTAGCAAGGGAGCTACTGGAAATATTTAAAGAATACATAATTATTCATGTCCCCATAGAAGAAAACGAGCAGGCTGACGCATTGGCTAAGTTAGCATCCGCCATGAAACAAATTAGAGGCGTGTTCTATATAAAGCTAGAGGGGGGGTGAATAGATTTTAACTAATATTACCCAATTTTCGCATGCAAGTCAATTTTACGAAAATGCCCCTACTAGTCAAAAATACATACAAGTGTAATATAGTGCGGAATTTAAATAACACTTGATGTATACGTGGAAACCCAACCACTGGGAAAAACCACGGGCTGTATAGTGCGCCACACTCGGAACTCGAAATCACTAATTGAAATGAAGTTTACAACCTATGTAGACCTCGTCTAACACTCCGGTCTGTAACCCCTCACTTCTACCCAGCGGGCCTTTATTAGCAACCCTATTCCAATTTGCTTGAGGCCTAAGCACTCTTAGCCTCAAGACTTACTTCTCAATGAAGAGAAACAACCTATGTGAATATATATATGAATATTCAAATAACAAACAAGGCTAGGTAACCTTAGATGCTTATCTAGGATGATGATATAATCAATTTAATCAACCCTAAATATCAATTGCTAAATGACATGTCAAATAGCTTAGCTAATCAAGATTAAGCAAAAACCTAATTAGCTATCACAATCAACACTCAATCATTTTCATCATAAACAATCTCTAACTTGTATCTAGCATATAATCAAAAGCATACAAGTAATTAAAAAGATGTATTAATATGAAAAACACTAAAGTAATATGAAATTAGTGAAGAACATACCAAATAAGATGTGATGATTCAAAACCATGCATGGATCAATTCTATGAAGGCATAGAAGATCAAATATGAAATTTGATGCAAAAGGGATTTGATTTGAGTGTTTAAAGATGGGTTCTTGATTTGATTTTTTCTCTAAAATCTCTCTTGAAAGTTTAGGGTTCTAATTGCTCAAGAAACTTGATCAGAGATTGAGAAAATAAGATATTTATAGACATCAAGAATTGGGCATGTGAAAAGACACTTTTGCCCCTGAAACGCACCGTTCGGCGGTTTCAATCGGCGGCCAGGCCGCCGATGACGACCGCCGAATTGAGCTCGTGAAGAACAGAGCATTAACGGCGGTTTCATTCGGCGGTTTCGTGACCGCCGATCCAACCGCCGAATCAAACCCGAGGGATTAAAATCGATCAGGTATGAACGGCGGTTTCGAACGGCGGTCGTGACCGCCGATCTTGACCGCATAATTGCTTCAGACCAATCTGGACTGAAACGGCGGTTTCATTCGGTGGCCAGGCCGCCGATCATAACCGCCGATTACCAACAATGGTGAAAACCAAGGAGAAGCCAAGGGCATTCTCCATAGGCGGTCTTCGGGCGAAACCAAGCACTCATTAGTGCAAGCGCGGACGTTTCCGAACAATGTCAGGAAACGAATTATAAGGCACATATACACACAACAATATATATCAACCAAAGTGCTAGTGTGTAAAGTGACATGTGAAGAGATGCACATAAAAATAAGCAAGTATGCAATCATAGCAAGAATGCTAAGTGTGTGTGTGCTACTAAATCTCTTCAAAGAAAAACAAGCACAAGAGATTATACCTTTGGCGTGCTTATATCTTGAGGTCATGGAAGGGCCTTTGATCTTCAACACTAATCACTTAGACTACCCTTACATTCAAAACCCCAACATGTGGTTTGACCACGAAATAAGCCAATCAACAAAACGGGAATCCTTACACGCCACAATCAACATCTGGCCCAAAACTATCTCTATGATTCGCCTATTACAGCCGAGTATAGTCATATCAAAGGAAGTGGGGGCAGTCTTTGGTGAGAGGAACAGCTGGGTCACACCAATCCAAGAATATCTCATCAATGATGTACTCCCAAGTGACCCATTGGAAGCAAAACGGTTGAAGTACAGAGCTACAAGGTATTCAGTGCTCAATGGAGAACTGTACAAAAGGGGGTACTCAAGGGCACTGCAGAGATGTGTCGGGCCTGAAGAAGCAGAAGGTATCCTGAGAAGCATACATAGTAGAAACTGTGGGAACCACGCTGAGGGTGTCAGCTTAGCCCACAAAACATTAAGACAGGGTTTTTATTGGCCAATACTATTCACCGACGCCAAAAGAGTGGCAGCGAGATGTGAGGCGTGTCAAAAGATTGGCAATAACATCCGCCAACCACCTGAACTCTTGAAGAGTATTACCTCGCCTTGGCCATTCGCCATTCGCCATGTGAGGAATTGACTTGATCGGCCTAATGCCAATAGCAACTGGAGGAGCAAAGCACGCTATAGTAGCTGTGGATTATTTTACGAAGTGGGTAGAAGCCGAACCATTGGTACATATAACAGAAGCAAACACTATAAGCTTTGTGAAGAAAAATATCCTGTACAGATTCGGGATACCAAACACTATCATCACGGACAATGGGACCCAATTCGACGGTGAGAAATTCAGGGACCTGTGCGACAAGTACGGTATTAACAACTACTACGCCTCCCCAGCACATCCACAAACGAATGGCCAGACTGAAGCAGTGAACAAGATCATAAAACACAACCTGAAAGCTAAGTTGGTAGCAAAAAAGGGGAGCTGGGCAGATAAATTACCACAGGTACTCTGGGCATATCGAACCACAGAAAGGGGTTCAACAGGTGAGACCCCATATTCCATGGCATATGGGGCTGAAGCTGTCATTGCCATGGAAACAGCATTCTCTTCACCAAGGGTACAGCTCTTTCAACCAGAACTCAACATTGATATGCTAAAATGCGGTCTGGATGAGTTAGAAGAAAGAAGAGAGCACGCACAAATAAGGAATACTGCATACCAACAGAGGGTAGCCAGATACTACAACTCACATGTGCGTGAAAGAAGGTTCTCGCTTGGCGACTTAGTACTGAAAAGGGTGAACCCAGGAACAAGGGACAAAGCTGCAGGGTCACTCGCAGACAAATGGGAAGGGCCTTATCAAATTACAGGCATAGCTAGTCATGGGGCATATCGCATTACTCGAGAGGGTTTAGGCGAACTACCTCGTCCATGCAATGCGCAGTACTTGAAGATATATTACCCTTGATTTTTCATTACTTTTAGGATTTATTTCAATCTTTTTTAGACAGTTTTCATTTTAGCAGTTTTATCTGTGACTATGTTAACGAGTTGCATGAAGTATTCAATAAAGAGTAATTTATTACTGAAGATTCGTGATTTGACACGCCAGTCACAAAGGGCATTCGCCGTCATGCATCACTACCATCGCGTACAGATGAATCTCGTACTCGCAGCAAACTAGCGAAAAAAATAAAATCTCAAGTTATAGAAATTGGCAATCGCCATTACGAGAAAAGTAAAATCCCTAAAAAGACAAGCAAAAAGCATGAGGGAGACGTCCCAATAATATGCTAAAACTCCGCAATGGCAGCTGACTAAATAACATGTTAAAAACTTAGTGTATGGTCGGATACGTCCTGACAAACACTGAGTACGTCGAAACTCAGCAATGGCAGCTGAATAAAGCTGTAAAATATGCTAAAAACTTGGTGAAAAACTAAGTAAGCCGAAAACTCAGCAATGGCAGCTGAATAAAACTATAAAATATGCTCAAAACTTGGTGAAAAATTAAGTAAGCCGAAAACTCAGCAATGGCAGCTGAATAAAGCTGTAAAATATGCTAAAAACTTGGTGAAACACCAAGTAAGCCGAAAACTCAGCAAAGGCAGCTGAACAAAAATAGAGCTAGAGGAGTTGTAAAATAATTTATAGAATCAAAAAGTTATTTACACTCAAATGTTCAAAAAAGATATAAATATTTACAATTGAAGACCTAATCTCAACTAGCTGTAGGAGGTCCCTCACTGTCTTCCTCATCTTCGATCTCCTCTTCAGAAGGCCAGGTAATCTCTTCGTCCCCATCCGGCATAAAAGGTCCATAATCCCTACCAGCAACAGGACCTAAATCAGGTTCAGCACCAGAACCAGAAAAGCTGCCCTTCTGGCCGGAGTAGTAAGTGTTGAAAACACGCCTACTGGGAATTTCTAAATGCATAGGATGAGGCTCAGTCCTATTATAACAGCAATGGGCTTTCCATCATTTTATCTGATCTTTAATCGAACCCACTCCGCTGGCCATATGCTGTTTAAGAGACCTGTCAAAGCGATTTAAAGCCTTTTCATTCGAAAGGTCCTTCATGGCGAAGAACTTCTTCGACTGCCTCATGCCCCGTTCAAATTCACGCAGCAAAAGCGCATCATAGGTAGGGGATCTCTTGAAACGATCAACTGCTTCAACCTCCAGCACAGCTTTGAGATTATCGAAGATAAGTTCACGCGAAGACAACTGATTGCGTAAGTCCAGCGCCTCATGCTCAGCTTTTTCCTTAGCCTCCTCAGCCACCCGCTCAGCCTCCAAACGTGCTGCGAAGGATTCTTGACTTGCAGACAAAAGCTCCTTCAATGAGCGAATCTCCTCCTCAGCAGCAGATAGTTTTTTCTCGGCAGCCAGTTGAGCAGACAGATGGCCATCAGAAGATTCTTGTAGCTGAGCTAGCTATTGAGTGTAGGATTCTTCAGCAGTAAGCTTCTTAGCAGCCAAAGTTGAAGCCTGCTCGCGCAAACGTTTAATCTCCCGGGAAGCTTTGTTCCCATACTTGTAAGTATCAGCCAACTCAGACATCATCTGAAAAAGAAAAAACAACCAAATAAGGAGGAATATACGAAATAGAGACATAGATTTATGGCGAGAGGCTTACCAAAGAGTGGCAGTTGAAGAAAAATTCCATCTTCTTGTTGCAGGATTTGCCTTTGACATGCTCCCAGCCCTCACCTATGTACATATCATTATTAATCAGGTGCGCATAAATTTCGGTAGCTAAAAAATCAGATAGAGACACGGTCCCTTCATCGGTTTCTACGGACCCTACGGGAGGGGCTTCATGGGTAAAACCTAAACCAGAAGCAGAGGTCCCAGGTTGCTTCGAGGGTCCTGGCCGATCAACCGACTCTAGCCGGCTGGCTAGACGGCCTAGGCTGATCTGAAAAAGCATTTGACTCGCCCATGGCCACCGGAGGAGAGGCTGTTCGAGGTGGGGTAGAAGCAGGGATATGTAATTCGTCAACCTCCTCAAGGGGAGGCACCGCTGCATCAATCCCCTCAACAGGCCCTTCGCGAGCAACCGTTTGAGTAGGGGGAGTCTCTCTAATAGCTGGCTCGTCAGCTCCCTCCTCGTCTGAAGAAACGACATACTGCACCACCCTAGATGCCCGCTTAGGGGGTCGAGCAGCATGATCAGGGGTACCCTCAGCTGGGCGTTTACCTCTACCAGCTTTGGGGATTAGATCATTTGCAGGATCAAGAGGAGTCTCAGGGACATCCGCGTCAAAAGTAGGGATGTCACTGACCCCTCCTGAAGCACCCACTTTCTCTTTACCTTTACGGTTGGGGGTAGCCGCAACAGGAGCATTCGCAGGAACCTCTGCACGAATAGGGGGCTCCCCCGATTCGACACCTCCCCCAGTAACATCACCAGCCTCCTCGCCATCCGAGGGATCTTTGCCATCCGGGCTAGCAATTCCCTCCTTGGCCAAACCAGCAGCATGTCTCTTACTGGCAGCCTCGGAATTCTTTACTGCCCGGCCTTGTAAGTCGCAAACGGTGTCAAAATCACTCACTGCAAGAAAAATAAACCAAGTATCACTAATAGAATAAAAAGAAACGGTAATACGAAAGGAAAAAAGAACGGATAAACTTACGACGAGGTAGCCCAGCAGGTAGGCGTGGGAAAATCCGTTCTTTGATCATTTTTTCCTCATCCAAGAGGAAGGACCTATCCCTCAAGTTTAACGGTAGGACGGCCGCGGCGGCAAGGTGAGAGATCTCCCCATCTAGCAAAACGGGGACTGCCTTCGACCAGGCTTTAGGAGATGTGAAGTGCCTGCGAACTTTCTTCGCCGAAAGGTTACGGCGACTGCTGGCTAGCACATCTCGGCCCCACTCGCCACCAGCAAAAAACCAACTATTTTTCCACCTCTTGTTTGAAGTGGGAAAACCCCATATAAAACCTTTCTTCTTATCGTCACCTGAAATTTCCACCTGACCAGGGTTCGCCGCACCCTCAGGGACCCAGTTCTCTACAGGTGAAGAGAGAAGGAAATACGTGCCACCATTGCCCGCCTGTCTTAATGTGTAAAAATGACGGATTTCGCGAGGTGTAAGGGGCCATAACCTTTCAACTTCCACATTAGGCACAGGCACATCAGTATCCTATAACTGTTTGGGGCGAGTTATGCCGGCGCAATTCTGGCCTCCGCGAGGAACCTGGCGATGAAAGGCTGAAAGGGAAGGGTTACCCCACAGCTGAGCATGGCGCAATAAATAGCAACCGTATTCTCGGGGGGATTCCAGACGGCTCGATCACCAGGTAGCATCAAGGTCACCGAGTCTGGAATATCGAAGCGACTCTTATACTTGAGGAGCTCGCTCTCGCCAACCACATTAACTTCCATATCGAAAGAGCACGAACGATCTAACGAAAAATGCAGCATATCTCGTTGATGAGCTTCAACATCAGAATCAATAGTCGTCTGCGCATCCAGTAGGGACTCACGAGGAGCCCCAGAGGCGCGTCGTTTGCTGCCACTTGATTTAGAAGACCTCGGCATCGCTGGAGAATCACTAATGGAGGACGAAGGAGAAATATTAGTGAAACAAATTATAGCACGGTGTGTATAAAACTATCTAGAGGGGGGGTGAATAGATTTTAAGCTTTTTACCCAATTTTTCGTATTAGTCAAAATTACGAATTTACCCCTAAATAGATAAAGCAATAAATCAAGTATAAAATGCGGAAATTAAATAAGACTTGATTTTTACGTGGAAACCCTCACGGGAAAAACCACGGGCTAGTAAGTAAGCCACACTCGAACCTCGAATCCACTAAATGTGTAAAACGATTACAACCTAATCCCGGTAGTAATCACACACCTACCTAATCCCAGTATGAGTGAACCTAGTCCAATTTGCTTGCGATCTAAGCAACCTAATCCCGGATGCTACACACAAGACTTACTTTCTCTATGAAGAGAATAACAACCCTAAGTGAATATATGAATATTCAAAATGCAACATAGAGCAAGGGAAACCCTATATGCTTATCTAAGATGATTAATATGCAATTAGAGCAATCCTAGATATCAAAACTAAATGACATGTCAAATCAAATAGTTTAGCTAATCAAGATTAAGCACAAAACCTAATTAGCTATCACAATACAACTTCTCAAACATACATCATACTAATCTCAAACTTGTATTCAAAGTATATAAAATAACATACAAGTAATTAAATGAGATTGCTTGTTCAGAGAAACACAAAATATGTAAGATATTAGTGAAAAGCTTACCAAGCAAAGTATGATGAAGAATCCATGCAAGATGTCATCTAGATGATCAAGGATGATGCTAGATGATGATTGATGATCATGGAAAAGTGTTTGAGTAAACTAAAATTGAGTTCTTTGGAATTTTTCTTCTCTTTGAAAAATCTCCTAAGTATAGAATCTGAATATGAACTCTTCTAATTGACCTAAAGTCAAAGAGGCATATATATATGAGGCCAAAACAAAATGTGGTCGTTTTGATAAGTTTGCCTCAATAATGCCTTGGGCGCTGTACGTAGAGCGCCTCTTGTACAGCGCCCCTACTCTGTTCTCACGGGAAAACAGAGCGGCGCTGTACGTAGAGCGCTTTGTACAATGCCTGTACAACGACCCAACAGCGACCGAATTAAATCGATCAGGTCTGAACAGCGCTCAATGGGCGCTGTTCGTACAGCGCTTCTGTAGAGCGCTTTTGGGAGCGCCCAATGCAAAAATGCAATCCTAAGTCTAAGCATGACAATGCAATTGGATATGCAAGATGCAATCAAACTAACATGCAAGAAGAGATGTTAATGAACATTAATGCACAAAAGTAAGACACACAACATACAAGTATTAAACATATGCATGAGTTATGAGTGTGTGCAACTATCTCTTCAAGACAAGTAAGCACAAAGAAATATACCTTCGGTGCTTATCAACACGAGGTCTTCAAAGGGCTTCGAACAATAAACCTGATACCTAGGCTACCCTTACAAAGAACCCCAATGTGTGGTTTGTCCACGAAATAAGCCAATCAACAAATGGGAACCTTACAATTAGGGATAAAATTATCTTCAGAAGATGGAACGAAAACAGAAAGTGGAACCGGAGAATCCGGGCGAAAATTATGAATCAAAGATTCAATTTTGTCCGCAGTACATTTATCACCAAGCTCTATAGCTTGCATCATCTGATTAAAAAGAGCAGAACGCAAGGAGAGATCCAAAAACCCTAGGTTCGAAGGATGAGCAAGAAGATTGGGACCGTCGAGTTGTAAGCACGATCGATTTCAAGGCAAGCCGTCCGACAGGGAAACGAAATGGAAGAAATTCATGGCAGAAATTTCTGAGGGAGATGAAGGAACTCTGTTTTGAGAGAAGGAGAAAATAGAAAAATAAATGGAGAGAGCAAAGTGGGGAAGAAGAAGCGACCGGGCCTTAAAAAGAGGGAATTTTGAAATTCAAAAAGAATAAAAAAAAAAGGGAGAGGAAATCAAATAAGAGATATGCAATTAATGTGAGTGACGGCCATAGTAACCAGCCGCAACAGTCACCGCCAAATATTGGACAGGTGGCGTCTCGGGGATCACCAAGCAGTCAGAATGTCCCTTCACCTGTCAAGTAAGTGGAAGCGCTGAAAGTTGTGTGGTTAAAATTAAAAGCTTACACTGGAAGAATCAACCAATCAATGCAACGCGTGGTGAAAAGAAGAAAGAGGGAGTTAATTACAAAAGGCGCCGAAATCTTAAAGGCATAGATATAAATACTGCTCGCAGAGGCAAACGAAGTAAAAAGAGCAAGTCATTCGCCCAGCTCGAAGTATTTATGGGGGTATTGTTGTATGTATAAATTCGTCAAGCAGACACGTCACCAAAGGAGTCAATAAATGATGAAGAAAAGGTTGCCACGTCACTCTTTGACCGGGTCAAGGGAGAAAATGTGGCCAGTCGGAATGTCAACGTCTCAAATCAATAGTCAAAGGTGTGGTCGCCAGAGCTAGATATATACTCGCCAAAGGTAGAAACGTGGTCGCCGAAAGATAATACCCAGGAGTGAAGGTGCTCGCTGCATCAGCATACTAGGCCCAAAGCGACTCGGCAGAAACACAAAAATAAAACCCTAACCTCTAGAAGACCCATGGCAACAAGGAATCATAAAAAGGAAAAGAGATAGAGCATATCCGGATCCGTGACAACATAAGAATCCTAGTACGAATCAAAGGGGGAATCCTACCACCAACACGGCTAAAAACAAGGGGAAACCTTAATTAACATATATAAATAGAACCATCTATCCCATGAGGAAGGGGTTCAAAAACCTAGAGAGAAAAGAGCAATTGTATGAGAGATTTGAGTGTGTAACAAAGCAATAGAATCGAGTATTATCTTTCTGCCCTCTGGGGCGCCGTGGTTTTTTCCCATTCAAGGGTTTTCCACGTAAAAACTGTCTCTTGCATGCATTCTTGATTTTCTCGTTTTAAACTGAATTAATATAACTGTTGAGTGTGTGGCAATCTAAATTTCACCGTCAACAGGAATAAATTTAATTCCATTTCTGATTCCTAAATTGCTAGTAAACACTGGAATGAAATTTAGTAACTTAATTCTGATTCCCCTCCATTCCTTTTCTGGTGGAACTTGATTCCGATTCTGTCTATTCCCGATTAGTAAACACGCCATAAATGCAATCCAAAATCTTTTCTTCCGATATCATCCCCCATATATAATATATTTCCAATTTCATCATAATTATATATTGTATAGAAATCTTTATTTAATATATTAATTATTTTAAATAGCTTTAAAAAAAAAAACAAAAACAAAAAAACACAAAAACAAAAACCCTAATCACTTCTCATATTGGTGTTTAATATCAATACTGTTTAGGGATTTTTCAACATATATATGATCTCTTGTGATGCTTTTCCCCCTTAGGTCAGTCCAATTTCATCAAAAAAAAAAAAAAAGGGTGATGTATTTATATATTATTTTTTTAGAGTGTTTTGTGTGAGTTTTTTTGCAGCCCCTTTTATTTTTTGAAAAAAAATAATTTATTTTCTTAGTAAAAATGAAGTTTGTTTGTAATCGAAGAAGAAGATCATGATCATGTGTTCTATATAATTATTATTTTTTGATTGTTTTTATTCCATATTATATATATAATTGTTTAACATGTGTATAAATGTAAAATTACTTATTTTCAGACAATTTTACTTTTAAAAAACAAACATGTTGAATACATTCAAATGTGAGGGAAAAAAAAACATATCATTCAATTTCAGATTTCAGTCCCTATTCAGTCTTTAGAAAAATTCATGATTGTTCAATCTTTAGACAAAAAAACAAACAACCCGTAAGCTAACCCATTTGTCTCCTTCAATTGAAAACAACAAATTTGGGTCCAATTAGATTTAATAGATTTCAATCGTACAGGGGCCCATAAACACAGGTCCAATCTTATTTGAGAATTTATGTTTTTATGAGACAACTTCACAGTTCGATATTAAGGTCCACAAAGTTGATTTATGATTTAATTATAATTAATAATGCAATTTATACTTCTTTTACATCATAAAGATGCACTATATCAATTTTATTCTTCCCTCTTAATAAATTAATAATTTTTGTAAGATATAATAACTTGAATTTAAACTTGTTCAATGTTTTAACGACAATAAAAAATCTAGTCTTTTCAATATTTGTAGCATAATAATCTCATATTTACAAACGAAATGGATTGAATTCTAAGTTTATAAGAGACAGCTCAGTGAACATACTAATATTATTGATACTGAAAATAATATGGATTGTACGGAAATCAATATTTTAATAATATGGATTGAACATACTAATTTAATTTTTTTTAATTAATATTTTATAGACAATATATTAAATGAAATGAAAAAACTATTTCCATATATAATGAATTATTACAATTTTAAATTCGATATACATTATTTTCTTAATTTGAAATTTTTTCATGAATTTATATGATAAAAAAATTAAGAAAATTAAATAAATAATATTTCAAAATAAAATAAGTATTCAGAAGAATTTGATGATGTATAAGATCATATTTAAGATGATGCACGAGGTATATTACTTTATTATATATGAAAATATCATAGCCAATAAATTATTAAAATTAAAATTTTGATTCGTATTATTTTTTTCAATTTAAATTTTATAAGATAAAATAAAATAAATAAGTATTTGAAAGAATACAAATGCATATAAATAAATAAATAAATAAATATATATATATATATATATATATATATATATATACAGTCTTTCTATTGTCAGTTCGTCCTGACAATGAATATATCAGGAAGAAGAATGTGGATCACAGATTATAGAAAAGTTTTAACAAGTAACATACACTTTGAGTCAAAGTATGTAAATCTAGTGGTCAACAATCTTTGTTCTGATATATTTATTGTCAGGACGAACTAATAATAGAAAATCTATATATATATATATGAATGTATGCAACTCAATCCAATACGGTGAAATGCGATACAACATCAAACATAAGACTATATTAAATATAACTCAATTCAATCCAGCAAAGTATTGTAAACTATAATCCTATAAAATTCAGTCCAGTACAGTACGTTCACCAAACATGGCCTAATTGCATTAAACCAAATTCCAAGATTCTTTTGCTGTGGGCCGAGTGATATGTGATCATACATAGTGCTGGCAAAACAGGTCGGCCCGGCCCATTAGGCCTGTTAGGCCCGTTTTGCTTAATTGGCCAGGCCGGGCTCGGCTTGTAAAGGAAACATGGCGGGCGGGGCCGGCCTGTTGGTGGGGAGGGGGCGCCCGGGCTAGGCCCAGGGCGGGGCGGGCACAGGCCGGCCCGTTAGGGTCGAGCCCCGGCCTAACGGGCTTCGAATTTTTTTTTAAAATATTTTTTTTATACAATATTATTTTTTATACATAGTAATAAACTAATAATTTTGGGTAATTATTAATGTAATAATTTTAATATGAAATATAACATTTTTCATTTCATACAACACTTAATTAATTTTCGATGAATAATATTTTTGTAATTTCGTATTAAATTTGTGGTGAAAAGTATAAATTACAAATCATGATTGCCTCGTTAAAAACCTTATCAAGAAAAACCCAATGGGATAAAAACTTGGTAAAGGAAAAAGAGTGTAATCGGAAAAAAAAAAAAATTAAGTATTTACAATTACATCAGCTCGTCGGCTAGTTGCTACCGGAACTCTCTTCGATGGTCATGCTGGAGAAGTCATCCATGAGTTCTTTGTTTTCCAGTTGATGTTGTCATTTGAATCTTGCATTTTGCCAATCCTTAAGGCATGTCAAAGCTTCCACCGCATCAGGGGCCAATGAACATCTTCTTTCTTCTAGTATTCGTCCGGTCGTGCTGAACACCTGCTTCGATGATACTGTTGAAACCGGGATAGCAAGGACATCATATGCTAATCTCGATAGAATGGGGAAGCTGTTTCTTTTGACGCGCCACCATTTCAAAAGATCGTTGGTTGTGAAGTCATCGTTGTCCGTGATGGAGTACTCCATAGTCAGATATCTGTTCAGCTCCACGTGTTGTCGTTGACCTTGACTTTGACTCTGACTCGAACTTCCTGAAGCGCGAGAAGTTGTGTCCTTGTTAAAAAAAATTCTCATGAGCTTCGATTGTTGTTGGGATTGTTGCTGATGAGGCACTGGTTCCGCTGTTCTGTCGTTGTACCTGTTCTCATAAATAGAAAAAACCTCGAACATTTGGGATTTCAGTGTACTAAGATGTTTAGCAGCATCCGTTTCACTTAATCCCGAAGCCTCACCCAATTCTTTAGAAAATACTTCTAAACCATTAAATCTGAACCTAGGATCTACAACAATCCAAAGGAACAATACCAAAGGCATACAAAAGAGGAATTTCTCCCCAATATTTTGCAAAAAAAATTTGCATATTAGCAACAGCAGAAGCTACCATCACATGTTCACTATATTGTCTAAGTAAATCAGCCATGTCATAAAGTTTATGAAGTGCAAGAGGAGATGTGGGGTAATAAACCCTGGAAAGTTCTATAGAAGCATCATAAAAAACTTTTAAAAATTCAACAAAAACACTGGCCACATACCAATCACCATCTGTGAGTTTTTCACGTCTAGGGTCGTTGGCGGTGTTCAGGTTATAAAAACTAGTAATTTCCTTACCATGTGGTAAAGTAGATTTCAACATTAAATATGTTGAGTTCCACCTTATCAGCATATCTGTTTGGAACTTACAGGGTATTAGGTCCTTTCATTTACAAAATCTGGCAAACTCAGCAATTCTTTGGTTAGATGCCATAATCCAACCCAAAGCCGCCCTAATATTGTCGATTCGACTTTCCACCTCCTTTAAACCTGATTTTACAATCAAGTATATAATGTGACATGCACAACGGGCATGGAAAAATTTTCCCGCAATATTAGGGATGTTAGAATTAATGAAATACTCTATAGCTTTGGAGTTAGCAGATGCATTACCCAAAGTAGTTGACATGATGCGGTTATGAATGCCATAATCTTATATAACGGATATCATAACCTGAAAAATATTTTACGCAATGTGTGAATAATACATGACATGAAAACCAAGGAGCTTTTTTTGTAAAATCCATTGGATGTCTACATAGTGTCCAGTGACACATAAATAATCTTGTTTTGAACGTCCGCTCCAGATGTCGGACGTTAATGCAATTGAAAAAGAAATGCTTTGAAATTCATAAATCAATTCAGTCCTACGTTTTTTAAAAGTACGAATCAAATCCCTCCTAGTTGTGTTTCTAGAAACAGGGACATATTGGAGGTTAAAAGCATTATTAATAAAATATTGAAAATGGAGTTTATCTTGAAAACCTATAGGTTGGTCAGTTGCAGCATAGTACAACACCACCTGCTCTCTGACTCGGTCGGGGTCATACTACTATGTACTCACAGAACCATCTGGGTTCCGCTGCAGTTGGGTTTGTCGGGTTGTATCGACTTGCCCATGGGAAACCATGCATTTGTCTTTATGTCTCTTGAGATGACTAGCTCCCTTACTTGAACCAGTGAGTACAAATTGACAATACTTACATTGGGCATGCTCAACTTCAGTACCATCTGTATTCTTTACCATTATAGGGTCAAAGCAATCCCACACCTCAGATTTCTTCTTCTTCCTTTTCTTACTCGTATTCAGTGTTGAGGAAGAAGTTCTCGCACCTGTAGTACTAAGGGGATCGAGATTGGTATGGAACTCACCGAATAATCGGTTGATCTCCTTGTCCGGCAAATAGTCACTAGGGTTCAGGTTCAAGTCTTTAGGATTCATTTTCCTAAGATTATAATTAAATAAATGATTAAATGTCACATTAAACATAGTAAATATACAATTATACAATTATACATTTATACAAATAACAAATTAAACATACAAAATTACAAATATTCAATTATACATTTACACAATTAAACATAGTTTTTTTTTTTTTTAATTATTATTTTGTTGTTAAACTCTAAAAAAAAAAAAACAAAAAAAAAAAAAAAACAATAATCATTCTAATATATTATTAATTTCAACAATTTTTTTTTTTTTAATTGGAATTAATTTTTCTAAAAAAAACATATTCATCAAAATTTGCATTGACAAATACTGAGTACCATGTCCACTAAATTCTCAAAGTGACTCGTCGGTACCAAGTTTATAATCATAATCAATTAATCATCAAAATTAAGATTGTAAACGAATGTCCAGAGATTTATCCATTTCAATGACGAGACACAAGTTTTAACAGTAAAACCTGTGTCTTATCATCGAGATGGAAAAATCACTTGATGTTCAACAATAGGACTCGTTACTTGGTAGGACTCGTAACTTTGAGAGTTTTGTGGACAGATACAAATGATTAAATGTACATTTATACAAATAACAAATTAAACATACAAAATTACAAATATACAATTATACATTTACACAATTAAACATAGTAATTTTTTTAATTATTATTTTGTTGTTAAACTCTAAAAAATCGGAATTATTTTTTCTAAAAAAAACATATTAAGTTTGCACACATTGCGTTGCACATTGTGTTCTACTGGAAAGCATAAGAGAGAGTAAAATCTTGAATATCTTTGCATTGACAAATACTGAGTACTCTGTCCACTAAATTCTCAAAGTGACTCGTCGATACCAAGTTTATAATTTTAATCATTAAAATTAAGATTGTAATGAACGTCCAGAGATTTTTTCCATCTCAATGACAAAACATAGGTTTTAACAGCATCTGAGTGTTTTGTCATCTAGATGGAAGAATCTTTGGACGTTCATAGGTAGGACTCGTAACTTTGAGAATTTTGTGGACAGAGTACTCAGTATACAACTATATGTGCGCAAACTTAATATTTGAATTTTGATATTATGATGCCAATAATTTATATTATTAATTTCAAAAAATTTGCAACAAAAATCGGAATTATTTTTTTCTTCTTATTTCTTCAACTTTACATTTACATAATCATTCTAATATATTATTAATTTCAAAAAAAGATTAAAAAATTCAGAATTAATTTTTCAAAATTATTATTTTCTTCATATTTCTTAAACTCTATAAAAAAAAAAAAAACATAATCATTATTAATTTAAAAAAAATTTTAAAAAAATTAAGGATTAATTTTTCTAAATTATTATTTTCTTCTTAAACTCTAGTTACTCTATAAAAAAAATAAATAAAATAAATAAAAAACATAATCATTCTAATATATTATTAATTTCTAAAAAAATTTTAAAAATTTAGAATTAATTTTTCAAAATTTTTATTTTCTTCTTATTTCTTAAACTCAACAAAAAAACATAATCATAATTAATTTTTCTAAATTATTATTTCTTCCTAAACTCTAGTTACTCTACAAAAAAAAAAAAAAAAAAAAAACATAATCATTCTAATATATTATTAATTTCAAAAAAAAAATTTAATTCGGAATTAATTTTTCAAAATTATTATTTTCTTCAACTCTACAAAAAAAAAAAAAAAAAAAAAAAAAAAAAAAAAAAACACCCATTAACATAATCATTCTAATATATTATTAATTTCTAAAATTTTTTAAAAAATTCAGAATTAATTTTTCTAAATTATTATTTTCTTCTTATTTCTTCAACTCTACAAAAAAAAAAACATAATCATATATTATTAATTTCAAAAAATTTAAAAAAAAATCGGAATTATTTTTTCTAAATTACTATTTTCTTCTTAAACTCTACAAAAAAAAAACAAAAAAAACAAAAAAAAAAACATAATCTTTCTTATATAATAATAATTTCAAAAATTTTGAAAAAAATTAGGAATTAATTTTTTTGATTATTATTTTGTTGTTAAACTCACAAAAAAAAAAACATAAAATTAACTTATTACTAACAACAATATTAACTACACACATACTATTATACTAACCACTAAATACTAAATAATAATAATTACTATATAAAAAGTTATTAATAACAATTAACAAAAGTAGAGAAGTAGACATACTAACCTTAAATTGGAGGCTTGAGAGTTGAGAGTGTTGAATTAATTAATTAATTGGATACCTAACAACATAACAAATAATAACATTAGTTATAAACATATTAATAATAGTTAATAATTAAATAACAAATGAAAGTTATAAAAAAAAAAAAAAAAAAAAAAAAAAAAAGACAATACCTTAGAGTAAAAGCCTTAGAATATGTAGAGAGTAGAGACTAAAGAGTGGGAGGTATGTAAATATATAATATATAATGTATAGTGTATAGTATATTAGTATAATAGTTTATAGTATATAAATAATATATTAAATAAATAAAATAAATTACAAAATAGTTGAAAGAGTAAGTGAGAGAGGTTGGAGATTGTAGAAAATAGAGAGAATAAAATAGTAGGGATTAGGGAAGTAGAGAAAATGTAGAGAATGAGGTGAGGCTGATGGGGTATTTATAGGAAAATGTTAGGTAAGGGTATAATTGGAAAAAATTGTAAAAGATTTTAAAAAATGTAATTTTTAAAAGTTTTGGATATTTTTTTTCCTCCCCCAACGGTCACCTGGTAAATTACAAAAGACACCCCTCAATTCAAAATTTGAAAAAAAAAATTGAATTTTGAATTCTGGCTGGCCCTACTAGGCCGCCCGTGGGCAGGCCTGTTTGGGCCTGCTAGATTCAAAATTTTCAATTTTTTTAGGGCCTGGCGGGCCTTACCAGGCCCGGCCCACAACGGCGCCAACTGGGCCCAGCCTGGACCGCCATATTAACGGGCTTGGGCTTGGCCTGTTAATCTAGCAGGCCGGGTTGGCCCGGGCCCGTGAACGAAACGGGCCTGGACGGGCAGCCCACCAAAGCCCGGCCCATTTTGCCAGCGCTAATCATACACTGATTTTATTAAGTTTCGCTCTTTCTTTTGAAATGTTTATTAATTTGTTAATTTGGGGATGGTTTTGCAATTAGAGGGCTCTAATGACATTTTGAAAATGTCCATGTAGTTGAAAAAAATTGAGGTGACTCAGTGGTAAACCTCTCACACATACACGTTGAAGTTATGGGTTCAAGTTGTATATGTTGAGGTTGTAGGTTCAAATCGTATGAATATATGATCGTATCCCTCTACCCCCAAATCCCAATTTATACTTTAAAATAAAAATAAATAAATAAATAAATAAAAACTGCATGTAAGTATTAAAAGAAGTCTAGCCTCTAAGGACATAGCTCTGCCGGTAGATGGATGAGTTTGGGGCTTGGGTAAATGACTCCCAAGTTAGCGGTTCGAATCCTACCAATGGTAAAAAAACTTCAAATATATATATATATATATATATATATATATATATATATATATATATATATCTAGTCTAGATGGGTGAATAGATAGATAATGTTAAAAAAATTAAAAATAAAAATAAATAAATAAATAAATAATCTAAAATGATATCCGGTATATATCTATGGTTGGAAGGTCCCAAACTTGTTAAAACAAGACAGATATCACGTTCAAAACCTTAAAAAATTGTAAGTTAACTAATCTAATAATGGAACGCCGTCCAATATGACTTATCAGTAAAAAGTGCTCATTTAGTCTAGTTGGCAATGGTCGTATGCTCGAGTTACCTTACCCGCAAATATTATATATATAATATATGTAAACTAATCTAATAATGGAGACCGAGATATATAGATCATTTGTGGACACACCCATGTGATGATTCCTAGACTCACACAACTTCACTATATTGTCTTGTTTTGTTAACATTGTATAATCAAAAACTTATATTAACATATATAGTCAACACCAATGATCACTGAACATATCGATCCAACAATAATTTTCTGATCTTGACAAATCCAATTAAGTGAACATAAAAGAAGACAAGCTCTAATTTTACTAATGAAGTTGATCATCACTCATCATCAATGGCTGATGTTTCTTTGCAGCCAAATAATATTGTTGGTTGCTCCCCAAAACCTGATCCTCAGTTATCAATCATAGAACAAGGCAAAAGTACTAGTCCTTCTCAATCTCAAGCCTCATCAACTGTAATAAACCCAAGTAGTAGTAGTAGTAGTAGTGTATATCCCACAAATGCTCACAAGATAATTGCAGAGATGGTGGGAACATATGTGATAATTGCAGGGATGCTGGATGATCATGAACCAGATATACAGCCTCGGCATAATAGGTGTTGCAGTCGCATGGGGCTTGGTTGTCATCAGGGCTGGTCCTGATGTATTTGAGGCCCGGGGCGAGAAATCTGAAATGGAAAATATTTTGTTGTTCATTATATATTATTTTATCAAGTAAAGTGGAAAATATTGTACATTCTATACTTTTGTATTGAAGAATCAGAATGAGCTCCGAATTAGCAAAGCTCAGAAAATGAAGCTTAATTTGATGATCACAGTATCACAACAATGGAGAAGTTAATTTATCAAAATTTAGATATATAAGTTGATTACTACTGTTCACACCAAATTAACCAACCAAGCTCGATCAGCTTATAAATAACAAAGATTGGACCAAACTATATATTAATCAAATCAGTAGAGTTATGATGATCATGATCGATGGGGTTGATGAAACAATTATTGAAGATATCTTTTGGGTTATTAAATTCTTTAACAGCTAGCAGCCATCAAATTCCTCATTGTTGCTACCAACTACTATAAATATATAATATTTAAGGTTGGTCATTTTGATGCTAACTAGCTACTCAAAGTCATGATGATCCGCAAAATCAATTATTATGTAATGTTTGTGAATAACTTTCATGACAGTCAAGATTTTCTCCTCAACATTAAACATTTTGAGCTAGCTATAATAAATTGATGAAGGCTTTCTTGGTCAATCCTAGATCAGGAATATAATCATGACAATATTTATTAATTCGGGATTATGTATTTTTTTTTTTTTTAAAGCTTTCGTCATTGGTAGAATTTGAGCCGTTGACCTTGGAGTCATTTACCCAAGCCCCAAGCTCATCTGTCTACCAACTAAGTTACACTCTTGTTGGCTCCCAAATCATGAATCATAATTAAGGCAGCTTCAACATTATTAATACTAGTTTGCAGCCCGCACGATGTGCAGGCATTCACTACAAAAAAAGTTACCTATAGTGACATATTTCTTTGTGACAAATTTTGATTGTATCACTGTTGCTATTATTTTGAGACAAATTTTACTATTTGTCATTATGTTTTGTTCAATTAAAACTTTTTAAAAATAATTGTCATAATTAATTACAAAATTTGATACTTTGTGACAAATAATATAATTAGTCACAAAATTACCTTTTTAAAAGGAAATATTTTATTTTATAAATAATTAGGTTTTTAAAAGGCATCAGAATCAATTAATATTTACATTAAAAAAATCAATTAATATTTCCTTTTTTTTTTTTAAATGGCACAAAAAAAAATGCAAAAATCATGCTGTGTTTTTTTTTTTTTTCCCTTTTTTTTTTCTTTACCTTAAAAACACTTTTTAGGTTTGAAACAGTGTTTCATCGGAAGAAGCACCGAGATTATAGAGAAACTTTTGTCCGGATAAAAATGTAAGCTTATCTTATTTTTTTTAGAGTTTGTTTTCTTACACTTGTTTTCAGGGTCGGAATCTCAAATTCAAGTTTCATATATTGAAAGTGTCTTTAAATAAGGTATGTTTTTTTTTTTTTTTTTTTTTGAATGTAGAATTGTATATAATTCTATATAGCTATTTAGAGATGTTTTTTTAACTTTAATTTGTTTTCAATTTTTTTAAGGAACCCATTATTATTATTTCATGATTTATAGTTGTTTATTCTTAGATTTCGACAGTATATGTCAATATTAGTTTATGTGCTTACTAACTGTTTGATAAAATGATTCTTATGGAACAATCAATTGTTTGATGCAGCATTGAAAGAAAACTCTTAAGCTTCTCTTTTTCTTTATTTCATTTTTTTAGGGTTTGTTTTTTGGTACTTGTTTTTCCATTGTCATAATCTCAAATTCGAGTTTCATATATTGAAAGTGTCTTCGAATAAGGTATGATTTTTTTTAATTTTTTTTTTTTTGTATGTAGGATTATATATACGTTAGAGATGTTTTTTAACTTTAATTTGTTTTCAAATTTGTTAAGGAATCATTATTATTATTCCATGATTTATAGTTTTTTGTTCTTAAATTTTCACAATATATGTCAATTTAGTTTATATGCATACTAACTGTTTGATAAAATGATTCTTATAGAACAACCAATTTTTATATGCATACCAATTGTTTGATAAAAGAGTTCAAACACTCAATAAGATATTTGATATTTGGCTGGATGAATAGATTGACATTATGGAGGACTTTATATAAAGATGAATAAATTAACAGTTGCAATAAGTTTTATACTTGAATATCAAACTTATAGAATTTATTTTATACTTGTACTAAGTTTTGTCAGTATTGTTGCATTTTTCATCTGTTTTATTTTGGTGACTTTAATTTGTTCCCACTATTTTTTTTTCTTCATGTCTTCATGTATATAGGTTTCTTTTGCAAAACCTAAAGATTGATCTTTAGCTACCTGACAACTGACTGTGGATCATTAGCTTCTAATATTTCACAATCAAGACCTCAGAAGTTTCAAGTTTTTGGTTATGCAGTTAGAAGTTATTGTGTGTGACCTAACTCTTATGTTAACTTAGATTAGCCGACTTACATGTATTATTTAGTAGTAGACTTTGAAATATGTTGGATTACTTTTGTATCAATTCGATATTATGTTAATTTTTGGATTTTTTTTTAATGGAATGATTATTTATGGAACTCAGTGTCATTCTATGAGTGACATGTTTTATTTGGTTATGTTTTTTTATTTTTTATTTTTTTATATAATTTAAATTTATGTTAAATTTTAACAATTGATTAAATTGTTACTATGTATCTATATAGTGACTTAATATTCATATTGTTAATTGTTACTAAATTTACGTTGTGGTGACAATTATTATATGGTTAACTTAATTGTCACTAAGTTTGTTTGTAGTGACATAATTTCAAGATGATTATTTGTCACTAGATTTGTGAATAGTGACATTTTTTAAACAATAAATTGTCACTAAGAATATGTACAGTGACAAAATCTTCAAATGGTTAATTGTCACTAAATACTAATATAGTGACACAATTTTTATTTTGTCACTAATTAAGGTCAAGTGATAATGTGTCACTAAAAGTTATGATTTGTGACAAGTACCAAAAAACTGTCACAAATACTTTTAGTGACAGGGGCAAAAGTGACGAATTGTTAGTGACACTTTTTTTGTCACAATATTGAATTTGTGACAATTTCTTCACTTATAGTGACAAATATTTTTTGTCACCATAGGTCAATTTTCTTGTAGTGATTGTAAAATACGCAATCGACTTCAATCTCTAATTATTAGAGATTATATAAATATCGATATAAATCGGTAGATAGTTCCCCAGTTTGAAGAGACTAAGGATGGTTATTGACACCAAAGACACTAAATTTGCATAAATTACCAATTATAAATGAGAGAAAACCAAAACTAGCCATCCAAAACATTAAACTTTTGCTTCTAATCACATACAAAATTTTAATTGTTAATAACCACATTTTTGAGAAATTACTTGAATGCCCTCATATAAAAACCATCTCAAACACACACACACACTCTCTCTCTTTCTCTCTCCTCGCCTCTCTCTCTTTTCTCCTCTCCATCCCGTCAAACTCTTCGCAAAAGCTACCTGGGCTACACCGAACCAACGGCTTCGTGCTTCACAAACCAGCGTCGTGCCGCCGTTGTGCTTCACCTGGGCATCACAAGCGTGCACGAGAGCCGTCGGAGCTTCCCCTTCGTCGGCAACACTGAGATCTCTAGAAAAAAAAAAAAAAAAAAAAAAAAAACCTAATTTGGGGAAGAAGGGAAACAGGTCAACATTTCAAGTTTCAAAATTTTCAAGTTTTTCTTCAAGATTTCAAGTTTCAAAATTTCAAGTTTTTCTTCATGATTTCAAGTTTCAAGTTTTTTGTCAAGATTTCAAGTTTTCATCTGGATTTCAAGTTTTAAAAAAATAAAACTAAGTTAAGGGGTACTTTTGGAATTATGGATATACACTGAAATATTTTTAAAAATGTGGTTATTAACAATTAAACTTTCATATGTGGTTAAAAACAAAATTTTCATGTTGTATGTGGTCATTTTTAGCAATTTCCACATTGTAAATTTATAACCCAATATTTGAATATCGAACTTCTAAAAGAAAAAAAAATCACTAACTACAATTTCTAATTTTTCGATTTTCTCGATGGTTAGGTCAACGCCTATGGAAATCTCATGTTTGCATGCAACGCTTCTCTATTTATATATAGAGTTCATTTTTGCTCACCCCCCCTTAACTGGGGGTGAGCATTACCCCCCTCCCTAGATTTGGACAAGCGTCCAAAAGTTAACCATGGTTTCATAAATTATTTATTATATATTTTAAGGTTTGTTCTACCAATTTTTCCCTTTTTCAATATATTTTTTTCTTAACACAAGAATTAGGAAAAAAAAAAAAACCTATAATCCAATTATGAAATTAAAAATCTTTAAAAAAAATCAGAAATTCAAAATCAATTGAAAAAAAAAATCCAGATCAACACTTTCGAAACCCAAAAACTCAATATAAACACCCATTTTTCACTGGAGACACAAAAAAATAAAATAACACGCAAGAACACAACAAAATACAACCCAGACTCAGATTTGAGCTAACTTGCAACTCTGGTTTTTATACAGGGAAAGTGAGAGGCCAGACACCCAAGGTTGCCAAGAAAGACAAGAAGAAGAAGCCGAGAGGACACGCCCACAAGCGCATGCAGTACAATCGCCGTTTCATCACCGCCGTTGTCGACTTTGGTAAGAAGCGCGGACCCAACTCTTCAGAGAAGTAAATTTGGTGTTTGGAGTTTTGGAAAACAATTTTTATGTTTCATGGAGAAAAGTAAATATATTTTATTGCAATTTTACAAGTGATGTCTCTTCTTAGTTTCTTTTTTTTTTTTTTCTTCGATGATTAAAATATTTATGTTCGAATTACAATTTGTTTTTATGTAGATTAAAAAGAAGATGTTGGAGGGGAGGGTCACTATAATAAAATAAGGCTTTGTTGACAGTTATTTGTTGACAGTTTTTAACTGTCAACAATCCTTAATAGTTATTAACTTTCTTGACAGTTTTTAACTGTCAAGGATTGTTGACAGTTAAAAACTGTCAACAAATAACAACATTTTTTTTATATATATTATTAATTATTTAATATTTTAATATATAATATATATAATACATATATATTATATAATACATATAATAATATATATATTATATAATATAATATATATAATAATATACTAATAGAGGGAGCCATGAGGGAACCCTAGGAAAAAAAAAAGGTGAATAGTGGTTGCAGCAACAGTAATTCCGTCACTGCTACAGTGCCCCGCTACAGTCCGTCAATGCTACAGTATTCCGTTTCTGCTACAGTATTTCCGTCACTGCTACAGTGCTGCTACAGTGTTCTATCGCTGCTACAGTGTTTCCGTTGCTGCTACAGTGCCCCGCTACAGTGTTATGCCGCTGCTATAGTGTTTTCGCTACAATCGTTCACTGCTACAGTATCTGCTACAGTGATTTCTCTACAGTACTTCCGCTACAGTTTATCGAGCTCTATGGATCCTATGTGCATGGAGGCCGCTTTGTCTCTTTCATCTCCAGTGGCGGTGTCTTCCACCTTGAATAGTCAGGTTAGTCTGAGTACGGTGAGTGGAGTGAATTCCTCTTCTCGGGTTGTTCCTCTCGCATCTGGTGGGATGTGTTCTTTGGTTGGTGGGCCGATTCCTCCTCAGCCTGAGGGGGGTGTTTCGGTGATTGTTCCTGATTCGGTTACATGTCTCATTCTCCTGTTGAGACTTTACTGGTGCCATCAATTCCCTTTAAAAAAGGGGGGGGGGGGGGATCTTTTTATGGCTGCCCAAATTCAAGAGGATAATGTTTCCAGTCCTTCGATTCTTTCGAAAAAGGGTGGTTATGTGGCTGTTCAGGTGGATCCCTCTGCTTATAAGTCTAGATTGGAGGTTTGTGAGTTTTCTCTCATTGGTCGAGTTGTCCTTTCTAGTGGTGAGAAGCCTTGGAAGTTGGCTGATCTTAAAGCCAAGATGCAGTCTATTTGGAAGTTGAACTCTGTTTGGAGGCTGATTTCTTTGGGTAATGGGTACTTTCAGATTCTGTTGAATTCAGATGCTGACAAGAATATGGTTTAGAGTTTGGGGTCTCTTAATCTCAAACTAGGTGTTTTACGGCTTCAGCCTTGGATGCCGAATTTTAATCCGGCATTACATAAGTCTTCAAATGCTCAGGTTTGGGTCCGTTTTTATGATCTGCCATGGGAATATTGGCATCCGAAGATTATTTCTGATTTAGCTAGAGGGATTGGAGTGCCTTTACGGCTGGACAGGGCTACTGTGAAGGGTGATTTTGGACATTTTGCGCGTGTTTTGGTGGATATTGATGTGTCTACTGTGCCTCCATCTTCTTTGCTTCTTGAGAGGGATGATTCTCATAGTTCTTTCATTTCGGTGGAATATGAGAATCTCCTAGCTTTCTGTTCTACTTGTTCCTCCATTGGTCATTTTCCCAATGTTTGTCGTTGGAACAAGTCCGACAAGGGGATTCCTGTTAGTTATAGTAAGCCCGATTCGGCTAGAGATGGTCCGGCCACGGTTGTTGCAGATGAGGGGTTTCAAGTTCCTCACAAACATGCTCCTAAACTGGTTTTTCCTCAGGCAGAAGTTCCAATTTCTAATGTCTTTGCTGCTATTCAACAGGATTTAGGGTCTTTGGATTCAGTTGTGGTTCATTCTTCGGCAGGTTCAGATCCGATTTTGGGTATGGTTTCTTCTGCTAGTCTAGTTGATTCGCCATGTTTAACTTCTTTGGTGGCTCCTACTACTTCGATGGTGGCTGCTCAAGTCTATCAGTCCCAGCAGGTGAGGCGGAGTGAGGATTCTCTTATTAGTGTCCCTATTCTTTCCTCCAAAGTAGGAGCAGTGCCTGTTTCTTCAGAGGGCCCTTCTTCGATTCTTGATGTTTCAGCTGGTGCTGTTGTTTCAATCTCTTCAGCTGTTTCGATGGTCGGGCAGGGGTTGAAGGTTAGTAGGGATTCTGTTTCTCCGTTGGTTTCTTTTGCTCAACCCATTGTTTCTTCAGTGGTTTCAGTTGATGAGTTGGACGATAGGGTGGGTATAGTTTCTCCTTCGGTTGAAAGGGTTGTTTTGAGGAATGGATCTAGATCTGGATCTTCATGTTCCCCTATCTTGGATGTGGACTCTGATGTTCAAGTACAGGGTCCTGAGCGTCCGTTGTCTGATTCCCAATCTGAACTTCGCCCCATTGATGATTCTTCTTGGGCTGACCAGGTTGAGGAAGAAGAGTTAAATGATACTACTACTATTACTCAAAGGTCCACTAGGATTGCACGCAGACTAGCTTCTTATAAGTCCAGGTCCCGGGCTTTTTCGAGGGTTTCTAATGATTAGTGTCCTATATTGGAATTGTCATGGGATTGGGAATAGTTCTTTGAGGCAGGTTCTCAGTGTTCTGAGTTGACTGCATGGGTCGGGAGTGTTTTCGTTTTTCTTGTTGTTTTTGTTTTCTTATGTGGCCTGCGCGCCACTTTTCTAGTTAGGGCTTTTGCTCGTGGTGTTTTTGTGGTTGGTTTGGCATTTGCTACTTTTTGTTCTTTTCTTTTTTATTTATATAGTTTTATTTGATTGAAAATATATATATATATATATATATATACTAATATATTAATATTATATATATTAAATATATAATAGTATAATATATATAATATATATTAACTTTCTTAACAGTTTTTAACTGTTAAGGATTGTTGACAGTTAAAAACTGTCAATAAATAACAAACATTTTTTATATATATTATTAATATATTAAATATATATAATATATATATATGTATTATATAATATATATATAAGGGGTGAATTCAAAAAGAGCCAAAAAATTTATGGATTTATTGTTTTTAGCCACAAGTTTATTTTTTATTGTTTTCGTCACTTTTTACCACTTTTGGACATAAATACCCTTAAATTTGAAATTTTAAAAAAAAAAAAATGATAGGGTGGAACCCACCCATCAGTAAAACAAAGGTTAGGGTGGAACCCACCCATCAGTAAAAGAAAACGACCGAAAGTAAAAAATTAAAAAGAGAGAGAAGGGAAGAGAGAGAGAGATCGCCGTCTGTCGCTGCCGCTCGCCGTCGCTGCCTTGGCCGACGTGTCGCACTTCTTCGTTGTCGTGTCGAACATCTTTGCTGTCACTGCAGAGAGAGAAAGGAAGAGAAACAGCTGCAGTTCACCTTCGCCGTCGCCTCACTCTTCTCCCCATCAACTCGCCTCCCCGTCGTTGCTGCTGTCGCCGAAGCAACTCCTCTCAGGTTTGATTTAGCTTTTGTTTGTTCTTTATCTAGCTTTTGTATGTTGATTGAGTGGCGATTTGAAGTGTTGGTCGATCTGCTTCATTTTTTTTCTGTTTTGTGTTTTCTTCTTCCTCTTTATCTAGCTGAGTGGATGATTTGTAGTTTCCTGGTAGATACTCTTTGTATTTTAGAATGACTGTTTTTGTATTTTAGTGTTAGTACTGTCTTTACTAACATTCAACAGGGTTAGTTATTTTAATTTTCTTAATCGGATAGTAGTGACTTGTTAAGCATTGGTGGAAGCACAAAATAAGTAAAGTTCATTTTCGTTACTATTATTTGGCTACAAATTGTGGTACCTTTATGCAATTTGTTACTGCGGCAATTGGTAGTTTGGTTTGCTGACTTACAAGTGAGTGTCTCTTCTATCAGTGGAAAAATGGTGATATGATATAGTTGCAAATTATTTGGCTATGGAATTATGTTTGCAAGTAAGAAGATTCTGATTTCTCTATGCCAAGGTTTTAGCCAATCCTTTTTTCCCTTTTTCTTGGATGGTATTGGTGGTAAAGAAAACTTGAGAAAACTTGGAATTATGTTTATTTGTTTGTCAACGCAAAGAAGTACTAATTCTTTTCAGGATTAGTATACATGAATTATAAATGGAGGAAATTCCTTTTCTAAGGTTGGTATTCCAAATTATTATATATTATTAATTATTCTGATTGAATATTAAAATTAATTAGGATCTTGAAATAGGGTGACTTAATTAATTACTCTTGCTAATTAATATTAATAGTATTATGGCCGTGTTATTCAAATTTTAAGATTGATTTGGATTGGATCCATGCTGTTATTAATAAACATAATAAATTCTTGTAGGAAAATTAGTATTGACATGTATCTTTTTTGTACCGGCATGTAAGTTGTCTGTTGTGTTGGCATGTAACTTACTGTACTAGCATGTAACTTTCATAGACACTGGCATGTAACTAAGATTTCAGCTTGTGGATTTGTCTTGTTCTGTCTGTCTTTTGTTTTGTTTTGTTTTTCTTCTTTAGGCTTGCTAGATGTTCTGTGCTTCTATTGGTTTTCTGTTCAATTATTTTTTTTTTCCTGCTTAAATTCACTCTATGAAAAATGGAATTTAAGGAAAATTCAATTGTGTACTCTCACATAGATTAAATGTATTGTGTTTTTATCATGATTTGATTGGAGATTTTTCTCTTTTCTAGATGCTCACATGATCATTGCATAGAAGGGTTGGTCTTTTCATATCAGTTTTTCTCTGTGGTTTCATCATAATTTTAGATGAATTCTGATTTTTATGGAATTGCATATTGTGAGATGTTGTTAAATGATACTTCTAATTGTTTATACACACACAGAATTTTTGTTGATTGATGTTCCTCCATTGTTGCATTAAGACAATTATCTTCTTGTGGTGTCTTCAGTTCACTTAAATTTAAAGCAACCTACTTATGTTGGCATGTAAATTGTTTGTATTGACATGTATCTTTTTTGTACTGGCATGTAACTTGTTTGTTGTATTGGCATGTAACTTTTTTTACTGGCATGTAACTTTCATAGACACTAATGCCTTTTTTTATGTGATTTTGTAGATGGAAAATATAAATTATGAGGATGTCCTCATAAAACCGAGGGATTCGTGGATCAAAAAATCCACCACTAACATATACTGCAATTTGAATTGCCCCCCGGACATTGCAAAGGTTCTCCGCAAAGTTGGAGAACTAGATGAGTTTCGGACCACCTCTTTCGGGCACCTACTTGTTCAACAATCAATTCCGAAGAAGTTACCAGCACAACCAGACGATGATAGTTGTGGTGTCTTCATATGTCGTCGTTTTTGGGGATGGGGAACCAAAAACGTTTCAGCGCTTAAGGAGGAGATGGCACTAGGAATTTATGCAAATAGTGTACCGGTAGATTTATAACTTTTTTGGTGCATCATCGTTGTTTTTGAAGTTTAAGAAATGTTTTTTAGTTCCGTACTTTGTAAAGTCACTAAAAATTATCAACTGGCATGTAAATTCAGAACCAACTGGCATGTAACTTATTAACAGTTGCTGGCATGTAAAACTACTGGAATGTTTAGTTTTCAACCAAGTCTTTCAAATAGATACATCATTAATAACCAACAGGCATGTAACTTCATAACCAATTAACATGTAACTTACGAATATACTGGTATGTAACTTCAAAATACACTGGCATGTAAATTATAGGAAATGGAAGAGACGAAATGGAGGGTTCAACTTCAAGTCGTCGCCGTTGTTGGGTTCAACAAGAAATTGTTTTGGGGAATAGGGAACCAAAAACGTCTCCGAGTTTAGGGAGGATATGACACTAGAAATTTTTGCAAGTAGTTCTAGTCATGTAACATTCGAAATAACTAGCATGTAACTTAATAAAGCACCGGTATGTAACTTTTTAACTAACACTAGCATGTAACAATACCGGAATGTTATCTTCAAACCAGTCTTTGAAATATGAAATTCAGTATGAGCTGGCATGTAACATTCGAAATAACTGGCATGTAACTTAAAAAATACTTGGCATGTAACTTAAAAAACAATTGACATGTAACTTTTAAACCGACACTGGCATGTAACAATGCTGGAATTTTATCTTCAAAATAAATTCATTCAATACTGCAATGTACATCTTCAACATGAATTCATTCAATGCTGGATAAAGGTGGCGTTGAGAGGGCAGGTTCTAATTCAATTAACTATCATGTAAATTAAATACAATCGGCATGTAATTTGAAAATCGACTGACATATAAGTTTAAATCCAATTAGCATGTAAATGTCAATATAACTAGCATGTAAATTGCATTGCAACTAACATGTAACTTCGAAATCAATTAGCATGTAAATTGCAATGAAAATAACATGTAACTTGAAATTCACATGGCATGTAACTTAGAATACAACTAGCATGTCAAGTCCAATTCAACCGACATGTAACTTGGAATTGACTTGGCATCTAACTTAGAATAAAACTCGTATGTAACGTTGAATCCAATTGACATGTAAATTTAAATAACTCGCATGCTACGTTGTGGTCTTCTTCTCTACAACTGTTGCATTAGTACTGTCTACGTGGTCGGTTTTGTTAGATGAATGGTGCAGTCCTTTGTTGATTGTGACCGGGTGGTTGTACAAACTCTGCTATGTGCCTATTCCTTGTTGCAGAATACAGGGCAGATTTTGCACTGTTCTTAGATATGGCGACTACGCTGTCGTTGCTACCTTTCTCCAAAAGAAAATCAACACTTCTATATGGCCCTGCGAGGCAATAGTGTGCAATGCCATGGTGTTCAAGGAATCACACACCATTGAAAGTTCAAGAATAACATCCATCAGAACCTTCCAAACCTCAATATATAGAAACAAACATTCTAAAAATTTGTCAAAAAGAAAAAGAAAAACTTTAATGCTAGAAAAGTCTTGACATTCAAAGTCAAATTTAGCAAAATAATGTTTGTTCTACAATTTCAACAAACCTCAACATGGTATGTTAAGTTTCTAAGATAATTGACAACTAATTGACAGCAGAAAACTAATTATACACAAGAACTTCAAGTAAAATTATCTAGAAAAAACTGCATATTGTGTTGTCTAAACAAAATCTAAAACTGCATAGAACATTTATCAAAATTTCCTTGCTTTGCAGCAATGTGAAAAGGATAAACCATCATCTAACTGCACATGGAGAATCAAAGAATAAATGGCCAAATATTGACATGTTTAATTATCTGCTAGCAATACCTTAAGATCATCTTCAATCTTTGATACTTGAGTATGAATTCTATCCACAATTTCCCTCAACGTTGACATTGCTGGGTACTTCGGGTCATCCCATACAAACCTTCCATCACAACAAAAACACAATTCATAATAAACACAAATCACTCATACACTTGAAACCATTTCGAAATTCAAAACCAAATCACCGAGATAAATTCAAAAGTTAACACACAAATTAGCGGTATAATCAAATCATAACGGAAAATTCATGCAAGGTTTACTAAATTAGGATATACCTAGTGAGGTAAGAATCAACCGGTACTCCATCAACAGTCAAAGAACTACTCTCCACACCCACAGAAGCCATCAGATCAAACGTGAATCGAATCAAACTCCCTTTCTCAACTCGACGAAAGAAACTAACAAATCACTTGTACAAGACATGAAGACATTAGTGCTTCAACGCCAAAGCAAAAATCAACAGCACATGTAAACTATGCCACAACATTGACAAGATCAGTGTTGTACCAAACGGAAAAATTACAAGCAAACTATACACAATGAAAAATTCAAAACAGAAAAAAAAAATTCAAAATAGCAAATGCAAATACATCTAACATCAGGAAGCAGTACACATCTAACAAACTCTGGTTTGCAGACGCCAAAATCAGAAATGTAACCTAATTAATAAATTCACCGAATTAGAGCCTTAAAACATCTCTTGTTCTCTGCATTGATTAAATGTACCAAAATAGTGCATGCACATATGCTTAAGATTGTGAACTGTTTTCACCAAATAACTAATATCTACTGCTTTCTTTATCACCAAAATACTAAAGCTAACACCTTATGCATTCTCTAGTCCATAATTTTCTTTATAAAAAAAAAAAAAAAAGCCTAGAAAAAGAATCAATTCCATTCCAAGTGAGCTTCACGAGGTTATTTGACTTGATTTAGTTAGGGTTTCAAAACATGAAATCAGAAACAACAAAAACCAAATCTCAATTAAAACCCCCAAAACAGAAAACAGAAAGATCTAGCTGCACAGATCAAACCAAAAAAAAAATAATCTCAATTGAAATAAATTGAACAAACATTGATTCCCAAACTAAAAACACACTTCAAATACACAAACACTAGATGACCCAGATCAATAAATAGACTTATAACCCAAAAAAATTTACCAGAAACCAACGAAAATGGAAAAAAAAAAAGATTAAATCAAATAAATGTAAAGTGAAATCACCTGTAAGCTTATGTTTTGAAATCTCAAGAGAGAGAGATATATATATTCTGGGTTTTCAATCTTCTGGATTCTGGTTGAAGAGAGAGACGAAGAGAGAGAAGAAGAAGACGGTCGCTGAGTTTTGAGACTTTGAGGAGAAGAAGACGGTCGCTGGGTTTTGAGACTTTGAGTTGAAAAGAAAGACTTTGAAGAAGAAGAAGAATACGGTTGCTGGAGAGAGACGTATTCCATGAACTGAGGAGATTTTGAGACTTCGCCGCTAGGTTTCAGTTGAAGAGAGATGAAGATAGAGACGTCGAGGGATGACGGTCACCGAAGAGAGAGAGAGAGAGAGAGAGAGAGAGAGATTTCTAATTTTGAAATGTGGGTATTAGACTATCAGGAGTCAGGACCAAAGAGAGGGAATTTTGGGTGGGAAATTTTAGAGCAAGTAAAATAAAATGGAGGGCATCTTTGGCAATTCAAGGCCAAAAGTGACAAGTATAATAAAAAATAAACTTTTGGATAAAAACAATAAAACAATAAATTTTTTGATTATTTCTTGCAATTTCCTCTATATATAATAATATATTTATATAATATAATATAATACATATAAACTAATATATTAATATTATATATATTATATGGAAAAATCCAGATTTCTTTATTAAGCTCCCCTTTAAGCTTAATGAAGATACTAATCCTACTAAGGCTACCCACTCCGGCATGTCACCCTCAGACCTCCAACTGGCCAATGCAGAATACAATGAACTCCTTCGTCAAGGTCTGATAGAACATACCTCTTCCCCTTGGGCGTGTCAAGCCTTTTACGTTGAAAAACGCTCCGAATTGCTCCGAGGGAAAAAGAGATTAGTCGTGGATTACAAGCCTCTCAACCTTTTTATCAGAGATGACAAGTTTCCTGTTTCCAGGCCAAATGTCTTATTCTCTCAGCTTCTAGGTGCCACAATCTTCTCAAAGTTTGACCTCAAAGGTGCCTTCTGGCAAATTGGTATTCATCCAAATGAAAGATATAAGACAGCATTCTGTCTTCCTAATGCGCAATACCAATGGACCGTACTCCCATTTGGTTTAAAAACTGCTCCATCCCTTTTTCAAAAGGCCGGTACCAGAATTTTCCATCCCCTTTTACACTCAGCTCTCATCTACATTGATGACATTCTCCTGTTCTCTCCAGATGATACCTCTCACAATATACTTCTTCAACAATTACATGACATTGTTCATCACTATGGTGTCATGCTGTCCGAAAAGAAAAGCATAGTTGGAAAATCCGAGATTGAATTTCTTGGAATGCACATCTCTAACAGACAATACCGTCTTGGTCCTCACTTGGTTGTCCGATTGTTAGACTTCCCTTATTCTGATCTCAGCGTGAAACAGGTTCAGCAATTCCTTGGTATCGTCAACTATGTCAGAGACTTTATTCATCATGTCAGTCGTTACACCTCAGTTCTCTCCACACTACTCAAGAAGCGTCCTCCTACCTGGACTTCCACTCATACTGAGGTCGTCATCAAGTTAAAAGAAATCTCTCAATCTCCTCTTGCCCTCACCATCCCTTCTTCTGGCCAGCTTATCCTCCAAACTGATACCAGTGATATTTTCTGAGGTACCGTTCTCATTGAGGACCGAGACGGTCAAAGGAGATACTGTGGTCATGCCAGTGGCAAATTCAAAGAAGCCTAACATCATTATCACACTGTCTATAAAGAGATTCTTGCTGTCAAATATGGAATCCAGTTGGATTTTCACCTCAGGACAAGAACCTTTATTGTTGAAATGGACAACTCATCCTTCCCAAAGATACTCGATTTTCGCAATAAGATTCCTCCCAATCCTCTCCTTTTGAGACTCAAAGATTGGTTTGCTCGCTATGACTTCACTGTACACCACATGAAAGGCCACCATAATATAATTGCTGATATGCTCTCCAGACCTCCACTCACTCATCTCATTACACCCACAGGTCACTATCCCCTTATCTTCATGACTTTTCCTACTGGTCCTTCATCTTTCTCACCAGACACACCTGATTATTCATTCCCACCAGAACTCATGGCCACACTGCCACCTAATCATCAACCTTCACTAGCTCAAATCCAGACCTTCGCCAAGGCTCATCTTCCGGTCTACTTATCCCTCATTAATAGTCAAGATTGTCGTCACACCGTTAATAACCTATCCAGACCATTTCTTGATCCATTCATAATGCCGCCATTCTATTACTTCTCCCCTCAACTCCTTTGGTTCCTCTGGTGTTTATCAGTTCTACATCATCATGCCATAGTTTTCCCACTTCAGGCTTTGTATGGACATCTCCATGATCCTTCCCAACATAACTCTCTGTTATGGATTTTCCTCCAATGGTTCACGTCCTTAACAAACTGGAGAAAGGAGCTCACTAAGCTTATGGGACAATATAACCTGTGGAAGCTTGATTATGAGTCAGTTGCCTCTGTCTGCTGTATATGGATTATCCATAGGCCCTACAGATATAACCCCCACAAATGGCTCTTATGGACAGTTAACACCAGTTATGAATGGCACACCACTTATGACTATCCGAAGATGTATCCCAAAAATCTCCAAATCTCACTGCTCAATTTCCTCTGTGATGTTAATAACGTCTCCACCGATGAAGTTTTCATCCTTCCTGGCATCCCTAGAGACCCCACTCAGAGTTGGAACCCTTTTCAAGATTCCTACAAGATTGACTCTCAGGACCCCTTTGATTTCGCTTAGCCCTGCTCCATTTGTGGAGCCCAGGACTCCGATGATGAATATCATGCCACCTGTAATCTATCCAGTCCGTGATTATAGCTCGAGTGTCCCCCACCAACCCGAGATTGAAGCACGTGATCTTATCAGTTTCATATAACCGATCTTATCTCTATCCTGTACTACTTTACTCATTATGCTTTGTTTGTTAGCTTGTATTTATGATTGGCCATGATAGGCCGATGGCCCTTCTAGTTTTCTCTGATGTCAGCCACGTTGCTGTTTTTCTTGTGTATGTTTTGGCTGTACCTTATCTCTCCCTCTATATAAGGAGAGGTCGACCATTGTAAAAACCAGAAGCTAGAATCAATAAATATTTCCTTTGTGTTATAATTCCCATGTCTTTCTAATCACTTCTTCTTCTTCTTCCTTTGAATGCCTGTCTATGATATAAGCAAAAGTTTGTAATAATCTTAGTATGCTCTGTTCTTGCCTCTAGTTGAGGATCCTGCACATCAGAAGATGAGATTTTTTAGGCTTAAGGTCCCTGTTTGTCTCTAGGTGGTTGAAATGCTAGTACCCTGTTTAGGCCGTGGCTAGGCCGTCATTGTGGGGAAAGCTCTAATGACACTAGAGAGGCACCCAGGGGTACCTGCCATCCGACTGGTATCAGAGCCTTGTCTCGAGTCCCTAGAGTCCAAGAAAAGAGTTAGATTTTTACAAGTATCATAGATCTTGGTATAGAAGGAAGAAATTTCTTAGAAATGGCAAACACTACCGCTACTCCCTCTGCCGCTGCCTTAATCCCTAATAGATTATCTTCCTCCAGTTCTTTACTTCCTCCTACTATCCAAAGAACCCATTCCAACAGAATCCAAGATTTAGTATAATACACCCATATTCCTCCCTCAGCCCAGATAAATGAAACCTCACTCCCTCTGCTTAACCCATACAACATCTTCAAGAGAAACAAGTCTCTCGCTACTCGATTGACCCGACTTGTCCATACCAGACCTCTTCCCATCAAAGAATACGTCCAATCCACAGGCTTAGATCAATGCTTAATTCCAGCCTCTCCTAGTGAACAATATGTCACTCTTACCATTGATCAGAACATGATAGATCAATGGATCAAAGAAGGCTACTCTCATCTCCACATAAGTGCTGTCCGTATCATCCTCTCTCTACATGGCCGAAAAGGCTTACCTGTCACTGCCAGGCTGGCCTTAGTAGGATTAGTATCTTCATTAAGCTTAAAGGGGAGCTTAATAAAGAAATCTGGATTTTTCCACAGAGGAGAAGGGTGAGAGAAAGTGGCATGACTGTCAGCGCAAAGCAGGAGCAATTTGTGCTGGATGAGTTCAAAAGGGGCTTGAATCTTAGAGAGCGGAAAAATCTTTGGAATGTCAGAAAAGGCTTTGAAATTCTTTTTGTACCAAATCCCAAAGGGAAGAATTCGGAGGGATTTACTTTGGTAGAAAATATCCCAGCCTAGGAGAATGTCTTTATTTGGAAGAAGAGTGCCAATGACTTAGACCTAGAGAGTAAAGGATGGGAAAAACTGAATACCAATCTTGTTTTTGGAAATCAGACTAGTGGAAAATACTTTTCCATCAGCGGCCCTGAAATGCCGAACTTGAGATTTCTAAAATTCTGGAGGAAGGACCTTCGGGTTCATCATCGTGGTGTGAGAACCTGTGTCAAAATAAGCGATGACATCAACTGGTTTGGAGTACTTGTCAGATAGGATCAGAACCGGAGCTTGGGGACCCGGATGAGAAACGAGCTGAGTAGCCTGATAGGATTCTGGGATAGAACTGTAGTCTAAGGAGGAACCAGAATAATCGGAGTCAGAAAGATCTTCTTGGAGAACAAAAGTTGTGGTGTGATCTGCCTTATCTTGTTCAGAGAATATTGATTCAATGTCTGCATCGGACGGAACTTCATCAGCAATGTCTTTTAACTGCTGAACTAGCCTGGCGGATTTTGCCTTTTTGTTGGGACATTTTTTGCAAAATGACCGGGCTTGCCACAAATGTAGCACCGTTGGGATTTATTCCATCCTCGCTTGGTTTTCTTTCTGAAGAATTTGAACCTTTTGGAGCTGCCCTTTTTGTTTTTGAAATGTTTGAAATGATTCTTCTTTTTAGTCTTACAGGTGCAGAAGCCTAAAGATTTGCACTTGATCTAGAGAGAAGGTTGTTTGCATTGGGACTGCAGTTTCTTTCCTTCTGTGAGCATCTTGGAGAAAAACCTTTGAGTGGCACAGAGTTTATCAAGGGAGCTCAGAGCATACATGTGGAGTTCGCCTAAGGATGTGTCATTGAGAGAACGTCCTGAGGCGTCTATCTTTCTTTGTATCTCATATTAGAGGTCATCGGGAAGAGAGTGGCATAGACTTGTTTAAGGCTATGATCATTGATACCACCAAGAGTGTGATACCGTTGAGACATCCGTTAATAATGGAATGCGATGTCTTTTCTGTTGAGTGAGCAGCAACGCATGTCAAAGAATTCTTGTCTAGCCTGCTTATAGATATGATCAAGATCACCAAGAAATTCTCTGAAGATATATCCCATGGCTTGTGAGGCTAAGGGAACTCTGACAAATTGGAGTTGTCTGTATTCACCAAGAGCTTGGTACCAATCTCTGAGGGAACCAGTAAATCGAGAGATGAATTCTCTTAAGATTGTTTCAAGGTTCTGCTCTGATTTTACCAGTTGCAGGTCAAGCCATGCGCTCATCTCCGAAATCTGTTTTCTCCAGGATCCAGGAGAAGAGTCGTCAAGAGTAAACCAATGGCCATTAAATGGTTTGGTAGGAGGACGACCGGGAATAGGTTCTGGTGGTTCTTCAACATAAGGAGTGGGAGTAGTGGAGGTAGTTTCATCAGGGGACTCATAAGTACGTGTTGACGGTTGAGGGTCTGTGCGAGATGCCATAAAAACTTGGGTAAGATCTGCATGATCATGAAGAGAAGAGGCGGCAGTATCCAGCCAGGATGAGTGACAGGAAGTCGGTGACGACTGAGAGGAAACATCTGTAGAAAAGGACGCTGAATCAGACTTGGATGAGGAGGAAAATGTTTTGGAAGCAAATAGAACCGGGTCGTATGAACTGGAAGCAGCCTGTTTGTCTTTTTGCTTCGAAGGGGACCTTTTCTTAGGTTTCGCTGGTGGAGAAGAGAGTATGGGATATTTTCGGAATAGTTCACCAGTGGATTTAAAATGTTTGGAAAAATCATCAGGTTTGGATAGAGGCGAATGGGTAGGAGACATAGGGAAGAACAGTGAGTGGGAATGAGAATAAGGTTTTGGTTTGTAAGAATGGTCTCTAGTCATCTGCTCAAGCTGTTCTTTAAGTTGCTTGATTTCTCGTTCTTTTGTATCAAAATCTGAGCCAGAATATCCATGAGCAATGTATCTGTGAAGATCAGAATGGAGCATTGCAATTCTGGATTGGAGATCAGAGGCCATGTCTCTGAAAGAGGTATCAAGACTTTGGAGATGATGATCATGTTGGGAAACATGTCTTGTAACGCGATCAATCTTCTGATCAATGGAGTTGAGAACTCTATTTTGAGCCCTAGCATTGTGAGATTGCCAGTTGAGAACTTGTTCAGCCTGGGAGGGCTGCTTAAAGGAACCATCATATTGGACTTCAGTAGATTGGACAAAAGGTTTAGAGAAATGAGTTTTTTCTGGATTTGAAGAAGGTTCAAGTGGAGGGAAATCACAATCATAATATGAAGTCATGTAACAAGGGGCTGGTGGAGGTAGGTTAGGGATTGTAAGGACAGGCTGTAGAAAACCTTTAGATTGTAAGATCTGTAACGCTCTATCATAAATGGGCAAAGGTTTATTTTTGATATGATGTAAACCTACCCAGGGACTATCAGGGTGATCCGGTTTGCGAGGTTTGTTCCAGGGTTTACAGGAGGTAGGAGAAGTATCTTTAAGACATTTTCGACATATGCAGTCTGTATCACACATATTAGGATCAACATCTTAGATGAAGTGACCACAGATCTTATCAGTGTAGATTGGAGACCCGTCATCTTCAAAACTGTGGATAGGAATGTCCACATCAGTTGTGACAGGTTGGATCATAAGGGCCTGGAAAATCGGAGGAATCTTCGAACTGGAAGGGGCCTTAGAACCAGTGAGAGGTGTATAGATTGTCTTAATGGAGCCATCTGGTTAGGGAACATATGTTGTATCTGTAGCAACAACAGGGGCAACGTTCTGGAAGGCCTTTTCATAATTTGTAATCCATTCAAGGGGCATGATTTTTGTAAGTTTCTCTTTGGGCAGCTGTTTTGGAATCTGAAGAATGGTAGGAACCTCTTCTTCTCTTTCTGCTTTGATGAAGATCGTATCACCATTATGACCAGGAAGTGGGAGATCAAGAGCATGGTTTTGAAGTCTGTAGGCAAGTTGGTGATAGAGGGTAGCCATGTAGGTATTAGCTTGCATGGGTACACCAAGGATCTGAACTTGGACTTTGAGACAATTGTGGAGGTTCTGATCTCTCAGAGGAATGTTGAAATTGTGATAGTAAGTGAGAGATATATTACCAGCATGAAGGGTAGAGAGGCAAGTGCCAACAACAGCTTGTTCATACTGAGTATAAATAGTGTTGAGCAAGGCCAGCCTGGCAGTGACAGGTAAGCCTTTTCGGTCATGTAGAGAGAGGATGATACGGACAGCACCTATGTGGAGATGAGAGTAGCCTTCTTTGGAAAAATATATATATATATATATATATATATATATATATATATATATATATATATATTATTATATAATATATATAATAATAATATATTTATATAAGATAATATAATACATATATACTAATATATTAATATTATATAATATATATTATATATAATATATATGTAATAATATATAATATATATTAAATATATAATATATACAATAGTATAATATATATAATATATATGTTAATATAATATAATATATATATTATATAATAATATAATATATAAATATATTATGTTATATATGTTTATATATCGTTTTATATATTATAATAATATAATATATAATACATATATATAATATATATTTATATATCATTAATATAATATATAATAATAATATATTATTTTTGGAAATGAGGGTATTTTTGGAATGGAGTTGGGGCATATGAGGGTATTTATGGAATAAAAATTTTAGTTTAGAATGGAAGGGCATTCCATTGGTTTTTGGATAGAATGGAAGGGCATTCCATTGGTTTTTGGATGGAATGCCCATTCAACCAAAATGGTCGAATCCATATTCCAATGAAATCACTATTCCATTGCATTTTAACAAACCAAACGAATAGAATGACTTTCTTTCCAGTCCATTCCATCCAACCAAACATGGCTTATAGGAGGCTTGTGACATCAATTGTAATAAGCATGATTTGGAATACAACTCTCATTATAGGGGAGATATTTCTCAACATGCATCCTGCAATTTAATGAACAAATGTAAGACTCAGATTACTAATTTATATGGGTAATTGCATTATTAACGTCTCTCTTAGTATGAAACAAGAGAGTGCAAAATAAATAAATTATTTTTTTGAATTTTTTGAAAGTAAATGATTTAAAAGTAAATTTATTAAATTTAAAATTTAACTTATCCAATATCGGTTTGCCCAAAAACCGATATCTTACTTTAAAATAAATCCATATCGGGATTTTGTTTGGTGTTGAAAATAGGAAGTAAAAGTTTAAAAAAATTATTAAAGATAAAAAAAATTATATATTATGAATGTTTTATAATATAATATATATTATATTATATATTATATAAATATTATAAATATATATTATTATTATATTATTAGATGTGATTTTCTATATATATATATATATATATTATACAAATATTATAAATATATAATATATATTATTTAATATAATAATATATAATATATATTATATTATAAAACATTCATAATATATAATTTTTTTCATTATCCTTAATAATTTTTTTAAACTTTTACTTCCTATTTTCAACACCAAACAAAATCCCGATATGAATTTATTTTACAGTAAGATATCGGTTTTTGGGCAAACCGATATTGGATAAGTAAAATTTTAATTTTAATAAATTTACTTTTAAATCATTTATTTTTTAAAAATTCAAAAAAATAATTTTTTAAAAAATTGTTTATTTATTTTGCACCCTCTTGTTTCATACTAAGAGACACGTTAATAATCCAATTACCCATATAAATTAGTAATCTAAGTCTTAAATTTGTTCATTAAATTGCAAGATGCATGTTGAGAAATATCTCCCATGTAGTGAGAGTTATATTATTTTTTTTTTTTTGATTGGAATACAACAACAGGATTACAACAACTGGAATACAGATCTAGGACATGATTACAACAACAACTGGGGCGCTCCCATGGACGGGGAGAGAGAACCCACACGAAGGAGGGACAACCACCCACACAAAGTGGGACAACACCCATGTTTTTAAATGGGCCAAGGAAAATTTGCATAAATCTATGCACACACTAGGTCTTGAACCTTGGTGGTAGGGGGGTTTCCAAAGGAAGGCCCACCACTATGGCAAGGGACCATGTGTGTGAGAGTTATATTCTAAATCATGCTTATTACAACTGATGTCACGAGTCTCCTATAGGCTATGTTTTGTTGGATGGAATGGAAAGAAAGTTATTCTATTCGTTTGGTTTGTTAAAATGCAATAGAATGGTGATTCCATTGGAATGGTGATTCCACCATTTTGGTGGAATGGGCATTCCATCCAAAAACCAATGGAAAACCATTCCATTCCAAATTAAAATTTATATTCCATAAATATTCTCATATGCCCCAACTCCATTACAAAAATACCCTCAGCGCCTTTCCAAAAATAATATATTATTATTATATATTATATTATTATAATATATATAACGACATATAAACATATATAATATAATATATTTATATATTATATTATATTAATATATTAATATATATATATTATTATATGTATTATATGTATTATATATATATATATATATATATATAATTATTATATGTATTATGTTATATTATATTATTATTAGTCTTTCTATTATCAGTTCGAACTGACAATAAATATATCAGAACGAAGAATGTGGACCATAAATTATGGAGAAGTTTTGACTAGTGCATACAGTTTGAGTCAAATTATGTAAATCTAGTGGTCCACATTCTTCGTCTTGATATATTTATTGTCAGTTCCAACTGATAATAGAAAATCTGATATTATTATATATTAATATATTAAATAATACATATTATATATTTATATTATATAAACATATTATTATATATATTGTATAATATAATATATATTATATATATTTATATTTATATATATATGTTATATTATATAATATATATATTATTATTATATGTATTATATATAATATATATGTATTATATATTATCAGAAATTATATTATCAGTTCCTTGCATGTGAGCCACTGGATTTAAATACTTTGACTTGGCTATATACACTTGTTAGTCAAAGTATTTAAATCCTGTGGCCCATATACAAGGAACTGATATAACTTTTGTCAGTTCGAACTGATAATAGAAAGACTGTATATATTATATATTATATATTATATATATTATTATATTAAATAATATATAATTATATATATAATATACTTTTACATTTTATTATTATTATCCATAATATATCATGCTATTATACATTCATACTTAGGGGTATTTTGGTCAAAATGCAGTTAACTCCATTCTATTTTGTTGTTAACAAAACAAAATAATACTGATTCAGAGACTAATTCTAAAGTTCCAACCAAACAAAAAACTTAGTTTTCCTTTCCTTTGCATTCTCATTCTCATTCCCATTACCATTCCGATTACCATTCCACCATGTAACCAAATGTGACCATAGAATATTAATCAATAACTCGATTATATATGTTTAAAAAAATATAATTTTATTAAAAGTTATAATAAATATTTTTAAATATATATCTGTCGTGGAAATTAGAATTTTGATTAGTTGAATAAATTTAAATTTATCTAACAAGGGTTTTTTTTTTTTTTTAATTTCTAACAACTCATATAGTTTATATATAAATATTGTTCAATTATAAATACTGTTCAATTGTAAACATATAAGGGTTTTATTCAAGTGGTAAAGACTTGAACTTGAGACCTTAGGTCACAAGTTCAACTCCCACTAATAACATTTAATTGTTATTATTATCACAGGTGGTCCGGCGGTGGCAGGTGCAACGGTGGTCCGGCTGGTGCAGTGGTGGTCCGGCTGGTGCGGTGGCGGTGGTCCGGCTGGTGCAGCGGTGGTCCAACGGCAGGTACGGTGGTGATGGTGGTCTGGCGGCAGGTCCAGTGGTGGTGGTGGTGGTGGTCCGGCGGCAGTGGTCCGGCCGGTGTAGCGTCGGCAGGTCGTCCGACGGTGGTGGTCCGGTAGGTGTGGCGGCGACTTGCCGGCGATGGTGGTCTCCGACGGCGGGGTGGTGCTGTATAAAAATAAAAAATGTTATTATAATTAAATAATGAAAATTTAAATATATATATATATATATATATATATCTTGATTCTTGACAGTTAAAAACTGTTAAGAAAAAATCATAATAATAATAATAAAAACTGTCATTACTATTCTTGATAGGGGCTTTGTTGACAGTTTTTAACTGTCAACAAACCCCTAATTTTCTTGTAGTGGGTATTGGTTCATTTAATCATTTTCACGGTTTGAGTAAACTAATAAATGGAGAGACACAGGGTTGAGTGATTTTGTATCATATTCTTCAATTCTATACAAATTATATAGTTGAGATCAAGTGATTTTAAATATGGGTAAATACTATATTTGTGTTGTATTGCTAGTTTGCCAATAATTATAAATTATACTTCCTTTTGCAGAGATTCAATCTCCAAATATTACAAGCTTCAAGTTGAAGCTCAAACGAACAAAACAAAGCCATTAAAAAAATTTATAGACCCAGCGGCCACAACTACGTGTTTTTTTTTTCCATTAAAAAATCCAACATCAACCCCACCCATACCCAAACCCAAACCCAAACCCAGCCACCCAAACTAGCAACCAACCAAACCCCACCATCGACGGTTCATTTTTTGATTAGGAGTTCGTTGTGCCAAGCGAAATTGAAGAAGCCGGAGTTTGTGTCGCTGGAGGAGACCGCCGAAATAGGGAGAGAGAGAAAGAAAGAAAATAATACATTTTGGTTTGGGTTAGGTTTGGTGTTTGCCATTTAGGAGCTAGAGAAGATGATGATGGGACGATGATGAAGATGGAGATTTGAGTATTGTTAAATAATTATATTATTTTTATTATTAATTTACTCATTTACCCTTGTAATTATTATCTTGTTAACCTATGGTTAATTTTTGGACACTTGTCCAAATTTGAGGTGGGGCGTAATGCTCACCCCCAGTTAAAGGGGGTGAACAAAAATGAACTCTTATATATATCACAATTCAAACCGGAAAAAAAACAAAAAAAAAAACAAAAAAAAAACAACAACAACAACAACAAACAAATCAGAATTCGACATAATATTTCAGTTTAATGTGATGACAAAAATTGATGATATTTGCATGGGTGCAGATATTGACACTCATAAAACTAATTAGTACACCAATTTTTATAAGTACACCCATGTCTAAAATTTAAAAATTAAATATTACTATAAACACCCATCATAATGCAAATGGTACCCTTATTGAAATGAATATATTCATTTTAATACATTTTATTTATAAACCCTCTAAAATTATAAACACACCCGGTTTATAAAAAAAATATTTAAAAAAATAAAAAATAAAAATTTGGAATCAAATCATCTTCTACTGATGATCCAATTTACTTTTGGAAATGTCTCGAATGCATGACCCTTATAAAAGGGAAGATGTAGGACTGGATGTAATGCCAATATTACCTTTATTAAAATGAATTTACTTATTTTCATACATTTTATTTATGGGTGAGGATATTGACACCCATAGATATGATAAGTACACCAATATTTTAATAAAAAATTTAATTACAAAAATATCCCAATATGAATGTATTAATAAGGACAACTTAGTTTAATTAAAAATAAACTAAATACTATGTACACTCATTAATTACACCCATATCTTAAACTATATCACTTTATTAAAAATAAAAATAAAAATAATAAAATAATAAAAAAAATAAAAAACTAAACCCTAATTCTAATTTTTTTTTTTTTTTTTTTTTTTTGAAAATTATGATAGTATTAAAAGGCAACGCTGCCAAGCAACAACAGAACAAGGAGGACAAAAGACAGAAGCCAACAACATCAAAAAACTGCGACAGGAACAACACAACACGTGCCTGTCACTAGATTTTGAAAAGGGCTGCACCAGACAAAGCCACCACCACACCCAAAACCCACACAGAACAAACAACAAGACACCAATAACCCCCGTAAAAACCAAGACAAGGCTACCACCAGACCAGTAGAAAAGGAAAGAGAAGGAAAACCTAAAGCACAAGGACACCAACAACAACAAAATAGACAGTGGCAACGAAACGATGGCAAAAGCAACTAGAACCCCAACCAAATCAAGACATGCTCCATTCCAACACATCACTCTCACCAGCAGCACCTTTTTTTGCCAACAAATCTGCGAAACAATTAGAGTCTTTAGAGCCATATTCTACATGAACCTTACTCGTACACCCCAGCAGAGTTTTGATTTCCAAAATCAGTTGCACATGCGACCAACTGCCGACACCACTACAATTAACCCACAACACCACCATCTTAGAATCACTGACCACCGTGATACTTTTGTTCTTCATATCCGGATTAGAAGCACTTAGATTACAAGCTTTAGCAATAGCCAATATCTCAGCAAAAATGATGTCTTGAGACCCAACATTTTCATAAAAGACGCACAGAACATTGCCTTTACTATCTCGCAACACCCTTCCAATTCTGGCTTAACCCCTAACTGAACCATCCACATTAAAATTCAGAACGTCCAGAGCTGGTGGGATCCAATCACAAACCTTAGAAAGCTTAACTTTTTTTCGAACAACACACCTCTCAGCCACATTCAAGAGAATAATAGTGATAGGATCAGCAGAACCCTTTCCTATGTTCCTAAACCACCAAGCAACTTGGAACCTAACCATATCCATAGCTTGAACCAGATGGACGTTGACATTTTTGAACACCTTCTCATTCCTGGCTTCCCAAATGGTCCAAACCGAAGTAAAAAATAGGGACCACCATGCTCTCTCCGACTTCCTATTGGGGCAAAAACCAAGCCATTCATTCCACCAAGACAGCATAGAACTCAGACAGCGGCTGCTCACATTCCACAGGTTCATTCCACCGAACCAGACCATCCAAGCTCACTCACACTGTAGAAAAAGATGATCGATGGATTCAGCATGCTCACCACACATAGGACACTCCAATTTATCATCCACATTCAAACCAAAACGATTCAGAACCTCCCTCACCAACACTCTACCGTGCAAAAGTTGCCACACAAAAACCTCGACTTACAGAGGAACGATACTCTTCCAAATGCTCTTGAACTCCGTCACCACTCCTCTAGATTCTTCCAGACCGACTTAACTAAAAACTATCCGTCAGAATTCAACAACCAGCCCAATGAGTCCGTGATAGTTTCCCGAATCTTGATACCCTCAAGGCAGCTCACAAAAGACTCCTACTGCTCTAATTCCTAGTCGAAGCATGGCCTCCTTAATGGAATATCCCATCTCCACCTGCTGTCTACCCAGCCCCCATACTTAGAAACACACCCAATCTTGTTAGAAGCTAGGGAGTAAATCCTAGGAAAGGCCTCATTCAACCTCACCCCTCACCCCTCTACCTTGACATCCTCCCATAGACTAGCCCTATCACCCCTCCCCACAATCACATGTGTTGACAGTGATTTTTCGTGGTCACCCAGTCAACGATTTGATTTCAGTTTATACTACTTTATGAATGAGAATGATTGAAAACAAAGAAGAACAATAAACGTAATTATGTGGTAAAACTCCGATGACCGGAGAAACATCCACGGGTTGTTGCCTTAGCAACGAAGTAGAATCCACTATGAAAAACTGTTACAAAATATTGTGTTCTGATCTCTCTTTCTAATTCTTGCCCGCCACTTATTTTGTGGGTTACAGGGGTATTTATACATAATGTTACAAGGGTTTGTGGGTACCGCTAGGGTTTGGTGTCGTGGTGCCCAAGTTTTGGGTGATTGTCCAGTTCTAGACGGATTCTGTTTCCTTCTTAAGTGTAACTTGTTTCCCGATTTAGCCGAATCCCAGTTTGGGCTAGATTCTTTCTCCTCTATTTACGGGAAACCTGTTTGTTTCCTTGTTAAACTCTGGGGATCCGCACCGTTGTTTATTGTGGGGATGCTGGTTGCTGATTCTACCCGTGTTTGGGACATGAACGTTGGTGACTATCATTTTTATCGAATCCCGAGCATTCCCAAGCATGCCCGAGCAGGCTTTCCTGCCCGAGCTGATTCTCTCCGTGTGTGACTGGGCTGCTTTAGTTTTAGCCGAGTAATGTTACCTTGGGGGATTTTTACCCCTTCGAGTTGACTTCTCTTGACTCCTGCTTACGTGGCTTCTTATGGTGATGACGTGTCCTTTGTGACGATTTTTACCTATAACAATACCCCATTATATATTTGAGCCGAATACACCAGGTCCGGCTTATTCGGGATCAATATTTAACTTCCGTTTGCCTATTTTCTCATGACTTGTTTTCGTTTGTCGTCTTCTGCATTAATGTTGGGTTTCAACATCCTCTTTTGATTCGAAGCATTAATGACATGTCTTAATTAGGTCCACGTGTGTTTGATCCGCCCCTCATTCAGAAATCTCTTGATGGTGACATACTGACTTTCTGACGACCCAAGGCTTTCTTCGATCGCCACATATCCGCTCTTGCTTGGTCGTGGTATAGGGCATTTATGGGACACGACCCTTCTGTTCGCTCGCATACAGCCCACGCCACTACCCCCGTCTCTTTATTTTCCCGTTTCTCTACCTACCTTTTCTAGGGTTTCAATTTTTCAAACCTGATACCTGGCCTATATAAACATTATGCTTGAAAGAAGATTTTCACCTATTTTTCTTCTGCCATTTTCTTCTTTCTTCGAGAGAAAAGCTTGCCTGCGTCTGTTGTATTTCTGGTGAAATTCCTAAAAAACTATAATTTGTTCTTCAACCTGCTTTGAGTTTAGACATTTCTTGGTCTTGCTTTGTCGAGATTCTGTCTCAACCCCCCGGACTTCTACTCGAAGATCCTTCCTCCGCAGCTCATGTATCTCTGATTTTCTGATATATCAAGGTTAGTTCTCATGGATCCCGTAGCTAGGCACCATCTTTTTACTGTTGGTATGATTGCTATTGAACGAAACGATGCTCTCACTGCCACGGTTGTTCACAGGTTACTGGGAGATCCTCTTTTCGATCAGCCTCTCTTCTTAGACGCTGATGTTTCTGTCCCTGCTACTTCTGAAGTTCCACCTACTTCTGAAGTCCCTTTCGCTTCTTTCGATTCTTTAAAACCTGAGTCTTATCAACCCGAAGCTCAATCAGATCCTTCTGTTTCCATTTGTGGCGACACTCGGCCGTGGAAACGAATGGGGAAGAAAAAGAGTCAGACCAAAATCTACAAGGATTCTTACTCCCGAGAGAGCCAAATCGGGACCCAGAGAGTTGTTGAGAATGACATTGAAGAAGAGCATGGGGGGCTCGCATTATTTTTTCTCCCGAGCGAGTGTGTGCTTATGACATCGAGCCAAATGTGGTCGGTCCTGAGGAGCTCAATAAATACAAGGGATGGTTTGATTTAGACGACGGCGTCATCTCACTAAGTCTTGCTGACGGCCGAGCTATATGGAACCCCCCACCCGGCCAAGTGGCAATCTATGAGGCAATGCTTACTTGTGGTGTTACTCTTCCCCTTCAGCCTTTCATTACTTGGTTTTTAGCTGAGGCTTAGCTTGCTCCGGCACAGCTGACTCCGAATAGCTATCGGATTTTGATGTGCATGTGGCACATGTGGCATAGGATGAAACGGCCACCTCCGGCATTTTTATTCGTTGAGGCCTCTGGGGAAATCCGGGTTTTATTTTCTCCTTTTGACTCAGCCCAAGAACTGGATACCAAAAGACATGGTGGTCAAGGGTGAAGTCGAGCCAACCGTGGATGAGAAGAAGGGGTTTGTTTGGGGCTTCCCTTCTTCAAATAAGTTCTGGAAGAATAGTTGGTTCTTCATTGGTAAACGCTAGGGCCAATCGGTCAGCTTCGATCTTGATGGTACTCGGGTGACGCGCAAGGTCCCTCGGTACTTTTGCTCGCCTAACGCATGGAATCGTACGACTCCCTACTATACTGATGACGAGCTCAAGACTTTGGCCCGGGCGGCCGTTCGTCCTTTAGAGAAGAGGGGCAAACCTTATCTCTTTGATGAGGAGAAAATGGTTAGGGCTCACCTTTTTCCTCAGATTTCTGCACGCCGATGACACCGTAAGTTTTTTATAGAACTTTGCTGATTATTCTTGCTCTTAGTCAGCTCACTAACTTGAAAATCTCTTTTAGTGTTCGATGTAGATATCGTTTGTGATGCTTAGGCGCGCCAGATGAAGGGTATCGTGGAGGCGAGCCGAAGAGAGGTTAATCGTCAGCGGGATGCTGGGATTGCCCCTCCACAACCTGATTCTGATGAGAGTTCTCCCGAGGATCTTCCCGAGGGAGATAGTGAAGAGGGCGTGCCTGATTATACGCCCGAGGAGACTCATGATCAGGAAATGACCACATATTTGGCAGGGGCTATAGGTAATCCGGGGGACCTTGCTGCAGACAAAGCTGCTGCTGAAAAAGACAATCATGCAGGTTCCTCTTCATCTAAGGGGAAAGAGAAGATTGGGGAGCAATCTGAGGTTGATGAGCCTGCGCCGGTGGCTTCAGTTTCTACTGGGTTTACTCCGACCCCAGCTGCAGATATTGTGGGTGAACAGGAACGCTTGTCTACTAATCAGGACGATCTGAGGGGTCCTGCCACTGATGAAGCGGCTGCTGTGTCCCCAGGCATCAACGGGGTAGGGGAGCCCTTCGGTGCTGCACCTGCTGTGGTTCTGGTTTCCATACCAACTTTCGTGTCAACTTCTGTCCCCTTATCACCTGAGGTTGGGGTTGATGTTGAGGTGGAAGATCATGCTGCCGACCTCGACACTCGTGAGAGGCAATCCAGAAAAAAGAAAGCTTCATTTTCTCCTAGGCATCTTGCCCCGAAGATTCCTTGGGTAGTCGCATATGTTGACTCATATTTAGGAGACGAGGAAACCGGTGTCAGTGTAGGAAATGGGCTTTTTTCAACCCCCCTGGTGATCATATTGAGTCTCAGGCTGGAATTCTCACAAGCTCTTTCCCCCAAGCCCAAACATCTACCGCTATGCCTGATGCTGGTGCCGTTGGTTCAGGTTACCATGTCAACCTGGCGATCCTACCCTCCAGTCCATGTTGAAAGCCATGTCCTCGGGCCATGCTTACATTGGGGAGGATCATTGGAGTCGCTTTAGGGTTGGTACTCCGTCTGACCGACTTTGCAGCTTCTTCAACAGTGCCTCCTATGTGAGTAACGCTTCAACTATATGTATAATTTTGTATTTTCTTTCGCTACTGTTGCTTCATTTGTTATTCACTACTGATTTGCTGTAAATGGTGGCCGAGATGTCTGAGGCCTACCGAACCAGTGAAGCCCAGGAAGAAAGAATAAAACGGCTAGAAGCCCAACTAAAGGAGAGAAGATTACCGCACTCGAGTTGAGTCGGCTTGTCAGGAAGGGGCTAGGTCAAATCAAGTGCTCCTGGATCAATGTTTGGCTCGCCAAATGGAGGCTAAGCAAAAAACATCTTTTGCTGCTGAGGAGGCCAAGACTTTGCAAGATCAGTTGTCATCTACTCAAGATGCTTTGCTCCAAGCCGAGCAGAACGCAGAAGACGCTAAATCATCTTATGAGCGCCAAATCGAAGACTTGGAGCGCCAGGCCTTGACATTTAAGTCCCTATCGAAGGAAACTAGGCTGGAGTTGGAGATACAGGGGGTCGATCGTTTTAAGAGATCTCCGGCCTATGATGCTTTGCTTCTCCGGGAGTTCCAACGGGGGATTGTCACGGCTGGGGAGTTCTTCAAGATGAAAAATAGGGCAACTAACTGGGCTAGGGCCAACTGGAGCCTTTCAATTAAGAAACATGTGGATACATCTCTGGAGTCTCTTCGAATCCAGATGAAAGAGTGGCGAGCATATTACCGGAGTAAAGGTAAGGTGCCACATCCCATATTTCTGGAGGTTCCTAATGCCGATTCCTTCTCCACTTTTTACGCTTGTCAGAAAGTGGGGATTGATGGTGAGAATCCTGACGTTGGGCTCGTCCCTGGGACTGATTATAGCGCCTGGATGGATGATGAAGAAGAAGACGTGATCGTATGGCCCACTGATGATAGCCTCCTGAGCGAGTATGTAATAGAACCCGACCCGAGCGTCGGCGGAAGCAGCTCACAACCCCCAGCGCCGTCTTCTTGATCTTTTGTTTGATTATTTTTGTAATGATCTTTGTATTCACCTTTACTCATATATATATGAATATTTATATGAATCTTTATTCTTATGCTGTTCCGCTGTTTCTAACTTCCTGCATGAAAAACACATAAATGGGATGAACTAAATCTGTATTGAGTATAATTTATTTGATAACCTGTACTCGGCTATCTTTTTGGAAATTCCTAGCTTTACTTTGGCCGAGTATCTTATTAACCGGTAGTTAATTAATTCAGCCGAGTATCTTATTTAACTGGCAGTTAATTAATTCAGCCGAGTATCTTATTTAACTGGCATTTAATTAATTCGGCCGAGTATCTTATTTTAACTGGCATTTAATTAATTCAGCCGAGTATCTTATTTAACTGGCATTTAATTTATTCGGCCGAGTATCTTATTTAACTGGCATTTAATTAATTCAGCCGAGTATCTTATTTAACTGGCCTTTGTCTTTCAGCCTTTTATTAAGGTTGTTTTACCTCAACGTTACGACGAGGCTCACCACGACCATACGTTAAGGTCCTTGCACAAGTCACCTAGTACGTCTCCCGGTTTTGTCTGTGCAAGGTTTCACCGAATCATTGGGGTAATATGCACCGGCCAACACAGCTGCGCATCTCACTAGCCTTTCTAGCGGCGCTCCGAGTAGTTTTCCAGTCACCTTGGTGCCTCAGTTTTGTCTTTTTGCCAAGGGATGCGTTCGCATCGTCTTAACTAGATGGGCACACTACTTCAGCTTTTTCACCCTTCGAGCACTACTCGTCCGCTCTCTCGCGGCTTTATAGCGCCCAAATTTTATTCTTTTTTGGAGTTTATTTGGTCGGCTTTTGAGTGGCCGCTGTTGAAGTGTTGCTCTTTGATCATGGAACTCATCAACTTCACTGAATAACTTTTTTATTGGCAACTGAACTTTATTTGATAATCAACATGGTGATTTTATCTAACATGGTGATGAAATCAGTGAATAACTGAAACAATCAATGCGAAGCTAAAACTGAACCAAAGCAGAACAAATTAACATAAAAATATGGATGGGTTCCTTTTTAAGGATAGAAGATTTTGAGGTACTGTGCATTGCATGGTCGGGGCACTATGCTACCCTCTGGTCGGGCTATCATATAAGCTCCATGTCCAGCGACTCCTTTAATGATGTATGGTCCCTCACATTTGTCAGCAAGTGATCCTGCTGATTTGTCTTTGGTGTTTGGGGATACCCTTCTCAACACCAAATCTCCGAGCTGGAATTTACGCACGCGAACGTGAGAATTGTAGTACCTCGCAGCCTTTTGCTGATACGCTGCATTCCTTATTTGTGCTGTGTCTCTGACTTCTTCCAATTCATCTAAGTTCTGCTGCAACATGTTGACATTGTGCTCTGAACTGTATAACCGAACCCTAGGGGAGGTGAAAGTTATTTCTACCGGGATAACAGCCTCCGTTCCAAATGCTAATGCGAACAGAGTTTCCCCTGTGGATGACCTCATAGTTGTTCGGTATGCCCATAGTACCTCAAGTAGCTTGTCCGCCCAGCAACCCTTCTTTGCCTCCAGCTTCGCTTACAACGTGTGCTTGATCACTTTGTTTACTGCTTCTGTCTGACCATTGGTTTGAGGATTGGTGGGAGATGCGTAATAATTTACGATTTTGTATTCCTCGCACATCTCCCTGAATTTACTGTTATCAAACTAGGTCCCGTTGTCTGTTATGATGATGCTCAGAATCCAGAACCTGTATATTATGTTCTTCTTAACGAAGCTGGTGGTGTTGGCCTTAGTGATATGCACGAGTGCCTCTGCTTCTACCCATTTGGTAAAGTAGTCCACTGCCACAATAACGTGCTTCACACCTCCCTTTGTTCCTGTGGGCATTGGTCCTATTAGATCGAGGCCCCACATGGCAAAAGGCCAAGGTGAGGTTAAGCTTTTGAGTAATTCTGAGGGTTGCTATTTCGTTTGCTATGGGCAAGGTGAGGTTAAGCTTTTGTTCCTGTGGGCATTGGTCCTATTAGATCGTTTGCTATTTTTTGGCATGTTTCGCAACTCTCCGCGAATCGCTGCGCCTCTACGAACAAAGTTGGCCAATAGAATCCTTGTCTAAGTACCTTGTGTGCTAGGCTCTTACCCCCAGTATGGTTCCTGCATACTCCACTGTGAACCTCCTTTAGGATCTTTCTGGTTTCTTCGCCGACAACACACCTTTGCAGTACTTTTGAGAACCCTCTCCTGTATAGTTCTCCCCTCAGAATTGTGTACCGGGTTGACCTGTATTTGATGCATTTAGCTTCCACAGCATCTTCCAGTAATATGTTTTCCTCCAAGTACTTTCTGAGCTGGGTTGTCCAGTCACCTGGGCCTGTTTGGATCTCTGCTATCATGACTTCCTCAGATTCTGCTGTACTCGGCTTAGTCAGGTGTGCCACCGGTATTGCTTTGGACCTGACACTCATGGTGGCTGAAGCTAATTTGGACAAGGCATCTGCTTTTTCCTTCTCTTCCCGAGGGATCTGAAAGATTTTGTACATCTTGAATTTTCTAAGCAATCTTTTTGCAATGTCCAAGTAAGCTATCATGTGCTCCTCCCTCACCTGGTATTCGTCCAGTACCTGATTAACACAACCTGTGAATCGCTGTAAATTTCCAACTCATCTGCTCCTAATGCTATACAGACCCTCAAGCCGGCCAACAAAGCTTCATACTTTGCTTGATTGTTAGTTGCTTTGAAATCGAACCTCATGGCACACTCCACAGCGTCTCCTTCCGGGGTTGTTATGACTATTCCTGCCCCGCTGCCATGTGTGTTTGATGATCCGTCTACATGCAACTTCCATTCGAACCCACTCGCCTGTTCATCTTCCATCATCCTTCTTACCCCAGCATCCGGCTCGGTGAATTCTGCTATAAAATCTGACACCGCTTGCCCTTTGATTACCGCTTTTGGCATGTACCTGATGTCGAATTCGCTGAGTTCCACTGCCCACTTGGTCAATCTTCCTGACAGCTCCAGCTTTTGGAGGATGAGTTTCAACGGGCAGTCTATGTATACTTCTATTGTATGTGCTTGAAAATACGGCCTCAATTTCCTGGCTGCTGTGATCAAGGCCAGCGCTATTTTCTCAGCTGGCGAATACCTGGTTTCTGCCGGTAGCAACGCCTTGCTTGTGTAATACACCGGTCTTTGTACTCCTTCCTCTAACCGAATTAGTACCGAACTTGCCGCCACTTCTGTAACCGAGAGGTACAGGTACAGTGTTTCTCCGACCACCGGTTTTGAAAGAATGGGTGCTCTTCCTAAATACTCCTTCAACTTCTGGAAGGCTGTTTCACATTCTTTGCTCCATTCAAGCCATTTTCCCTTTTTTATTGCTTTAAAGAATGGGGCACACTTGTCTATTGATTTTGCTATGAACCGGTTGAGTGATGCAAGACATCCCGTCAACCTCTGCACATCCTTCAATGTCTTTGGTGAAGCCATTTCTTCTAATGCTTTAATCTTCTCGGGATTTACTTTAATTCCTCTTTGGTGCACCTGAAATCTTAAAAACCTTCCTGACGATACCCCGAACACACATTTACTTGGGTTGAGCTTCATCCTGTATTTTCTCAAGACATCAAAGGTTTCCTTCAAATCTTCTGAATGTCTTTCCGCTGTGATGCTTTTGGTCAACATGTCATCCACATAGACCTCCATGTTTCTCCTAATCTGCTGAGCGAATATTCTATTTACCAACCTCTGATACGTTGCCCCGGCGTTCTTTAGCCCGAACGGTATTACTTTGTAACAATACAATCATTGATCCGTGGTGAAAGCTATTTTTTCTTCATCGGCCTTGCTCATCCGGATCTGATTGTATCCCGAGTAAGCATCCATGAAACTCAATAGTTCGTGTCCTGCTGTCGCATCTACCAACTGGTCGATCTTCGGCAGTGGGAAGCTGTCTTTCGTACAAACTTTGTTTAAATCCGTGAAATCCACACACATCCTCCATTTATTGTTCTTTTTCTTGACTAATACTACATTGGCCACCCACTCCGGGTATTTGACTTCCCTTATTGACCCTGCAGAAAGTAATTTCTCCACCTCTTTCTTGATTACGAGGCTTCTCTCTAGATTGAACAATTTTCTCTTTTGTACCACTGGGCGGAACTCCGGGTCGATGGAGAGATAATGCGATATCACCTTTGTATCTATCCCGGGCATATCTTTATGATTCCAAGCGAACACATCCCGGTAATCCCTTAATAATGCGATGAGTTTGGCTTTGATGTACCCATTTAGGCTTGCTCCTATCTTTACTGTTCTACTCGGCTCATCTAGGTCTAATATTACTTCTTTGGTCGGTTCATCTTTTTTGGCTTCAGGCTCTTCTCTAGGGTGTAGTTCAAATTCCCTCGGTGCCTCTGCTTGCTCCTCAGGTTCATTGGCTTGCTCGGCTGATATAGTGTATAATTGGTGTACCTCTCTATCCTTGTAAACGAGCAGATTCACCCTTCACGCCATCTCTTGTGATCCTTTGACCATGCCTACCCCATACTCGGTTAGGAACTTCATCATGAGGGCATACGTTGCCGTTACTGCCTTAGCTTTGTTCAATAATGGTCGGCCAAGCAGGGCGTTGTATGGCCAATTCTCCGTATCTACAACCACGAAATCGAGTAATACTGTCTTCTGACAAGGGGCTTTCTCGATCTTTACTGGTAGTTTTACTGTGCCGAGTGACCTTACCTCTGCCCCGTCAAACCCTCTAAGTGGGGTATGGAAGGGCTGCAAGTCCTTTCTGTCTAATCTCAACTGATCGTACACCTCTGCACTTAAGATATCAGCTGAACTTCCATTATCAATCAAGATCCAATGAACCTCCCTGTGACCAATTCGAGCACTGATAACCAACGCATCATTTGGCTTTACATCTACTCCGTGAGAATCAGCCTCTGTGAAGATGATTAGATCCCAGCCTTCCTTGATCCTTTTTGGGTCAAGTTCAATGGAGTTGACGTCGAGGTCTCTTCGGGCTTTTATGGCTTCCCGGATTTCCTGGGTTCTCTCCCTGTTACTTTTGCCAGTTGCTGGTCCACCAAAAATGGTGTTGATTGCTCCTTCATCTCCAGCTCTCTTGGGACTTAGCTTCCTTTCCCGTCCACCCTGTCGGTTATCTTTCTGTCCATCTGCCTTCTCAACTTTTTTTAAGACGATGTCCTTTAAGTGCCCTTCTCGGATGAGGGTCTCGATGTGATCTCTTAGCTGGAAGCACTTGGATGTCTCGTGTCCGTTTTCTTTGTGGAATCTGCAATACTTGGTGGTATCCCTCCGAGCATAAGTCGACTGCTTAGGCGGCTCTTTGGACATATTCTTTTCTTCCAAGATAGCTAATACCTCCTCCTGGTCTTTCTTCAACGGGGTGTAATTTGTGTATCTGCCCTGGAATTTTTGGCGTGGCTAATTAGTTTTTGGATCATATGCCCGACGGCCATCCCGACCATCCCGTCCATCTCGTGCTTTGTTCTTTAGCTTGTCACCTTTGGTGTCTGATGCCTTAGCTTGGTCTTTTGTTTTGGCTCCTTCTAGACGACCACCATGTACAAAGTAACCTCCTGTCGCAATCTCTTCTTCCTCGGCTAAGGCATAACCCCCAGCCATGTCCATCATATTTGCATAACTGGTTAGGCGAGCTCTTCTTAAATCAAAGGATAACTGGCCGTTATGAAGGTTATTGATGAATGCTGCAATGATGGCTTCATCGTTCGCACTCCCTATTTTCGACACTTCCTGACCGAACCTTCCCAAATATTTCTTTAGCGACTCGTCTTTTCCCTGTTTAAGCTGGGACAAGTGAGCCACTAATTTCTTCCTGTGTACATTCCCGAGGAACTGCCTTGAGAAAGCTTTGCTCAGTTCGCTAAAGCTGCTTATGCTTGCTGTTGGCAATCTACCGAACCACCGAGAACCTAGATCCCCAAGAGTCTGTGGAAAATTCAAACATAGCAGGGTGTCATTATGGACGTATTATGCCATAGCGCTCCTATACCTCCGGACGTGTTCTTTCGGATCGGTATCTTTCTTGAACTGCTCTACATGTGGCATCCTGAACCTCTTTGGGAAAGGCATCCTTAGAACTCCATTGGTGAAAGGGCTGCCTGATTCATCATCCGACAGTTCATTGCGCCCATACCGCCTAACCAAAGCATCCATCTGTCGATGATTGTTTTGCACCTCCTGGGTCAGGCTCTGTATGAGTATGTCTCTATCTCCTTCCGGTTCCCCCATCGCATTGAAATTCTGACTTATGGTCAGCTTTTGGCTCCTTTCCTCTGTATTCAATTCTTTGTGTTCTCGGTTTAGGCCATGCAGCCGAACTGTGCCCATTCGGCCCTTGCGATGATGATTCTGCTCACTTTCTCCCGAGGACGATGGCCGATCTCTCCGATAAGTACGTCTCCTGGGACGGTCTCAATCCCTGGCCATCCGATCCTAGTCATACCCTCTGTCAGAATCATTCTCCTCTCTATGCTCCCTGCTACCCCTGGCCAATCTTTCGGACAAAATCTCTGGCCTGTCTGTAGGATCTCGTCTTGCCTTTAGGGGTGCGTCAGGCGTTGGTATCACCACCGTAGAACGTAATCTCGTTGCCTGCTGATTTAGAGCGGACAGATTGTGAGGTGACATCAAACCCTCCGTAGTGGAAAGGTCAACCCCTTGCCTTGCTGCGTCTGATATAAGTTGCTGCAGAGAAGCACGAAATCGTTGCACAATCTCTTCATTAGTTGTAGGGAAACGTTGGATACCAGCTAAGGCAACTGATTGGTCTGCTGTTGTTAAGGTTGCATTCGCAGTATTGAGGGTGGTGTCATCCTCCAACTCGTTATTCAGCAAACCTTGACTGTATCTGGAATCGCTACCATCTCCTTCGCCAGCCATTGTTTCACAAGTTTCCTGGTCCCCCTCCTTCTAGCGCCAATTGTTGGCGGTGATTTTTCGTGGTCACCCAGTCAACGATTTGATTTCAGTTTATACTACTTTATGAATGAGAATGATTGAAAACAAAGAAGAACAATAAACGTAATTACGTGGTAAAACTCCGATGACCGGAGAAACATCCACGGGTTGTTGCCTTAGCAACGAAGTAGAATCCACATTGAAAAACTGTTACAAAATATTGTGTTCTGATCTCTCTTTCTAATTCTTTCCCGCCACTTATTTTATGGGTTACAGGGGTATTTATACATAATGTTACTAGGGTTTGTGGGTGCCGCTAGTGTTTGGTGTCGTGGTGCCCAAGTTTTGGGCGATTGTCCAGTCCTAGACAGATTCTGTTTCCTTCTTGAGTGTAACTTGTTTCCCGATTTGGCCGAATCCCAGTTTGGACCGGATTCTTTCTCCTCTATTTACGGGAAACCTGTTTGTTTCCTTGTTAAACTCTAGGGATCCGCACCGTTGTTTATTGTGGGGATGCTGGTTGCTGATTCTGCCCGTGTTTGGGACGTGAACGTTGGTGACTATCCTTTTTATCGAATCTCGAGCATGCCCGAGCATGCCCGAGCAGATTCTCTCTGTTTGTGATCGGGCTGCTTTAGTTTTAGCTGAGTAATGTTACCTTAGGGGATTTCTGCCCTTTCGAGTTGACTTCTCTTGACTCCTGCTTACGTGGCTTCTTATGGTGATGACGTGTCCTTTGTGACGATTTTTACCTATAACAACATGGAAACCATCCTCCAACACTTTCACAATCTTCATCCCTTGCTCCAGCAGCCCAAAGACTGCCTTAGTAAAAAAAAAAAAAGGAGGATCCCCCTTTCCAATCCCATCTGAAGGAGTTCACAAGGATGCTATATCTGGCACATATGACTCTTTTCCATAAAGACGTCACTTCCCTCCCAAATCTCCACATCCATTTAGCAATTAAACCTTTATTTTTATCCAAAATGGACCCAATTCCTAAGCCTTCATTATCCTTGCTTTTACATAACCTCTCCCACGTAATGGAATGCAACTTCCGCTTTCCGCTACCATCACCCCAGAAAAAATCCCGCTGCAGCCTTTCAATCCTTCCTGCCACACAAACAGGCATCCTAAAGACTGACATGAAATAGATGGGAATGCTTGACATTACAGCTTTGATAAGAACAACCTACCACCTTTGTTAAGGAAACCTCTCTTCCACGGAGCCAAACGGTTCTCAATACGGCGAACTATATCATCCCAAAACATCTTAGATACCGGTCTTCCCCCAAGCGGCAACCCTAAATAAGTAATAGGAAGAGCCCATTTAGCACACTTCAAACTCGCGGCCCAATTCGCCTCCCTCACACCACAATCGCCAACCTAAACCACACAAGACTTGCTAAAATTTATTCTCAAACTTGAAGCTACTTCGAAGCACCTCATAATTCTTCTAACATTAACCAAGTAATCCTCTCTAGGTTGAAGGAAAAGAACGGTGTCGTCAGCAAACTGTAAATTCGACACTTGAAAATCATCTGACCCAAACGAAACACCTTTCAACATTTCCATAGCCTCCGCTTTCCTCAACAGAGCACTCAGACCCTCAACCGCCACATTAAATAAAAATGGGGAAAGGGGATCCCCTTGACGAAGGCCCCTTTCCATACCAAATTGCCTCGAGGAACTCCCATTCACCAACACGGAAAGCACAGGAGAAGAAATACAAAACCTAACCCACTGTCTCCACTTCTCTCCAATACCCATATCATTCAAAATATTATCCAAAAAGGAATGGTCTAAACTATCGTACACCTTTTTGAAATCAAGCTTCACCAAAAGGCCCCCTCTTTTAGGCCCCCTCTTTTACCCTTTTTCCGATGATGGATAATTTCCTCCGCAATAACAAAATCGTCCAAAATGTGACGGTTCCTTACAAAGGCCATTTGCGTCTCTCCCACCACAGACTCCATAATCCTTCTCATCCGATTAGCCAAAACCTTAGCCAGAATTTTATAAAGCGATCCCACCAAGCTTATTGGTCTAAAGTCTTTCATCGACGACGGTTTGACGCATTTTGGGATGAGGGCTATAAAGGACCTATTGAGCTCTTTAACAATAGAACCATTACGATGAAATTCCTCCATAAAATTTATAAAGTCACCCTTAATAACAGCCTAATTTTCTTTGATAAAGTTGAGATTGAAACCGTCCGGCCTGGGGGCTTTATTACCATCACAACCCATGAGGGCTTCCCACACCTCATCCTCACTGAAAATCTCTCCCAAAGACTCGCGTTCCACCTCAGAAAGACACTTAAGGGGGAGGTCGTTAATTCTTGGGCGACACCACTGCACATTCATAAATTGTCTCTCGAAAAACTTAGCCAACCACCCATAAGTGGTAGCAGACTTATCAATTTTCCCCAGCCTATCCTCTATTTCTTTACTTGAGTTCCTGTTAAAATCTTTGGCAGCAGCCCATTTCTTAACTTTTCCCCTAGCTCTTCTAAGCTTACAATGAAGCACTACACTACTGGACCCTTTGTGAGTCTTGCGGCACCAGTCCACCTTAATATCCCCCATAAGATCTTTGTCATCAAGCCAAACTTTGTTGAATCTAAAAGACCTATGACCCCAGTTCAATTTCGGCACCATCAAATAAATAGCAGTGATCAGAAATGGACCTTGGTAATTTGAATTGTTCCAAATCACTAAACCAATATAATAAAATTGGGGACACCAAAAATCTATCCAACCTCGCCCACATACCATTCACTCTATTATTCGACCAAGTGAAAGACCCTCCCCGTAAAGGAATATCCACCACCTTCGCTTGAAGGATGAAATTATTAAACTCTCTAGCTAACCACTTATTAAAATCACCTCCCTTTCTCTCCAACTCTTCAAATTGTGTTTGAATTTATGAATATGAATACATCTATATAAAACAATTTTTATCATTGAAAACAAGTACTAAAATGTCTCGAAAAAAGACGTCAAATTGAATTTGATTAATTGAAATGCTTGATCTAATTTCTATATTATGATCTAACACAAGTTGATTTGCTCTTAAACATTCTTCCCTTATATGTTCTATTCTCAAAAATTGGTGAGTCAGACATCCCTCTTCCCTGTTTACACTTCTGTGTATTCTCTTTATGGAAATACCAACAATCCTTAGGTTTCCCGTTTATTGGGTTCCTGAGATGTGGGTATCCTTGGAAGATATAGTCCGATGGGTCGAAGATCGGGGACTCTTTTCGGGTTTTACTGAGAGTATTGCTTCGAAACAGATTCTCCGATGGATTCACGAGTGACGGTTCTTGCCTTGATGATGCTATAGTAGTAGTAGTAGTAGTAGTAGAAGAACTCAAACAGTTTTCTATCACTCTAGCCTCCTCTTTGAATCTTTCCTTGATGTCTCTCAGGTTTCTCAGAAATTTATAAGACTTTGATGGCCAGTTTGCAGGTTTCCATGCCTTGTGTTTTGATGAATGTGTTGGTTGAATTGGAGACAACTTGCAGTTTGTGTAGGGAATTTTGTTGCACTCAATGCAAAAGTCTTTCCATCTCTTCATGTTGAATGCTCGTCTTAGCACTATCAGAGAGACGTATATGCCTGCAAGTTTGTCGTATCATAAATTCAAGACCAAAGTTACATAAAGTTGTGGAACCGGTTCTACAACGTTATGAAACTGGACGTTTCGTTATGTATAGTGTTGTGGAAATGAATGTACTTTTGTATACCTAACATGAAGATGCTGTTAGTTAAGTTGAAGATTTCAGGAACCAAATTTCTATTGTGAAATTGAATGGTGTACTTTTTTTAATTTCTTTATGGTTTTGTCACATGGTACAACACTACCACACACACCTAACTAAGTCTAACTATCTCAACCATTCTCTTTTGAGACTGAAACTCTAATAATGCAAGTATGCAACCCCTATTGCATCTACATTTAATTCTAATTACTTCTTTCTTCCATTAAAATTTCTAGGTGGTTTTTCCTGAAACTTGTGATTGAATTCATTCTTTATATGAATCCGGATTTTAACATTTAATATTTATCCAATCCAAATCTGAATTTGTAATCGTTCAATGCAACTAATGGATACATTTTATTCGTGCATTCAACGGTTGAGTCTTGACATCAAATGAAGAATAATATGGAATTATTATAAATTGTAAAATAATTTCATTTTTAACAGAGTAATCAATCTAAAGGTGCATCCATACAAGACTTGATTAAAATCACCAATAAATTTTAAAAATGAAAACTTGATAGAATCTAACCTCTGAATAAGCTTGAATGCAGTCTCAGATTTTGGGTGCTTGTTCTTGTCTGGTTGAAGAAGCAAAGCTGCCACAAACAAGAAAACAAAAACACAAATTATAATCAAAACACACTAAATAAAAAAGAAGCTCTTTTAATGCAAAACCTACCAAGTTTATGATAACGTTTTCGTACAACATCCATTTCTGCATCTTCTCCAACCTATTATTATTATTATTATTATATATATAAAACACCACAAACACAAATTCTTGAAACAAACAAAGAAATCAAACCCAGAAAGGATTCTTCAAAAAAAAAAAAAAAAACAGAACATCAAAGGAGCTCGAATAATAATTAATAAAAGAAAACGTACACCAATAATTTATAATTTTTGAAATTGGGTGTGTTAATAACATAAGAGGGTTTATAAATAAATTGTGTGGGTGGTCGAATGATTTGGTACGTCAAACGGGTCGGGTTGAATCAGGCCCAAAGCAACTGGGTTGGAAGCTGATTGGTCGATGTCGACTGATGTTCGCAAATGGTCGTCTGAACTTCGAAATACCTGTAAAAGAACTTTAAAATAAAGATATGAGGTAGAGAGAACGAGATGGTGGTGGCAGGATTATAGCCTTATGTGCGCTTGGGCTGAGCGATGAATTGTAACGATGTTGATGGTTGATTTCCGATGGCTCGAATCTTCTTGGAGGCAGAGTTTCAATACACTGTTTTTGAGCTTTAGTTGAGAAGCAGAGACCAGCTTCCAAGTGAATGAGCCTTCCTTTTATAGTAGAAGAGATATCCCCAACGTTCACTTCGTCAATATTGATTATGGGCGTGATCTCAGGAGCAAGATCCTCTCGAATGGGCAGTTACCAGCGGTTACTAAGCCTTTTGGTAACTGATATTTTGAACAAGTCTTCTAACGATAGCCTTTGCTGTCATCAGTGTTGGGTCGCCCCAACACAATGGGCTTGGGTCGACCCAATACAATGGGCTTAAATGGGACCTATTATGAAAATAGGTTTATACTTTGTTGGGCTGGGCCAGCGAGCCATTTTTGGCTACCACAAATTGTATTAAAATGAAAACAGTCATTTAAATAAGGGTACTATTGGCATTGAGATGTGTATTTATAGTAATGTTTTAATTTTAAATTTTAGACATGGGTGTACTTATAAATATGGGTGTGCTTATCATATTTATGGGTGTCAATATCCACACCATTTATTTATAGACCATTTTAAAGTATTAATACACCATTTAATCCTTTCATCATCTTGAAAACGAATAAAGATTCATTATATTTCTTTCGAATATAAAGGGGAATGAATTGTTTTTGCGTAGAGTTTCAAAAAAAATAAATTGTTTTGGGCTTTAAATAGAGGTGGAAATGGTGAGAAATGTCACATTTTTAAGTTGGTATTGTAAGAAAGTCACCGCTTTAATAACTTAAGTTTAAAAGGCACCTATTATGGTGAACGGACAAAAATGCCCTTACTTTACACATTCTCTTACTTTGAATTTTTCTGAGACTTTATTCTTTCATCTTCTTCATAGAGGTTTGTTTAACAAACCTCCAATGCAAATTGAACATCAAAACATACCTCCATTAGTTTAGTGGCGCTACGCAGACGCATTCGGGGGTCGAGCTGCCCGGTCAGCTCGTGGGGGTTAGGGGGCAACGCCCCCGAGCTTTTTTTTTTTTTTTTTTAAATTTAAAACCTTAAGCTGGTTGTGTGAATTTTGATACTAGGTTCGAGCATTTTCATACTTGGTTCGAGCCTTTTCATACACTGTTGAAAAGGCTCAAATCTAGTGTAAAAAGGCTCGAAAAAAAGTTCAAAAAGGCTCAAATTTTTTTTCAAAAAGGCACGATTTTTTTTTTTCAAAAAGGCACGATTCCTGTACAAAAAGGCTCGATTCATGTACAAAAAGGCACGATTCATGTACAAAAATGCTCGAATTTTTTGTACAAAAAGGCTCGATTCATGTACAAAAAGACACGATTCATGTACAAAAAGGCTCGATTCATGTACAAAAAAGCTCGAATTTTTTTTCAAAAAGGCATGATTTTTTTTTTTCAAAAAGGCTCGATTATTGTACAAAAATGCTCGATTCATGTACAAAAAGGCTCGATTTTTTTTTCAAAAAGGCACGATTTTTTTTTTCAAAAAGGCACGATTCATGTACAAAAAGGCTCGATTCATGTACAAAAAGGCACGATTCATGTACAAAAAAGCTCGAATTTTTTTTCAAAAAGGCATGATTTTTTTTTTTCAAAAAGGCACGATTACTGTACAAAAAGGCTCGATTCATGTACAAAAAGGCACGATTCATGTACAAAAAGGCTCGATTCATGTACAAAAAAGCTCGAATTTTTTTTCAAAAAGGCATGATTTTTTTTTTTTTCAAAAAGGCTCGATTATTGTACAAAAAGGCTCGATTCATGTACAAAAAGGCACGATTCATGTACAAAAAGGCACGATTCATGTACAAAAAGGCTCGATTTTTTTCTCAAAAAGGCACGATTACTGTACAAAAAGGCTCGATTCATGTACAAAAAGGCACGATTCATGTACAAAAAGGCACGATTCATAAAGGTTCAAAAAGGCACGATTACTGTACAAAAAGACATGATTCATGTACAAAAAGACTCGACAAAAGTTCAAAAAGGCACGATAAATGTTCAAAAAGGCTCGGATAACTGTTTAAAAGGCTCGAAATATGCATTAAAAGGCTCGAACAATGTAAAAAGGCTCGAAAATGCACGAAAATGTTCAAAAAGGTTTTCTCTCAACGTTTGCAAAAGACACAAAGTGACAAAAAGGGGTATTTTTGTCTGGTCACCTAAATAGGTGCCTTTTAAACTTAAATTAGTAATGTGGTGATTGTCTTACAAAAAGTGCCCCAAATAGTGACAAAAATTTTTTGAACCCTTAAATAGAGTTCTAGTTCATGATGGTTTCCCGTGTGGAAAAGATCCACGGAGACCTCATGACATTGAAAAATATCAGACATTGTCGTTATTATATGTAAGGAATTTTGCTTTTGGAGTCCAGAAATTTCCTTGTTTTTGGAGTCCATAATCCATCAATTAGTTCAGATCCAAAGCAATGAGTTTGAGAAATTAATTACCTCTACTGCGTATTTATTTGTTTTCGGAGTTCATGATTGCAGGCCAATAAAAGACTACTTCAGGATGGATTGTAGTTGAAGAGAAGTGGCAGCTATGGAATTCAGGCCGGAACAAATCAACATTTTAGCACAGATGCCGCTGTTGATATCAAGGAAACTTTGGTTGTAACTCGAACTATAGAAGTTCAAGTCATGATTTTTCGAATAGAATTAGGGTTTAATTATCATTAGTTTTCTTTTTTGAAAAAATAAATTAAATAGTATAAGGGAGCCGATATTGACACCCATAAATATGATAAACACACCTATATTTTAATAAAAAATTTAATTACATAAATATCCCAATAGGAATTTACCAATAAGGACAAATTAGTTTAATTAAAAATGAATAAAATACTATTTACACTCATTAATTACACCCATATCTTCAAGATGACACTACACAAGGTGGGACAAAACATCAAAACCAGCAACTCTGGATACGGGTGCTATTGTAAACGTTCCATAGTTTATCAATATAGGCGATGAAATATTGGTGAACACAAGAATTGGACGGTACATGAACCGAAAACCGATAAGTCGTATGGGACTACATTAATGTTTCAACACACTAAGATGATCAAGGGAAAATAGTTGAGTGGTTGTTAACATCCTATGTATATTAGTAAAGTGATGTAATTAATTACTCACTTGATTAATTATCTGTATATTTGTTGTCAGCTGCCCCCTCTCTCGAAGATGAAGAGTTGGTGCACTGATTGTGTGTCTATACGTGTTTAATTTCTCAGGGGTCATAAAGTGTTAAATTGCTCGACTTCTAATAAGAGATTGTCGTGTGTTTTTTCTCTAAAATTTTATAAATAAATAAATAAATAAAAACGCGCATAATTCTAGTTTTGTAGATTTCTTTCAACAGCAAAATTTTTGTAATATACTTTTGTTCATCATTTTAACATACTCTATCTTCATTTTTGGGACGAAATGTCCATGAGGCCTAGATAGGAAGACGGCTGTAAACTTCAAACCTCAATTTCCTGTTTTAAGTAATTGAATTGTTCCATTTGAAAAAAAAAAAAAAAAAAACTATATCACTTTATTAATAAAAATAAAATTTAAAAAAAAAAAAAAAAACCCTAATTCAACCTTAATTCTGTTTTTTTCTCTTTAAAGAACGAGAAGAACAGAAGACCAACAGAGCTTGCTAGAGTAAGAAAACACATGAACCAAATAAACAGAGGCAACAAGACAAAAAGAAAGAACAAGCGCTCTACCTACAAACAAAACAGACGAAAAAAAAAACCCACTTGTGGGCAAACAAACTCCACTAAACCCTAATTCTATTTCTCTCTCATTATTATATAACAAAGTAATGGAACAAGAATTTTCAGAAGACTCCGATTATACAGATGTACATATTTATTTCTTTATTTATTTTTGTTATGAACTCTATCAATGAAAAAAAAAAAAGTGAAGTAAAGATTCTCAAAATTTAAGAATTTAAGAATTTTCGAGATTGTGTTTTTGAGTCTAGAGAACTTAAAAATTTCTCATGGGTGTATTAATAACTTATGAGAGTTTATAAATAAATTGTATTAAAATGAAAACATCCATTTAAATAAGGGTATTATTGGCATTAAGATGGGTGTTTATAGTAATGTTTTAATTTTAGATTTTAGACATGGGTGTACTTATAAATACGGGTGCGCTTATCATATTTATGGGTGTCAATATCCGTACCCATATTAAAAACTATATTATTTGTTGAACATACCTGAAAAACAATGGTAGCAAATGTAGCATGTACATATTTCAATAACAAAATAAACATTAAAATTCAAGATTTAATTGTAAAATAATTAAATAAAAAAACACAGATAATTGATATTACTTCCTTTTTCTCGGTCACTTCACATCACGACATAATCTTAAAGATCGACTAACCAATCACCTGGGTATATTGAATAAATAGATAAACAAAACTATAGTTTTATATTATATATATATATATGGGAAAAAAATTAATGAGGTGATTTTGTGGCGAGCAATACCCAAAACCGTTTCTTCAATTGCTCTGACTGACATGAATCTGAAATTTTGCAGATGAAATCAAACAAATATGATTCAAGATAGAACAAATGTGAGATAATAATTGAATGGTAATATTTTAAATTTCAAAAACAAAAAGATGTATGAATAATAGTAAAATATTGGAAAATAGGTGACAATCAAAGAAAATATAGCATGAATTATTACTAGTAAATTCGGAGAGAAACTAAAAACCAGAGCTGGACAAAGTAGATTGTGAACAAAAAAAGAAATGGAAATGTGAAAGTTAAAAACTAAGTCTGCTTTTATCACATGGAAATGATTAATACTTAAAAGTAATAAATGATAAATTAAAATAACGTTTAAGATTTCAAAAATAACTTGAAAACAACCCTTCCACTTCCCACCTTCCTGGCTGCACCATACATACTCTATAACTCAAAAGGAGATCAAATGTCACTTCCTTTTTAAGTAGGTTAATTGGAAATTATTTATTGCATTAATTTATTTATTTTTTGTTAGAGAATTGATTCATTATCCCATTAATTATGGGATTGGCTCTTGATTGTTAAATACTAATTAATTAAACTTTTGGTTCATTAAGATAATTGATTCTTTGTCCCATTAATTATGGGATTGGCTCCTTGATTTTTATATACTAATTGATTGTTTAATTAATTAAATTAAAAATTAAATAAGAATTTAGTATATAGGATAATAAAACATCCGGGTTCAAATAATATTTAAAGAAAACTATTTAATGGCTAAGTTTTTAAAACGAAAAAAAAATAATAATAATACCAACAAATTGAAATGGTTCATGCATGGCATGTTTTACGATAATTAATAAGGGTTGAATTGAATTGTTATTATATAAATTCAATATATATATATATATATAGAGTGGCCTTTCATTTTATTTCAAATAAATAGGTGTATGAGACCTTTCATTTTACTTCAAATAAATAGGTGATTGATATAAATTGAAAAAAAAAAAATTATAGGAGAATTTAAAGCCAAAAGCTTCTCACACCGACATGTGGCACTGCCGTTTTTCCATTATAGAGTATATTATAGATATAGATATATATTGTGGGATTAATTCCCTTATTATCTATGGAAATATATACTATAGTGAGCAGTTAATTTTTTTTATTTTATTTTACAAATTTGAATTTTTTTTTATTGAACCCTTTTAAAGGACTTAAATAAAAATGAATTAAGAAGGCTTCTAACAAATTGTCTATGAACTACAATCAGGATGATCTTAAATTAAACTCACATGAACAAGTTGCACCAAAAAAAAAAAAAAAAACTCACTTTTTGACTTTTGCAAATAGAAAGAAAAGTTCCTCTAGTTTCAAATTAAATAATATCATAATAATTGATTATATATTTGGTTATGTGAATTAATCTATTTTCTTGAAAGAGGTGTAACCTTTCATGTAACTCTAATAATGGATAAATTTTGTACAAACTTACTTATCTCTCTATATATGCATGTTTAGAGTACTCTTAATTAAATAAATTTGGATCCCCTTCTCACCTAAACTCGTTATCACCTTTAACTAGTTTCATGACACATAAATATCGTAGTAAATGAGTGGTTAAGATGTGATTGTTTTTCATTATCACTTACTTTATCAATAATCAATCGTATGATTTGAAAATGTGAGGAAAAAGCTAGGATGGGTAGAGAATACAGGTTCCTATCAAGTCTTAAATTGATATAAGTTTTATGTATCCATAATCGCTCCCCAAATATGAGTGGAATTTGAAACCAATAAAATCGCTTATGCAAAACAACAAAAAATATTAGCACGAATGTGAGTATGAACAAGCTGTAATTAATCTCTTCATGTCTTTTTAAAAAAATATTACAATAATTTAGGGTTTGGGGAGAGAACATAACTCGAACCTACAAGTGAATATGTGTGAGGTATAACACTAAGTCAACCTTATCACGTTACTCTCTTCTTGTTTTATGTCATATGTATGAAATTTAGAATTCTATAAAGTTTTTGGGCTCAAAATTAATACTGATCTCCATTTGGGAGAGAGTGATGTCAAAACTCTAATTTTTGATATGTGTGAGGTCATGTTTGTTACATGGGATATGATAGGATATGACTAATTTTTGTCATATAACCTATGTTTGTTGCTTGCCTGGGATGAGATTATTTATTCCTATGCAAGCATCTTATTCCACCAATGTGAGACTAATTAGTCCCACCACTTTATACTCTTTTTTTTATTATTATTTTTTTCTTTTCAATTTATTTTATTTTTATGTAATTAAAATATAAATAAATTTTAAACATTTTAAAATAATAATTTTCAATTTTAAATAAAAATAAATATTAAAATTATTATTTTGTTTTAAATTGGTTTAAAATATTTTATTTTAAAAAAATTTAATTTAAACAATTATTTTAACCAGTCCAATTCTATACAACATTTTTATCCAAGTGAGGTGGAGGCATGAGGCTATTTAGATCCATATATATTTAAAAATAAATAAAAATAATAAAAAAAAACTCTTCTTCTTTTATTTTATTTATTTAATTGTAAAATTTTGTATTTATTTAATATATCTTATTATAATATTTAAAAATATTTTTAAAATTTTAAATATTAATTAAAAATTGTTATTTTCTTTAATATTGATTTTAAATATTTTTATTTTTAAAAAAAAATTAACTAATTTATTTATTTAAAATAATTTAATTTAATTTTATATTAATCAATTTCACACTGTATTGAATATATGATAAAATTATTTTTTTTATCCAATCCCTACCACACCAAACAAAAGATAGGATTATTTTAATCTAATCTCATACGTCACCAAACACATCACAACACTAATTTTAATCCAATCCAATCTCATGAAAATAATCATATCCTATCTCACACACCAAACGAACCCTTAAGGCTTTTCAATATATTAGTATATAATTTAGAACTAATATAATCAAAAAGTACTTTTTAGTGATAACTTTTCTTGTGACGAATAAAACAATGCTAAAAAGTAGTAGTAGAATCAAAGAGAGGAAATAGACCCCCTTGACCATAATTTAATTATTATTTATTTATTTATTTTGACACAACGTATCTACCATCATTTAATTGAGTCTATATAGAGATGATCAAGAGATAAAGAGAGGAAAATTTTGTTAACCATGATATCACCCAGATGACCAAATTCTTGAACAAAGCTTCCTACATAGTTTTCCATTATAGAATAATCCATGGATTACCTCATTATTAATTTTAACATTAATCTTAATTACCAAGTAAAGAGTACTCATTTTCATCTCCCAATGTGCTTTTGTGGTAAAAAAAAACAATCATTCAGTCAGACAATGTTATAGATTCGAGTTGCTTGGTGTATATATATATATTAGAGTCTTTCGCTCTCACAAATTTATTGTGGATTACAAAAGCGGCTTTCATAATAGCCTAAAAACGCGTATACTTGATTAGGAGAGACCAAGGTTTATATATTGTAGGAAATGGTTTATTACTATTATTATTTTTATTAATCTTGTAAAAAAAAAAAAACAATTTTTTTATTGAATGAAAAAAATATTTGTTAAGTGTTGTGACTATTCACAATAACAATGTCATTTCATAAAGGCAGTACCTTTTTATAAAGGTTGTTTCCTTTCTCGACAGATATGACTTTTCTTTAAAGGTATGTTCAGTAGGAAATAGTACATGACCTTTCGAATGAGTATGAGGATATCCTCTAACCATTTGAAATCAATTTTTTGCATTCTTGTTCTCTCTATATAAAATAAATAGTGTCTAAATTTTTTGAGTACAGAACATTGAATTGCGGTCGACAGTTCTTTAAGTTTGAAGTACTGCTACTTGAAGAACCAAATTTGTTATATCTTGGGACCCAATTATTCACAACCTTGAGCAATGAGCACCATTCGTGGATGGAGCACAATTGTCTTAAGAAAATTGTCTTAAGTTTCTTGTAATATTTTCATTATGTTGCACTTTATTTGAGTTTCTTACAATATAAATTTATAACAGACACAACACAGATTATAACACACGCTATCAGGATGTGGCGGTAAATGTCAATGAAAATGCACAGGAAAGACTATAAAGAGAATCAATCAATACACTTTGGTCATCATAAAACCAAACGATCGAAGTAGGATTAGGTGGCAAAGTTTAGTTAATTAATGAATATTAAATTAATCTTTCATTATGACTTTGTGTAGAAATGTACGTACATGTTAAAGGATTTTTCGTACTGAGTTTGACAAACATTAACATTTTGACTTTTGATTGATCAAAGTTTCCTTATATGCCACAACAGCTCCATCCAAATTAATATATGTAGTTTACTAATTAACGGGACTACTTGGTTATATGTAGGCCACTCATGATCATGAGAGCCATTGAATTTTCAATTACCACAAATATAACACGGCAATTACCAATCTCTTACTTGTAGAGAAAATGGTTAATGGATCGGTTAATCACTTAATTGGAAGATTTTATATATTGTTAATTTTTATTACGGTAGTCAATCCCTTGTAAGAAAAGGAACAAAATCTACCTACTCATTAAGGAAATTCTCTCATTTTGGGCTTTCTTTTCCTCCTCTATTTTACACATAATTAATAACTGTTTTACATCCACCTTTTTATCTACATAAATATTCTAATCAATTAACCTAATTGATTAAGTTACAAATCACAATCAACTCAGATAAATTTGTCCCTAGGAGCGCAATTCAGTAGATGGACGGGTTTTGGATTTGAACAAATGACTCACAAATCAGTGGTTCGAATCCTATCAAGAGGAAATAGGGGTATATAGCACTTTTAAAATTTTGACTTGTACAATTATCACACTTTAATAACTCTTGTTTTAATAGCACCAAAAATGGAATTTGGACAAAAATACCCCCCAACTTCTTTTCTTTTCTCTTATGTGTCCTTCACCTTCTTTCTTCTTCCTTTTTCCAAAACCTCCATTGATGGAGCTTCAATGGAGGTGCCACCGCCGACCAACGAGTTGATCGACAAAACCACAGGCAAAATGTCTGTCGTGCGCCACCCATTGTAATAGAAGTATCCATTTTCAGTTTCGAGTTATATGGAGAGAGAAACGAAGCCAAACCCGAATCGTCTTCGAACCTTCATCGTCAGATCTACGACGATCCGTCGCGAATCCGATGAAACCGATGGCACCAACGAACTCGACATCTTCCGATCTTCCAGATCCGACTATCTCCGAAGTCAACCGACACCTTTGTCGGCTCGTCACTGTCACCATTGATAGAGGTCGAACAGAACAAGTCTCGAACAAACTTGAATTAAGTCTCGAAACGCATCAATAAGTCTCGAAAACTCATGAATAAGTCTCGAATTTTCAAAATAAGTCTCAAATTTGTAAAATAAGTCTCGAATTTAACCTAATAAGTCTCGAAACTGCAAATAAGTCTCGAATTTTCGAGAAAAAAAATACAAAGGAAAAGAGTAAGTGGGGGTATTTTGGTCTCACCACCTATTTTGGTGCTATTAAAACAAAACTTATTAATGTGGTGCTATTTGCACAAGCCCTCCCCCAAAAAGTGCTATTTAATTTTTGAACCCTCAAGACATCATATCAATGGCAAAAAGCTTTAAAAAAAAAAAAAAAAAATTACCTGGATAGGTGATTAGATAGATATTTTCAAAAAAACTGTGATTAATTTGATAATAAGTATTGGGTTAATGTTAATATTTTGCAGTTAGGAGTTAGGACACTTATTAGAGTTTAAAAAATAAATACATTTAATTTTTTAAATTAAGATACAGCCATATAGGAAGTTATGAATTAATGTACTAAATCAATAAATATGAATTTTTTATTAGTTGTTATAATCTAAAAACACATTTGAAAAAGTAAAATATTAAAAGATATCTATTAATATGTTTCATATCAAATGATAGTGTAAGACATATAGATAATGGCATGATATGGGCAAATTATAAATCAAATTATCTCAAGTGGAATCAAATCTTGTTACTCCGTAATTAATTACAAATGTTTTAGTTTTATCAATGACTATGAATACTCTTGAATGCATGATAAATAGATAATGGCATAATAAATACGTACTCCTGAATGCATTTTACAAAAAAAAATTAGTAATTATAAATACTCTTGAATGCGGTCAATTATCGCTTATTGATCAATGACTATGCATGATGATTTATTCTTGGATGCGGTCAATTACGCTTTATGATAAATTTTTAGAAGTTTCTTTTTTTTTATAGAAAAACGATGGCAAACCTTGTAACTTTTTTCTTCTTTGAAACTTTAGTTTGATAAACTGCATATATCAATCATTTTTTTAATTATACAAATAATAAAAAGTAGATATAAATTAATGATGATCATTAATAAGTCAAATCCATAATCTGTCTCAAACCTAACTCTCAATGGAAAGCCTCATCCAAAAACTTTTGTGTATATATATATATATATATATCCCCATCTAGTTGCCATCCCACCAGTACACATCACTACCTGCCTGTTGATTTTAAAGGTTCTACACGATTTTTTGCTTCTTTTTTATTAAAAATACATTAATTAATTTAACAAATTAATATATATATGATAATGTACTCTAATGCAAATTAATTTTCAACTATATATGAAGTGAAACCAGTAGTAGTAAAATTAATAAAGAAATTTATGTAAACTTCATTTCTTTTCGAATTATCCTTCCATATTGATGAAAAATAATATCTAAAAAGTATTATTTTAGATACTGTTTCTCATCAATAACATCTAAAATAATATTTGAGTGCATGAAAGTTGATGCAGTGTAATTAATTGGGTCGATCACATATAATCAAGTTTGCGGTATTGAGAGAGAATTGTATGTAAAAAGGGTTTAGTGTTTCGTAACTACTTGGGGTCCCTCATATGATTGTGATCATTTGATTTACGTCACATTTTTTGACATTAACATTTTGGTCACAAAATTTGCATTTGAAGGCAATATTTTCATGGATTGGGATGGAGATATATAAGAGTTTGGAGCCACTTCCTCCTACAGTGTAGAGTGGTTGGATCCAAATGTTCGGTCAATGACTTCATCTCAACTTACCCTCCCTACATTATCTAATTAACAACTATTTATTTCCACTTACTAAAAATCAATATAAATTAATGATATGAGGTTCTTGAACACGCAGTTTAAAATTAATTAAGTTGTCAAGTGTATATTTATACATATATGCTTTTGCTTTTGAATTTCCATACTACTTCTTAGTAATTATTTAAATAATGCATATATGCATATATAATTAATGTACGTATACAATAAGTTCAATAACGACCGGTATCTGAAATGTTAAAAAGTGTCTTCAATATAAATATTCCTATCAATTTCTTGGAAAATAAATAGTGATCATAACAAATATGTTTGAAGATGTACTATACATGATCTACAACAATATCAACAAAATTCTTCTAACTGACAAAAAACAATAAAAACAAACTATAAAATTTAAAGGAGCAATTCTATATCAAAACATGCAAATTAATTTATATGTATATTGATATATGGATGGGTTTGTGGTCTCGATCGATATGTATAATAACTATACATACAGAAAAACAGTAGATGGATATATATATATATATATATATATATATATAGTACTCAAAATACTTAATACACATTATAATTATATGGTGGTGGTGGGTGGTGAAATTACTAAGCAATCTGATGAAATAAAGGGTCTTCAAGGAAGAGCTCATGAGGCCAAAGTGAAGGATCATTAATGTCTCCTCCTCCATAGCTGCTTGAAGTAGTACTAGTGCAAACATCTCCCAAGTTGTTGATGGGAAGAGGAGCAGCTATGGAAGGAGGAGATATTGAGGTTGAGGATGGTGATGAATAAGCTCCAAGCCATATTGGAGAGTTTAGAAGGGAATCATCCTTGTTGTTGTTACTAATTAGTGATGGTGGTGTTTGGTAGCTGCTACAATTATTATTATTATTATTAGGGATGACTTGTAAGTCTGGCATGTGAGAGAAAGGGATTGAGTTGTTAATATCCAACTGGATTGTTGATGAGTTTTGAAATGGAGAGTTGTCTTTGATTGAAGCTAGTGAGTTCAGGAGATTAATGGTGTCCAAATCAGTCAAAGAAGAAGAAGAAGAAGCAGTTGTTAATGGAGGTTGAAGGAGATATTGTAGGTATTGTAGCTTAGCCATTTCAGCTTGGAGTCTCACAGCTTGCTCTTCCCATGTGTAGTGGTTGTTCTCCATAAGCTCTTTCAGGTTAGCCAAAGCTATGAGATGAGGCAGGCTTGAGAAGATGTCAGTTCGCGGCTTGTGAGTCATGGGATCATAACCCATCTGAATTAGCTTCTTCTTCAGATGGGTGTTCCAGAAATTCTTTATTTCATTGTCTGTCCTTCCTGGTAAGTGGCTTGCAATTGATGACCATCTTCAACAAATTAAACAAAACCAAAATAATTAATTACACATACATACATACCAGCTCTCACAAAAATGAATGTTAAGAGAAATGAAATTAAATTCCAATTTAAAGAAATGAATTACTTGTTGCCAAGGATGGAATGGAGATTGAGGATTGTCTGTTCTTCATCTTGTGAAAACTTTCCTCTCTTAATGTCAGGCCTCAAGTAATTTGTCCACCTCAATCTACAACTCTTCCCACATCTGTTAAGACCTGTTACATATAATTAATAATGAAAAAATTAATAACTAGAGAAGAATAAATTATATAATTGCATATATGCATGAACTAATAAGTAAAATTACCAGCAAGTTTAGGGAGGGCTCTCCAGCTGCCATGGCCATTTGTTTGGATATAATTGACAAGTTTTTGATCCTCTTCAGGGGTCCAAGGACCTTTTTTCAATCCACTCTCATCACAACAAGGAGACCTTCCCATATTATAAGTTTCTTTTTTCTTCTTCTTCTTCTTCTTCTATATTAATTGATGATTAATTACTTGTGTTGTAAATATATATATATATAGCTAGATCAGAGAGATTTGTTGTCTCTGCTACCTCCCTCAAATCCAACCACTAACTGCACCTTTCTATTTATATACATGCAGTATCTGTTGCAACACATGCCCCCGGTCGCATTGTCTTGAAATCTCAACTACTATACCCTTCTTCTCTCTACCTAGCAGCCTATACGTACGTATATTATATTATTATGATAATATTTGAGTCCTTTTTCAATTCATGAATTTATCATCTAGCTCGACATTGATTGTGTTAATTTTTTTATAATCTTTAGTGGACCCCCACAATCTTGTTTTTTTGTGCAAAGAACCCACAAACTATTAGAAAAACCCACATGTGAAGTTCAAGAAGATGGGAATAAATTCCACATTGAAAACACATATAATAAGAGAAAGATATATGTACTAGTGGATGTCGATCACGACTCATTAGACTAGTCTTTTGAGTTGTAAGGCTATCAACCAATATATATATCCATTCTCATAAACACATAAACATACAAATATCGAATTTTAACACAAACATGTTGCATCCAAACACCACCGGTAAGTCGTGATCATGAGGACTCTTAAGAAATTTCCAATGTGTTAACATATATTGAAATAAATTGCCTTTCAAAAAAAAATATTGAAATAAATTCATTTCGTCTATGTGAATTTGGATTCCCTTCACATCTAAATTTTACGTAAATTTAGATGAAATGCATTGAAAAACAATCACAAACATTAAATGCATTGAAAAACGAGTTCATACCTTCAAAAAATTAAAGCTTAGATGAGAAAATACTAGTTATTTTGTGATTAATTTCGTTCATTTCTTTTAATCGTTCTATTATTTATATAATGTGCTTTTCGATTATTAATTTTATCTATCTTTTTAGAAAATATCTTATTATTATTATTATTATATATATCATTAAACTCGCATGTTATTGTAAACAATATCCATGTTGAAGGAGGAAGCAGAGGGGCAAGAAGGGTAATGTAGAAAAGAGAGGGCCATATTTTTTATAATGAAAGAGAAACAGTTAGATTAAGAAATAATAATCATTTTCAAAATAAATATTTAGAAGTTGGAAAAGTCAGCATCAAGGGGACAGATGGCACATCTTGGGTTGGTCAGAGGAAGCCATTCCATGCACGTTAGGTATCGTCACTGATTGCATGGCTTCTCTCTTTTATAGTTTTTATTAATTAATACATTAAATTATAGAGATTATGGACCTATATGGGTCCTCATGATGAGTTTCTCTTTTTATATTGTAGCAGCCAGCTTTAGTTACCACTCTAAATTAGGGTTTGGCTCCTCTCAAGCATCTCCTTTTGTATCTCTAATCTTCATCACCAATCACATTAATTCTGCCACACATTTTCCATTAAAGGGTACGATCCAGTTAGTTTCTTTCTAGCATATTATGAATATATGATTATTTAATGACCAACTCGATCCAATTCTTTTAATTAGAATCCATGAAGGATTGATCTGGCTTGTTTTTCCATCTGATTCTTAATTATACAAAGCTGATCACAAAACGTACATTCAAGTTAATTTCCTTAAAGTTATATATATAGATCATGCATATATTACAAACGCTGAAGAAATATTAATACAAACCGGGAATATTTTAATGCAACTTCTCATTTTGATGTTTACAATTCAATCCATTAATACTTGATCGATTTAATCACTCTAGACATGTATGTCTGTTTGTAATGTAGCAGACATATATTTTAGAACATCTATTTAATTATTGGAAATAATTAATACTGATAATCTTTTTTAGCCTGTAATATTCAACAAAGGGAATCATTGACAAATTCCAGGATTTAGACTTAATTTATTAAAAGCAGTTCAAACAATCGAACTAGCTAGAGTTCTGTAGAAAAAGAAAAAAAAAATTGAAGGGTACAATCACAACACTAATACAATATTATTTTAACAAACAACATTCAAAATATATATGAGGATATATATATTTAAAAAATATTCTTAACTCAATTTTAATTAACAAACAACAAAAAAAAAAAAAAAAAAGAATCTTGGATTGTTCGAACATTGCAATTTGAAACAAACGAATATTAGTTTGGATGATAAGCTCGATATGATTTTTAATTACATTTTAGTTGTTTATAATTAACTTAAATATATTATGAATATTCTCTCTAATCCAAGAGAGAGATAGTGATCAACATTGAAACATGTAGAATTCTAATAATTAATTAAATATTAGTAAGACGTTATTGCCTATCTTAAAACTATAAATTAGAACAAGTAAACCGTGATCTATATAAGTGGATCAGATCTTAAGTAGTTTACACTTTACATGCATATATGTGTGTGTGTTCACAGCAGAGAATAAATTGTCTGTCAAACAATGATTAAGGTGGCCCGGAACAATTAGTAATGATTTTAATTTTCTAGTAAAAGGTGGTACGTAGGAATAGAGAGATTCAAAATGCATGATGTAATACTTGCATGCAGCAGGTAATGGTTGATCATTAATTGTTAATTTTCTTGTCTGTTTGCTTTGATTTATTGCCCCTTTCATGCAAATTTTATAAGTGGAGTCTCTTTCCACATGTGCATGAATATATATATATATATATATATATAGACACAAAAGACTTCCCACGTACAAACCCTTGATATAAGATTATAAACAAATTCACTTTTCATCCATTAGATTTTGATCCAAGGGATGTTATGTATTCTCTCTCCCGGCACACCGCATACATAACAGCCATTTGATCAAATCCATGAAAAGAAAGTTTGTATATAACCTTACATCAAGGGATTTGTATATGAGAAGTCTTATATGCCTACCGGCGAACAAGAAATATCCCCATTCAATATTTTCTTATGGTAATTCTATAACCCATAAAAAGCAGTCTAAAAATCAATCAAAAACATGGCAAGTGATTTGTTATGTGCACATGCACCTCATAAAATTTGTATTACAAAATATAATGATGATCATGATTGTAATGATAGAAACAATATAGATAGTTGATCAGTTTGATGACATGACAATAAAGAAACTCTCATATAATTGGAAAAGGACATGAAGAGATGTGACTCGTTTGACTATACATAGAGGGAGCTGGTTAGTCGTGAGGAAGTTTGGTGCAGCCAACGCTCTATATTTCTACCATCTTTTTCTTTGAAAATCACTCATCTGTATGCACACACTAGCTAGCTCATTCCTTCTTGTTTAACCTAGCTAATAGCTACACAGAATTCGTCAATGGCTTTCGTCTTTTCTTCCTTGTCCTGTATCATAGTATCACTCTCATCTAAGTAAAGTTGGAGAGAGACAGGAAGACAGCTCATATATAGCTGCCAGATCAACCCTAGAGATATTAATTTCACCAAATTATTACCTTACAAGAAAGAAAATATTGAAATTCTATGATACAAATAGTTAACACCGATTGGTACGTAGTTTATTAAAATTCGAGTGTTCGGAATTCTCATCAACTGTTAGATGAATCAAGAGTTCAAAATTACATATTATTCCTACTAATTAATAATCGATGAATATGTATAATTTCAATGTCTGATTTGGATTTTCCAATATATATCGTATCCATTGACTTACGCACATACATTGATACATATATATATTGAGTTGGACAGTGAATGTCATTGTTTTAGGGGAAATTTGTTCAGTTAATACTCTAAAATAATCCTCCTCATAATATGTAAATACATTCAACGGATAGAATCACCTCACGAAAAGAAGAACAGAAAAACTAATTAGAATGAATTTAAACAAGTTTATATAAATATCATATATGTGTATAAATACTTTTAATTATATGATAATCATAGTATGTGATCAGTGGGTGTTTCGATATAGAATATGAAGATGGATGGAGGGTGCAATTTGTCGATATAAAATTAATTTGATTAATTTTCTTACATCAGAAGCTACTTTCTTTCAAACCTAAACTCACATCTGTCCATGAATGGCCAGACCCACAGACACAGTCAAACGAACAAGGACGACAATTAAGTGATCACAAAACACAATATTATTATTATTATTATTATTATTTTCTCTCTTTCCTCTTTTTTCCTCCTTCACTTACCTCATTTGTAGTCTCTTACAAGTTTTACTCTTAAAAGAAACCCTAAAAATCTTCTGGTCCAAGAAACCAAAGATTTTTCAAGGAGAGATCAGACAAGAGAGATTACTTGTTCAACTAGGGTTCCTTGTCGGCCGGACCACCTTGAAATCATCAAAATTTAAAAGGAGGGTTTGATTAATAAATAATTTAATTAGAGGTTAATTGACTGATGTCATGACCTTATAAACAGTGTATGTTTTTTGTTAGACTTTAAATAATATATATGTTTATCACAGTTATAGCGTCAGCTAATTATTAAACAAGTGATGATCATTTGCTTAATCTCTTAAGTTTCTACCCAATACATCTAAACTCGGACTTTCTATACTTGTCTTGCCACGTGTGTGTATATATATATATATATATACGGTGGTTCTCTAGTAAGGACGTTCTGAAATTATAAGTCAAGGACGTCCAACCACAGCCACATATGACACATTCATATTGGGTGTGGGTATTTGTTAATGTGGGGCTATGAGCTCACTGTGAATGTGTGGCTGTGGTTGGATCGTACGTCCTAAAATTATAAAGTCAGGACGGTCATGATTAGAGAAGTATTATATATATATATATATATAGTCTTTCTACTGTCAATTCGTCCTGATATAAAATATATCAGGACGAAGAATGTGAACCATAGATTATAGAGAAGTTTTGACAAGTGTATACACTTTGAGTCAAAGTATGTAAATCTAATGGTCATATTTTTCGTCCTGATATATTTTATATCAGGACGAACTGACAATAGAAAAATTGTATATATATATATATATATGATTCTCTCTTAATTAATCTAGAACAGCCCCATTTTATATTCTTAATTTTACCCTAAATAACATTAATTGGTCATTGATTAATTAAGTTGCCTTTCTTGGAATGATCGACATGAAGAAATAATTTATACTACTTCTTTCAAAAAAATTTTTTTTTTTTTTTAAAGAAAAAGGAAGAACTTTCAAATGGTTAATTAGTTGACAAAATGAGGTTGGCTCTATCATAACCCTCTCACAGTCTCACATCTGCATCCATGAGGTTACGTGTTTAAGTCATGCCCCTTCACCCAATCTCAAAATATTGTAATAGCTCAACAACAAAAAATTAATCCTTTCAAGGAAGAGAACTTTAGGTGTGATAGGGAAATTAAGTTTCATTTGCAACAGGAACTTAATTCTTGATTTGTATATGGAACTCACATAACTGGTTTTAATAAACACTATAATCACACATCAATCATTTTTATTTCATTTTCCCTCATTTGGATTTTGGATTAGTAAAAGGCTTCAAATTCAATAATGAGATGAGGAAATTTATCGGACTTCAAATCAATATTGGATGGAGCTTTGAAATGATGAGTTAGGATTCTCTCCTTACCTTTTCTTTTCCTGGTTTTTTTTCACTTGCATGACAGAGAAAGAAATCAATAAATCTTGATCGTGTATTTTCTTTTATGCTTAGATGTCAATATCTACTGAAAAGTTAAGAGAAAAAAAAAAGACAAGAGAGGATCCTGGTCCTAAAAAGATATATGCCTGGTTCTAAAGAATAAATATAACCTTTAATTTCATTCAAAAATATTTGACTTAAAAAATCCTACCTCTATTTCAGCTGGTAGATAGACGAGCTTGGGACTTGGGCAAATGACTCCCGGGTCAGCGGCTCGAATCCTACCAATGGCGAAAGTTTTCAAAAAAAATACCTGGTCCCGAATTAATAGATATTGTAAAAAAAAAAAAAAAAATTATAAAAAAATCCTACCTCTATTAGTGTTAATAAGACATTAATTAATAGCTAGGCTCAACATCTTCTATTGACCATCATAATCATGTATTAGTTAGAGACTTATAGTTTAAAAAGATGGAAAGAAGAAAGCAAAAAAAATAAGGAATATTAGAGGTTGATGATCTTTCTCTTTGTATTAAGAAAGTTATTAAAATAAACCAAGAATATTGGATTAAAAAGTGACAATGACACTTACTTCCAAGCATTAATATTCCATTAAACAAATGTAAAAACAGTTAATTAGAAAATTAATTAATTAATTAATTATATATAGTTAAATTTGTGTATTTCGTCTACTACACGTGAATAGTATTAGAGAGATCAAGCATCAAACACACCAACTTCAACCCTTTTCAAACTATTCACAGCCCAACAACCCTAATTCATCATCAAACCCTAATTAATTAATTAATTCATAAATTAACAATAATATTAAGTGGGGTATTGAATCTATGCTAATTTCATCATATCTTTACCATTTCAATGATACTTACGTGTGGAAAAGTTCACTTTAATCGAGCTTGAAACCCTATTGGACTTCACTTAAGTGCCCACACGGTTTGTTTTAATTTTAATTTGTTTCACTAATTGGTTAATTAATTTAATTGTTTATGTTTTCTTCTGAAATGACATTTGAGACGTGGAGTCACTCATTGTTAATTAATTGGTATCTTCTTTGTTACTCATCATCTAGTTTTTTCTCAACTGTTTTGTCTAAATTTATAGAAAATCATCATGGGATTTTTATAAGCAAATTAATCATCTTTAAAATATGTTATTTTGGGCATCAACTACTACGTTTTGATTGTTGGCTTAACTTCCATCGGCTCTGACATCAGAATATAACAGCTAAGGACAATGAAAGATACTGATCGAAATTGACACTTAATTGATGATTACTGTTTCTTAATTAAATTATATTATGCTTGCAACAAATTAAGTTTAATTTAATGTCATTGACATGTATTGAACACTGCACATACAATCTAGCTACTAATTACTACAAGAGCTCATGCATGCATGATCTATTTCAGATTAAAAATCAATCACCTATACTTAATTAATTAATTACATATGATCATGGATCTATCTACATAACCACATATTCTCTTCGTGTGCAATTTTATAAAATAAATTGTGAATTGTAACACTGACCACGCCAGTGTCATCATACATATGCTATTTTATTTTTTGTATTATTACTCGTGCACTTGACCTATTTATTATATAATTAATTTACACACATCTATATAAATAATTAGACTTATTTTCATTAATCATTATTATTTATCCTTCAAAATTCATGCTAATTATATAAATAATTAGACTACCTAAGATTAATTTTAAGAAAAAAAATCATATATGTAGTTAGACTATGAACAACCATATATTGTATTAGAAAAATGTCTATATTTAGCAACTTTTTATCCAACTTAACTTTAGATAAATACAACAATTACATACTTAAAATGATCATCCACTAATTAGAAAAATCTCTGTATATATGTAACAAGTTGGGTTTTGGTTGAACAATAATATTCAAATGAACTTAATTGTAAAATTGTTATTTTATGAGATGCAAAACTAAAAGAAATAAATAATGAAAATCTTCTAGCTATAGCCAACTAACCAAACTATTAATTACATTATAAAGAAATCAGTGCATAAATATCAAAATTATCAAATGCGTATCTCGCACGTTTTTTTTGTGTGGGATACAAACTCTGTAATATTACATAATCAAAATCGAATGTGTGTGTACATACATTAAAAGATTGCATCGAGGAAGAAGAAAGTTGGGACTCTCTATTGATCATTTATCTAAACTTTTATAAGATTGCATTATGTTAAAAAGTTTGTAATTGATTATTATTAAGAAAGATAATTTTTAAAAAATTAAAAAAAAAAAACCTAGCTAGCCACTTATTACTTTTAACAAAATTATGTCACAAGTTGATCTTTAAGATGAGTAAAGAATTGTGGTTGATGAAAATGATATACGAAGACGGGATGATATTGGCCCGATGATATATCTTTCACACCTACTCCATGAGGTTGCGTGTTCGATTCGTATCCCTCCTCCCAAACCCGAATTTATTATATATAAAAAAAAGTACAAATTCACAAATCACATCCATTAATAATAGAGTAGCAACATTTGCACCCCTGAAAAACTATATGTGCACCATTTTTTGTATGTAGACCCCAATCAAATTTTTAAGATATGATATTTTGTAAATACACCCCATACATTACCAAATATGCCCTTTCTTTTAATTTTTAAAAATATTATAAAATATTTAAAATCTCTCTCTCTCTCTCTCTCTCTCTCTCTCTCTCTCTCTCTCTCTCTATATATATATATATATATATATATAATATACATAATTAAAATCATAGCATTGCAAAACCAACTAAACTTACATAAACAAATGGGATTTTATACAATTTTTACACAAACAAAGTCATTAAAATTATTATTAGATCTAAGAGTTTCTTCTTCTTCTTCTTATTTCCTTTATAAAAATAAATAAATAAATAAATAAAATAAAATAAATAAAATAAAATAATAAAATAAATAAAATAAATAAATTTTGTAATAGCCATGGTTCCATTTTTCCAGGCAACCGCTACGTTCTCCATTTTCACATTTATAATGGAGGGACAACAATTCCAGGATTTTATACAATTATGCCAAGGTTAATATGATAAATATATATATATATATATATATATCGAATTTAAAATGGAAGAGGCAACAGCCTTCCATAGTTCCATCTTCATTTTAGGCTTGGAAGTTCACCCATTTATTGATTTGGATTTTTTGTTTTTCATTACTAATTTTATTTTATTGCTTCCTTTTTTTAATTTGGTTTAGTTAGTCAACTATTCAAAATAGTAAAATAGTTATAAAAATTATTATTTACATAATTAAAATATTAATAATTTAATTTAAGTGTAATATTGAAATTTTAAAAATATATAAATTTGAGATGTATATACAGTTTTAAAGAGGTGCAAATATTGTCACTTTTAATAATATTATTTTGAGCCAAACAAGCCCAATCTAAGGCCCAACTCTACAAACAAAAGAAACCAAGAGTAAGCTAACCCATTTGTCTCCTTCAATTGAAAACAACAATTTTGGGTCCAATTAGATTTAATAGATTTCAATCGTACAGTGGGGCCCATAAACATAGGTCCAATCTTATTTGAGAATTTTTATGTTTTTATGAGACAACTTAACAGTTTGATATTAAGGTCCACGATTTAATTATAAATTATAAATAATGCAATTTATACTTCTTTTACATCATAAAGATGCACTATATCTAGAGTTGATAGAAACATAAGATCTTGTTCCATATAAAATTCATTTATTATCATCAATTTTATTCTCCCCTCCTAATAAATTAATAATTTTTGTAAGATATAATAACTTGAATTTAAACTTGTTCGTTGTTTTAACAACAATAAAAATTAAAAATCTAGTCTCTTCAATATTTCTAACATGATAATCTCATATTTACGAACAGAAATAGATTGAATTCTAAGTTAATAAGAGACATACTGATATTATTGATACTGAAAATAGGTAATCAATTATCATCATCCTATTAATCATATCAAAATGATACAAGATGACTAAAAACAAAATACAATGATTATGCGTAAATTCATAGAAGAAGAGAATTAATTGAACACATACCTTGTATACATGTCAACATAATCTCCTGTAAATCTCTGTAAGACTACTCCATATATATGTCCGAAAAGCATGGACAATGGAGGGAGTAGAGGCTGCTGGAGAGAGAGAGAGAGAGAGAGAGGTCATAATAATGTAGCAATCTATATATGTTGAGAAGAGGAAAATGCTTGAATGGTTGGGAGTTTGGAGAGATGATAAAATAAAGAGAGGAGCAAGAATCAAGATGTATTATTGTTCTATTACATTAAATTAGTTATTAAACAACTTGATAATTGGATTTAATCTATAAAGAATCAGGTCAAAGCTTGAAAAAGCAAATCACATGGTGGGATTTGGTAACAAGGGATTGTTAGTACACAATAATAACATCTCAATAATAGCATGACTCTTGCACGTCCACAAGATGGGTTGACTAGGTGATAAAACTCCTCACACATACATACAAACTAAAGGTTGTGGGTTCAAGTCATGCACCCTTCTCTAATCTCGAAATATTGTAATCTTAGTAAAGGCGGTTAATCTCGTTAGGTACTGACAGACTCCTGATCTAGATTTCAAAACAATCTCACATACTTGCCATGATCTCCTCCATCTGATCTTTGATCATATTCATATTCTACATCAATTCATGATCAAGTGCAAAGTTCAGCTTCACCAGTGAGGACCCACATAGTTGAAATAATAACATAAGGATATTCCTAACTAACAACAAATCAATCTCATGCTAGCTACCAACCCAAACTTTTGACAAGGCAGCTGGGAAGAGAAGAGTCACTTGACCTTTGATCAAACCTGCAAAAGGCAATATATATTAAGGAAACAAATCCAGGGTTTTCAAACAAAACTGGTAAAGAATAAAGATCCCATCTTTAATGTCAAAGGCTAACAATAAAGTCAAAAGTGTCTTTTTCTCACATGTACTTCATATACAGTTTTTACATCAGTTCATATAATCCCAACAATTGTTTGTGTGATCTTGATCACCAACTGCACTGCTAAAGTGCTAATTGGGTTTGATTAGCAGAGGAAATCAATCATCATATAACAATTTCAACAATTTTGAATATGAATCCAAATGAAGCTCTGCAGAATCTAGTTGAGGCAAATTTACTAATTGAAACATGTAGTTCAACTTACTTAATTAAGCAACCAGCCACGTTATAAGCTAGCTACTTGAAGATTTTGGCTCTTTACAGGCTTTTATACTTAAAAGAGGAACAAACCTACCAACAACAACATTATACACAAAAATTGTCTTATGAAACAAAATACAACCACTGATTTAGAGAACCTTTTCTTGAACAATTGAAGTACACGAATATGCATTCTGTGAGCAGATTGGCTCATGCAGATTTCTCAGCTTCTGCTGCTTCTGCAGCTGCCTCTTCCTCTTGCAACTTCTTCAAGGATGGAGGTGGTCTTACAACAATGCTTTTCTTCCATTGTCGATCCAGCTTTCTTGACAACCTCTTGTTAATTCCCTCCTCAAGCTCTCTTTCCCGTCTGACGGTAAGCATGCGGGCAATCTGTTAATGGAAAAAGAACCTTTCCAATTAGAATGATAGTAGGATACTAAACCCAAAGGTTATTATATATATAAAGAGCCGAGACTCCAAAGCATCCTGTAAAATTTCACAAACGGCAGACAGACACAACAAACAATTCAAGCCTAATGAACCACTAAGCAGTGACTCTGTTGCTTGATGAAATGAATCCAGCACTAAAGTGGAGGTAAAGAGTTTACAGTGGCAATTGAGGTGGGATTATAATTTGTTTTCGGAGAGAGTATTTACTATTTATCCTACCCTCAACCCCCTTCTATTATCCCCATCCCGAAAAAGATTCAATGAGCATGCAAGAATAGCCTAAATCACTCAAATGCATATATAAAGTTTTGATGGTGAATGAAAGTGCATAAAGGAAAAAGAGAGAAAGAGAGACAAAATTAAAGGAGATATTCATTACTGATGAAAGACACCGCATTCACATTCAAGGGATGCTACAATTGCTCTTGTCGGTTTGCTATGCATCTCAGGCATACAATTCAGGTCAAGAACACATAGGTGTCACTCCTGATCAAACTTGAGATTACACAAAAAATGGGGCGCTGAGACACCTAATGCAACTTAACACAATTGAAATGATCCTTTCACTCTTTCTTTGATCCCAACCCAAATCACACTTACACGGAATGAAAATAGAATGGCAAAGCTCTCATCCAAAGTTAACACAACCTTATATCAGCCATCTCTAGAGAGCACAATGAGTTCTGTTTCACCATTTCATTATATGTAGTTAACACACCTGCAGCTCGAACATACGGTGTTAAAACTCATAGTAAACATAATTCTACACTTTTCCATCTCGTAGAAGTAGAGCTACATCTATCGTAACCACAACAGCCTTATCTTGCATCCACTATTTCTCTAATTTTGTTAATACTTCTCCTGATACCGTTGGTGGCTATGGGCATTGCTGTATATTGCTAAAGCCATATCGACTGTAGATTCCTTCGTTGTAATTCATTAACATACAACGAAAAACTTGTTTAACATACTTGTTTCGTGTAAACTAATAAGTTCAAAAATCACCCTCTTCAAAGGCCTTCTCAAATGAAAAAAGTTTAAATTTACTACATCTATTAGCACCAATAATCAACATTACTTATTCACTTCCATTTCTCAATAGAATAAACACGAATTCTCCAAAATTCATCAATTCTATGATTATCTCACTCTTACTCACAACTAAAAAAAAAAAAAACAGTTTTTCAACCAAAAAATACACAAACTTTAGACGATTAATAATGAACCCAGAAAGGAAAAATTCAATTTTGATGAAAAGTAGAAAACTAGAGGAACAAGACAAGAGAGAGAGAGAGAGAGAGAGTACCCTTTTGCGCATTCGACGGAAGTCGCTAGACTTGAACTCATTGCGGACCGATTTCTGGAGGCGGAGCATGAAGAGCTCACCCTTCAAATCAACCACCTCCTCGTTGATTTCCTCCGTCGACTTGGCTCTTATCTCTTCCAATTCTTGATCTCTCTTCGCCATCATAACCACCGACGAAGGACGGCCCCTTGACGACTGCAGTTGCAGAGGGGCGCGAACGGGCCACGAATGACGGAGTTGGACGCCGTTGAAGGAGGGTTTAGGAATTTGCGAGGTAGGTTTTGGAGGGAAAGTGACGGTGGTCGGCGAAGCAATGGAGTGGCTCAACATCTTCGCTGATGTGTTGATTTTTGTTTCGTTGGTCGCGTTCTGTGTCTCTCAAGTCTCTACTTCACTGTCAAGGATTGTAATTGTAGATAAGGCTGCTTCGTCTTTTTTTAAAATTAAAATAAAAATATTTATTTTCTTCTTCATTTTATTTATTTCTTTTTTAAGGAAAAAAACATTATATATAAAAATTTAATAAATTTATATTCCAAACTAATTATAATTATTGATAATCAATTATCCATCAATCTTTGATAGAATTAAATTTTGTCATTAAAAATAATTAAATTTTATGTAAATAAATAAATAAAAGAATAAAATTTTGATTTCGAATTCAAAAGTTTAATGTGTGACTTTTAACTTAAGAGTTTATATAAATTAAACATTGATTTTATTTAATTTTATTATTATTTGATTTTAATTGCATATTTATTTTATCACCTCATATAAATTAGAAATATTTCTTCCTCCAAACTAATGCAATGCAAAATGATTTTTATGCATTTGACCTTGTGTACCAAATTTAACTAACCTAGACCTTTCCTTCCCCTTTGATAACACGTACAAATTTAATGCTAATTTCTTCAATGTTGTCTTTCTATATTGTAAGCTATGCAATAATTCCATAAAATCAAATTAATATATTTTACAGATTTCAGACCTTATAAAAACCTCAATTTGTATATTTTTTACAAACAAAATCAGCAATAATATATCAATAAAATACCGCACTCAAATCTGATACCATACCATCATTGTTATGATAATGTTTTTTTTTTTTTTTTTAACATTGTTATGATAATGTTATTCACCTAGAGATAACCATCGAACTACATTCATATAGACCTAACAAGGTTCCGGTTTGAATCGTGAAATCGGAATAGGAACCGGAAAGAACCGGAAAAAACCGGAACCGGAACCGGAACCTGAACCAGCGGAGGCCGATTCCGATTCCGATTCCGATTCCGATTCCGATTCCAGTTCCAGTTCCAGTTCCAGTTCCAGTTCTAATTTTTGAGGAACCGGGCAGTTCGAGCGTTATTTTTTATTATATTTTTTTTTCAAATTTTTTTGGGCTGACCATTGGGCCCAACGGTTACCCCACCTTTTTTTTTTTTTTTAATTTTATTTTCTTTATTTTCTTTTTCTTAACCCAACCCCTCCCCCCCGGTCAACATTTTTTGGGATGCCCCCCCCCCCGGTCAGCATTTTTTGGGCTGACTATTGGGCCCAACGGTTACCCCACCTTTTTTTTTTTTTTTAATTTTATTTTCTTTATTTTCTTTTTCTTAACCCAACCCCCCCGGTCAGCAGGCCGTTGGGCCTCCAACGACTACCCTACTCTCTTTTTTATTTTCTTTTTCTTATCTATAAATAAAACCCCCTCCCCTCCGCGTTTCATTTTTCCTCACACCAATTTCCTCTCAATTCTCTCTATTCTCTAATTCTAATTTCTCTCTCAATTCTCCAACACTCTCAATCTCCAACTCTCCAAGTTTCCAAGGTTTTTAATATTTATTTCATTTTGCAATTGTTTTATTTTAAATTAATTTTATTTGCATTTTGCAATTTATTTTATTTGCAATTTATTCTATTTGCAATTTATCTTATCTCCAATTTATTTAATTTCCAATTAGTCAATTACTGAGTTTCCAATTTCATTTATTTGCAATTACTAGTTTACTACCTACTATTATTCTTCTAAGTTTCCAATTCTCTCCCAATTTTATTTTTAAATGGCAAGTGGTGGAAATGGAAGGGGTCACGGCCGTGACGGTCCTAGGCTTTCGATTTCGATGAAATGTAAGGGTACTATGATCGATAATCTCGATCATAACGACTCCACCTATCACGAATATCTACAACGCCGGGCCTATGCTGAAGACCTAGGCCTAAACTGTCCTACTCCCCCTCTAACAATTTCAGAACCTGATCCCAATGACACCACCCCCAATTTGGCAAGCCAGTCAGAAAATATGTCTAATATTGATGCACCTCCGAATTTTGATTTTGATCCACCGGAAGTGAAACTAGAAGAGGAGGAAGATCTGATACAGAAGTAGAGCAAATCTGATCTCTTCATCAAACATATGAAGAAAGTTAGGAAAGAAGATGGAAGCTATGTAGCGGCTTGCAATTACTGCACCAAAGTATATAAGTGGAGCAAATCCGGAGGATATGGCACTTATCGGAAGCATATTTCAACCAAACATCTAGAAGCAAAGACCAAAACGAGGTCACAATCACAAATTCCCAAGTACGCTACTTCTAACCAACAATTATTTCGTTATACTGATGAACAAAATAGAGAAGAATTAGCTAGGATGGTAGCAGTAGAACACTTATCATTCAGTTTTGGTGAAAGGGTTGGTTTTATTAACTATTGTCGACGAGCATTAAACCCTGCTGCATGTCGTGTCCCTATAGCCACGCTTACACAAACACTTGAAAAGATTTATTTAAAAGAAAAAAGAAAGATAGAAAAAAATTTTAAAAAATATAATGGTCGTGTTACCGTATGTGCCGACATATGGATTGACCATTGGCAATCGCATTCATACTTTGGTGTCACTTGCCATTTTATGGATGATGCATGGACTATCCAAAAAAGAATTCTTGCATTTAGAGTTTTTGATGATGCACACATTGCTCAGAATATTTTTAGACAGCTTAGAATTATTTTTTCAGAGTATAATATTGAAAACAAATTTTTTGCAATTGGTTTTGATAATGCTTCTTCCAATACCGCTGCTATTCCATCTTTAATTGATTTATGCAAACCCTATCTTGGTGGTACATTTTTTCATCAAAGGTGTGCATGCCATGTTTTAAATATACGTGTTCAAAAAGGATTAGAAACTCTTGAACATTTTATTCTACCTATTAAAAAAGCCTAATGTTTTTATGGAGACATTCTTCTACAATGAAAGCATGGTTCTTCTACAATGAAAGCATAGGCAATATATTGTAAACAAAATGGTAGACGTGTCGTTAAATTTCCTCGTGATGCTCCAACACGTTGGAATTCTACTTATAAATTGCTCGCTCAAAGTTATAAGTATAGGGATTTATTAGTTTCTTTTATTCAATTTCATGTTACTCACATTGACATTTATCAAGCTCATTGGGATGCTTGTTATAACGTTTTCAATTTGTTAAAAGTTTTTTATAATGCTACAAACAATTTATCTATTGTTTATTATCCTACAACACATTTATTTGTTATTGAAAGTCTTAATATTGCTGGTGCATTTTCGGTTTGTGAATCCGACATGGCAATAGCTGAAGCCGTTAAAGCTATGAAGGTAAAATGGTTAAATTATTATAAGGAGTTTCCAAATATTTATTTGATTGCCATGGTTTTTGATCCACGTTGTAGATTAGAGCATTTGCGTTATTATCTAAAAGGTTATTATGGCGTCAAAGGTTTAAATATTGAATATGATGTTGATGCATGTTATGATAGAGTTAAGAAATTATTGTATAATTTATATGATGAATATGTTACAGTTTATGGATCCTCAGTGAACTTAGATGCTACACGAACACAAACTGCATCTCACCCCCCATCATCCTCCTCCTCCAGATTTTTGAATTTAGGGTATAGTATGTTATAAAAAAAAACCTAGATGTTCTTCATCACGCTCCGGTTCGTATTCCGAGCTTGAATCTTATCTAAATGCTTCTTTTGAGTTTATAGAAGATACGCCAGGGAAAAAATTTGATATCTTACAATATTGGAAAGAGTACGCAAGGTACTATCCAATCATGGCTATGATAACCAAAAATATTTTTTCAACACCAGTTTCTATAGTGGCGGTGGAACAAGAGTTCAGCGCCGTAGGGAATATCCTGGATGAAAAGCGTTCGTGCTTGACTTCGAAAGCACTACAAATACAGGTTTGTGTAGATGATTGGATGAAGGCGCAATATAGACAACAAGAACTCGAGCAGGAGCCAACGTATGATTTCTTCAAAGATGACGAACCTGAAACTGAAGCAGTGGAGCCGGAATAGCATATGCGGTATTGCGGTCATGCGGATCACGCCATCACGACAACAATTAGTCCACGACATCACCAAACGTCCAAACCTGTAATAAAAGGTAAGAGAACTATATGACCTTTGATTCCTTTAAACCCCCCAAGAGGATATATAGGCAACTTAATTGTGGTAAAAATTAAGTGCAAGGCTAATAACTTTACATTTTTTTTAGTTTTATTTTATTTTAATTTAATTTTGTAATTTGTAATTTATTTATTTTATGTTATTTTCGAATTTCGGTTGACCCAATTTCCAAATACCCAATGAAATGTAATTTGTCATTTTGTCATTTTGTTTAGTTTTATTTTAATTTAATTTTGTAATTTGTCATTTGTTTATTTTATTTTATTTTCGGGTGATCCAACTTCCAAGTTCCAACCCAATGAATTTTATTTTATTTTGTTTTGTAATTTGTCATTTATATATTTTATTTTATTTACAATTACAACTTACAAGTTACAAGTCTCTATTTTTGTTTTTTGTTATTAAAAATAATAAAAAATAATAAAAAATAAAAAAGGTTCAAAACCGCCAGTTCCACCAAACCTTGGGATCGGAACCGCCGGTTCGGAACCAAAACCGGAACCGTGTTAGCACTGATATTTCATACAATACAAGGCATGAACTAAACCTCCTAAATTATTATATTCTTTTATAAATGTCTTATAATATTTATTATTGATCCTCGACTTACTTATTAAGTTATTATAGACTTTAATAAATATATTATAATGAATTGTATTCAAATTTGATGTCAAAATCTAGTATCTAAATGATGTGGCATCACTATAATCTATTCATTTAAATCATATAAATATAATATAATTTAAATGAAAGAATCATAGTAATGCCATATCATTTGGACACCAAATTTCGATAAAGTAGCATTATTGAAAAATATAATATATTTTCTTTTTATTTAGACTTATCGACACTAGACCCCTCTGAATTGTACGTGAATTTGCAATGTGCCCACTAATTTTTTTTTTTAGACGTTAAACCCCCTGGACTCTCATTTTCTTTGCACCACCTTTATGTAGACGCCCCCTCTCAGGGGGCAATAAAACAAGTTGGTGCAAAGAAAAGGAAAGTTTAGGGGGTTTAATGCCTAAAAAAAACATTTAGGGGGCACATTGTAAATTCACATATAATTTAGGGAAAATTACACAAACTTACCCTAACGTTTCCCATTATGGCATAATATTCAACTAATGCCTTTAATTACACAAATAACCCCTCATGTTAGTCAACTTTAGTTAAAAATAGCCATTGACCATGATTTTTTTTAAAGCCCAAAATTGTCCCTGCACTTTATTACAAAAAAAATCTTAATTGCCATTTATTTAAAACATTATCTACTTTAAATTATTATAATATAAAGAATAAATACTAAACATAATCCCTTTTTAATAAAAAAAAATTCAAAAATAATATATTAAAAACAAAACAATTTAAGAAAACGTTATTTAAAGAAAATATAATTTAATAATATATTAAAAACAAAACAAAAAAAAAACGTTATTTTGAGCAAATATAATTTAAAATTATGCAAGTCCAATATGAATAGTGGTAATGTGTTACATATTTTAAAATTTTTTTTTTGTTTTTATTATATTATTTTTGAATTTTTTTTATTTAAAAATGATTATGTTTAGTATTCTAAACACAAATATAAATAAAATCGTCAAGAGTTTGAAATAAAAATATAATCATTTGTCATAATAAAATACAGTAGCACCGAAAATTTATTCAATGTTCATCTCTATAAGACAAAATAATTTAACTCAATATAAATTACGCATTATATTTTGGTTCAAAAATTTTAAAAAAATATACTAAACATAATCCTTTTTAAATAAAAAAAAAATGTTTTAAATTTTAAAAATATGTAGCACATTACCACTATTCATATTGGACTTGTATAATTTTAAATTATATTTTCTCAAAATAACCTTTTTTTTTTGTTTTTTTTAATATATTATTAAATTGTATTTTTATCAAAATAACGTTTTCTTAAATTGTTTTGTTTTTAATATATTATTTTTGAATTTTTTTTGATTTAAAAAGGATTATGTTTAGTATTTATTTTTTATATTATAATAATTTAAAGTAGATAATGTTTTAAATAAAGGGCAATTAAGATTTTTTTGTAATAAAGTGCAAGGGCAATTTTGGGCTTTCAAAAAAAAATCATGGTCAATGGCTATTTTTAACTAAAGTTGACTAAAAGGAGGAGTTGTTTGTGCAATTAAAGGCATTAGTTGAATATTATGCCATAATGGGAAACGTTAGGGTAAGTTTGTGCAATTTTCCCTATAATTTAAGGGGTTAAGCGCCAATTAATCTTTTATTTAAGCTCAAGACTTATTATCTTACTAAATCAATTGGATACAAAGTCAAATTTTGCTTACAACAAATATTAAAACAAAATTAATTTAATATAAGTGTTTTTTTTTTTTTTTTTTTTACGGTATCTATCTATCTATCTATCTAGACTATGTATATATATATATTTTTTAAGTTTTTGCCATTGGTAGAGATGCACATTTGGGGAATGGGGATAGAGATGCATATAGGTCCCCCATCCCCATCCCCATCCCCACTTCCTAGACCTTTCCTCCATCCTTCCCCCCCCCCCCCCCCCCCCCCCCCCTCTCATTTTCCCCGTTTTTTTTTCCCATTTCCCCCGTTCCTCCATTTCCCCATTTCCCTATTTGACTAAAAATTATAAATTAAACTAAAAAAATAAACATTCCATTACAAATCTTGAAAGGAGATTTTTGATTTAAGTTTTAGGTTTTGTCTTTAAAAAGAGTAAATGAGTATATATAGTTAGAGTTTTCAAAGAATAAAAAAAAATAAAAATATATATATTATAATTATATTTATATATGTTTGGGGGAAATGGGAATGGGGACCTTCCCCCATCCCCATCCCCATCCCCATCCCCATCCCCATCTCCATCTCAATATAATTGTTAGGGTAGGGGGATGGGGATGATATTTTCATTCCCACCCCCCCACCCCATTTCCTAATTTTTCCTATAAATAAAAAATAAAAAAAATCCTCAAATGAGGATGGGGATGGGGATGTGGGAATTTAGGGATCCGAGGAAAATGTGCATCTCTAGTCATCGGTAGGATTCGAGCCACTAACTTGGGAGTTATTTGCCCAAACCCTAAACTCATCCAGAGCTACACCCCGAGGGCGAACAAAGTGTATTTGAAAATAGGGATATTATTATTTTCCACCCTCACTTTTGAGGTATTGGTCATTTTGCACCCTCAGTTAACATTCATTACCATTTTGGATCAAATTACTATTTTACCCTTTTATTAATTTAAAAAAAAAAAATTCAATTTCATCTCCATCTTCAATCTCCAAACCCATAAACACCATCATCATCCAAACCCATGCCCCTTCATCATCAGTCTTCACCATCACACCCAACCCAGATCACCACCATCACCATCACACCCAACCCAGATCGCCACCATCACCAACCCAGCCCAGATCGCCACAAAAAACTCACCAAATCCAAACAAAATCACTGCTTGATATCTTGTTTAAGAAAATAAAATCAGAAATTTGATATAAAAACCCAAATCACCACCAGAAATCATTAATTTAAAAATAAAAATAAAACTCAGAAATCGTAACACTCTCAACAAAAATTGCCACAAATTCATCATAGATCCATCACAAATTGTTTATTTCAACTTAAAAAAAATGCAAAAAACAAACAATAAAACCGACTGAAAAAATCACCACCATATCTCACCATTATAATTGCCACCACTAAAAAAAAATTCATCATCACCAACACTAGAAAGCAACACACCGATTTGGAACCGGCAAAAAAAAAAAAAAAAAAAAAAAACCCAGAAAAACGACCCAACCTAGAAAATCGAACCCACGATGATTGAATGTTTGAGAGAGAGAGCGATTGATTTCCAAAGAAAGAAAAAATCAAAGAAAAGAGAGAGAGAGAGAGATCGATTGATGGTGAGAGAGAGAATAAGATTGATTTAATTTTGTTTTTAATTTTGTAAGAGAGAAAGAGGGAGAGAGGTGGAGTTGGTGGTGAGTGGTGGGGATGATGACTGGGTGGAGATGATAGTGGGGTGTGGGGACGATGATATCAGAATGTGTGAGAGGGAGAGATTATAATTTTATATTTTAATTGTTTTTTATTTAATTTAATAATGTTTATTAATTTTACTACTTCATTTATTATTATACCCTTATTGATTTAACAGAAAAATAAAAAAATTTAACGGAATACTAACTGTAGGGTGTATTTTGACTATTAACTGAAATTATAGGGTGGATTTTAGCCATTACCCAAACTGGAGGGTGCAAAATGACCAATACCTCACAAGTGAGGGTGGAAAATAATAATATCCCTTCAAAATATTAACCAATATCTCCAAATTTACAAATCACAGGTTGGCAGCACGTGATATGTGATGTGGCAATAGCAAATTGACGGAGTGGCAATATAAATTTGAATTCATTTTTTTTTAGTATATATATTTATTTTCTTCGTCTCCTCTCCATTTATTTTTTTCCTCTCTTTATTTCACTCAACAAAAACAAAAAAAAAAAACCAAAAAAAAGAAAAGAAATCAATTTTGTTTTCTCCAAACAAACCCTAACGAATCCAATTCAATTCAAACAGACAAACCTAACGAATTCAATTCAAATCAATTCAATTCAAAACAGACAAGACCTCGTGTGTGTGTGTGTGTTGTTTATGGAGAGGGAATCGAATCACTGAGTAGAATCGAAGCGAGACGAGATCTGAGTGCGTGAGTGAGTGAGTAATGGGTGCTGCGGGCTCCAAACTCGAGAAAGCTCTCGGCGACCAGTTTCCCGAAGGCGAGAGATATTTCGGCCTCGAGAATTTCGGCAACACTTGCTATTGCAACAGCGTTTTGCAGGTCTCCTCTGTCGTTTCGTGATTGATTTCAATTTCTTTGTGTTATTCTTCTACTCACAAATTTTCTGATTTGTGCTGATGTTTGTTTTTATTTTTTGCCGTTTTTATTTTTGTTTTGACCAATTCTGTGCATTCTCTGGTTGTTTTAGGGATGTTTAGTGGTTTAGTTTAGATTCAAGTGTTTGACTTTGTTGTTTTTGCATCACAATACATAAATATATGATTCTTCTAGTATTCTTCGCTGATTGAGAAACAAAAACGATGAAATATGAAAACAAGTCCAAGACTTTTGAAATTGTAATACAGTCATATTATGTTTTCTTAAATATATGCTCAAGCTTCTTTTTTTTTTTTTTTTTTTTCTTTTCGTTTTTGTAAATTCTGAAGAAAAGTACTCAACAATAAAATTGGTGGAGTGATGACAATATTAAGGAAAAAAGAAAAGGGCATGTAATTTACCCGTTTCAAGTAAACTCATTTTGTGATAAAACTTATTATGAGTAGTATTGTATTGTGTGAGCTATTCATATCTAGTTCTACACACATTTTGCATTCACATGCTACATCCTTGATGTATATGCATGCTTGTTGCTTATTTTTAGTTTTACTTTAAAGTATTAGATATTGTTGTCTCTATTGGACTACTTGAAGTTGTATTGAGAATTTTAATGTTTGTAAAGAATTGAAATTTTAATGTTCTTAAAAGATATATGGTCAATATATAACTTACAGAATAAAGACGATACACTTTCTACTATAATTGTTGAAAACTGGTGTTGCAATAGTACCCTACCACTGCCTTTTTTAACTTCCCCTTCCTATGCAGGCACTTTATTTTTGTGTTCCATTCCGTGAACAATTGCTAGATTATTACGCAAATAATAAAAACATTGGGGATGCTGAAGAAAATCTCTTGACATGCTTGGCAGACTTATTTACACAGGTAAAGATCCACCAACTATGATAACATGAGCTACTACTCCATATTGTCACCGTCATCTTTTTCGAACCCACAAATCATGCCTGTTAAAAATGTGTACTTTCCCCTTTCATTATAGAGTAAGTTATTTATGCTTAATAATGTTGCTGCGAAATGTTTATACTTTATACAAACTACCATTTTTATCTTTGGGAATAGAGATTGCTTGCTTATTTGCTTACCTTTCCTTTTCTATTTTTGCTATTACATTGTGGGTGGCACATTTGCTCTAATGGTTTTCACGTTTCTCATGTCAAGATATATGCAATGACTTCATTTATAACTGTATAAGTATTCAGAACTCCTAATACTTGAATTGTTGATATGATCTATAATCTGTTTGAGTTGGTAACCAATGGAGATTTCTTTTTTTGGGTGGTATAAAAACTAACATTATTATTCCCAAATTGACTAATTTTTTTGCAATAAATGATTTGATTAAATAATGGAAGAACCTGGCTCTGCTTAACCAGAAGACCTCAATTATCTGAAAGAAACTATACTATGATGTAGCATTTTCTCTAAAAAAATAAATATAAAAAAAAAAAATCAGCTTAAAATCGTCTTGTCTGGCCATCAGATGATGCATGTCTTGCTGGTTTTCTGTTTCAAGATTCTCTTTGGAATAAAATTGTGCAGTTGAAAGCAATATATAATATATTTGTCTACCTTGTGCTTCTTTAAAGTTTATTTCATCGTTGTATTGCTTTCTTTGAAGGCAGCTTTCATGGGTTCTGTTTTTGCTACATTAGGTGTCGGTTAAGGCATATACTTATGACTTGACTAGAAGATCTTAGACTCCTGCCTACTATGTTTTCCTCTTTTGCTAGATCTGTGTTCCTCTATCTTGCGTTTTCTTGTGCTTTTTTTCATGTTATTTTTAATCAATAAATCAATTGAAGTTTTTTTGTAGGTGGTTTATTTATTTACGAACTTTTAGGTCTTTGATTGACTTTTTGGGAAATTCTCCTAGAAACTCAGTGCTTTTGTCCCATATATATGCAAATCTTAATTTATTGCACCACAGTTATTTTCTGTGCTTCTAATGCTTATCATCATTTATTATTTACCTTCTTTCTGAAACTGTGATATCCCATAATGGAATATGTGCAGTTCTTACATGTTTACTCTTTCAGCCTCGGTGCTGAGGCCAACAGTTGATTGTTCATTTTGTGTAGATAAGTTCGCAGAAGAAGAAAACAGGGGTCATTGCCCCAAAGCGCTTCGTACAGAGATTGAAGAAACAAAATGAGCTTTTCCGCAGCTATATGCACCAGGTATTTTTTATCCATATCTGATAAAATGGTTGTATTTGAAGGGCATTGACATATATATGAGAAAGGCTAGTGATGCTGGAGATAGAAATTATATTCAAAGCTAGCAAATGAAAAATAATTAGAGAAGTAGAGAAAATGGTACTGTTAGCCTTTTTGTGAGTTGTGACCTTTGAAGCTACAATACATGGCTTAGATGGGAAAATTTTGGAAGGTCCATAAAAGCTTGTAATAGTCTTTCGTCGCCCTACCAAATGAAAGAAGTGATTTCTTTCCCCTAAGCTTACAACACTTGCTATATATTTCCTAACGCATTAATAAATCTGGGACGGATTGTTAGTTGTGTAAGAGTAGGCCTTTGGGTTGTATTCGTGCTATTGCATATCATTGCTAGTTTGTTGGTAAAACAGGTGGAATGCAGATAATAGTTTTCTCTGTAGTCAGTGTAAGTATTAATTGGGTATTCTTCTTTATACTCTAACGAGGCCATAGTTTAGGATGTCAGTTATTTGTACTCATTTTGTGATGCATGAGTTTTTTGGACAAAGCTGGGGTATGCTCTGCTGAAGTTTGTGGTATTACCAAAGGTTCATGTTGAAGATTGGAATGGTAGTCCTATCTTCTGGGGAGGTTGGAGGATATTTTAGAGATTTTGAAAATTCACTGTTATAAGTTATAACTTTATAGTATTTGGCCATTGAATGATAGCACAATTGTGTTGCTGTTGCTTGTTTGCATGCGGTAACACACATTTCTGCTTGTTCCTTTTTCAAATTTTTTGCATGTGGGGCTTTTGCATGCTTGTTCTTTAGAGGAGATCTACAATCTGGTTATAGTTGCACATTTGCCGTAACATTGCCATCTAAGTATAAGGAAATGCCTACTAAATGCAACCGACGGCATATAATAAAGTACAAAGTCCATGTTACCATTTATCTTGCCTTGTCCTTGCTTTTTCTCTTGAAGAACATGTTGGTTATTTTCTGCCTGGTATTTATGCATAAACACTCTCTTTGCTTTATTCTTGTTATGCAAAAGACGTAGAAGGCATAAACATTTATTTTCTTTCTTACCCCTTCTCTGTTCAGGATGCTCATGAATTCTTGAATTTCTTGCTAAATGAACTTGTTGATATTCTGGAGAAAGAGGCTCAAGCTGCAAAAAGTGATCCTGAAACTTCATCACCAACTGAAAAGACTGCAAATGGGCCAAAGAATGGCCAACTAAATGGTGTTCGGAAAGAGCCGTTGGTTACCTGGGTACACAAAAATTTTCAGGTGATTTTTCTCGTCCTATTCTCATATATATTATTATTTTGCTTAAATTAATTATTAGTGTAGTTCAATTATGAAGATATTATAATTTAGTCCTCTCTTTCTCCTCCAGTGCATGATATTAGTTCCTCTAAAATTATTTTTTGTTTTATGATTCTTAAATATTTATTTTTTTGCTATCCCATAGCAAGAATCTCATCATTTTTTTTGGCTATTTGAGTAGGGGATACTTACCAATGAAACGAAGTGCTTGCGATGCGAGACAGTGACAGCAAGGGATGAAACTTTTTTTGACTTGAGTCTTGATATTGAACAAAACAGTTCAATAACAAGCTGTTTGAAAAATTTTAGTTCGACAGAGACTTTAAATGCAGAGGACAAATTTTTCTGTGACAAGTGCTGCAGGTTGGTGATCTATACTAAATTCTAATTTACCCAAGTTGTTGACATTACTTGCATTTTACTTGTATGCTGCGTCTCTTCATTGCTTGTCACCAAGTAGTCTGGTTCAGGTGGTGTTGCCAAACCATCCCGTTGTTTGATTTGGGGATGGTTGTGGACACAATTTTCATGTCTAATAACCAACTACTGCTGTTTTTCGTTATTTTGCAGTTTGCAAGAAGCCCAGAAGAGGATGAAGATTAAGAAGCCTCCTCACATTTTGGTCATCCATCTGAAGCGGTTTAAATACATTGAGCAGTTGGGACGATACAAGAAGCTATCCTACCGAGTTGTCTTTCCACTTGAGCTGAAGCTGAGCAACACTGTGGAAGATGCAGATATCGAGTATTCACTATTTGCTGTAGTTGTTCATGTAGGCAGCGGGCCAAACCATGGACACTATGTGAGTCTTGTGAAAAGCCATAACCACTGGTTATTTTTTGACGATGAAAACGTGGAGATGATCGACGAGTCTGCTGTGCAGACGTTTTTTGGGTCGGCACAGGAATATTCGAGTAATACAGATCACGGGTACATCTTGTTCTATGAGAGCCTTGGTGCTAGTAACAAGAGCTAAGTAAAGAGGGGCTTTGGTTTTACAATGATTAGGTATTTTAATCATTCGGACTTCAAATTCTCATTTAATTTTGTCTATGTTAATTATATTTCTTTCTCTTTTTTTTTTTTTCGAGCAGTGGGAAGAGAGCGATCAACGAGATTAAAATGGGTTATCGGAAAAATGTATACTTAGGTGGGTTTCCATGTACAGCGGGACAGTGGAAGCACACTGTCCTTTTTGTTGTTTTTTCTGTTTATTTGGTTGACAAAATAAGATGGGAAAAAAAAAAAGAGCAGTCAGTGTATATGGTGTTTGTGAGAATGATCACTTTTTCACAGAGACAGGTTGTATTCTCCATGGTTGAGAAAGTTCAAATTTTAACATTAGAAAATGCAATGCAATTGGTGTTGGAATTCTTGCAGACCTTTTAGGCTTTGTCAGGCAAATGAAGCACTAAATAATTTACTATTCTTTCATTCATAATTTTAAGAATAATCACACCATGTCAAAGCTGTTATTATTTGATACAATAAACTCTCCCAGTCCCCTAAACTTAAGGTGCAAGGAAATAATTAGAGATATGAATCTAAAAGTTACCAACATTTACCCAAAGACAGATTGTACAAGATACACTCTAAGAAGCAGAAGGCATGAAGGTGTCATCATCCAACAATGCTTCAATATCTATCAGGTCGTCTTCAAACTCGGCTGTTTCTTCTGCATTGTTCAATGCCACAGCCTGCAAATTAGATTATATTAGATATTATTATTATGATACATCAAACAATTTATCACAAGCTATACATCCTGCTGGGTGAGATCTCTAGTGCCAGCTTAGAATCTCATGCTTAAGCCTTGTAAATACTCGGCCAAATAAATAGATAAAAGAAAAAGGAAAAAGGAAAAAGGACGAGAATATAAGGTTTAGTAATAGAAAATCTATATTTATATAGCTAATAAACTACAATGTTGAAAGTTAAGGAGCGAGCAAGCAAACAATCTCTTCATGTTCAAAGTTTAGCTTATTATATTCCTAATAGCATGAATTAAATGAAAATCTAAGCATTTCAACCGAGTTAAACCCAAACTCTCTACTGTATAACTCTATGAAAGTTCTGCGAATAAGATAAGGAAAAAAAAATTGAATGCAAAATCATTGTGGAAAAATCTCCATCCTATAAATGTTTGTTAAAAGGTTAAACCACTAGGTCAAGAGTCTATCGAAAAATCTTTTCAACAAAAAAAGCACAGCTTATTACTTACAATAACAAAAAATACAGAGAGAATGTTTGCTTACCTTCGTTTCCTGGATCTCAGTTACAACATTTAGCAGCCTACGGTATTGGTCTCTAGCCTCACGATACTGAACCATGGACTTTACCCTAGCAAGGGCCTTTTGCAACCTTTCTTCTTTTTGCTTTCTGCCTTCTTTCAGGAAATCATAATCATCCTCTTTCGGCAATGCAACTTGCATACTGGAACCCTCCGTAAGTGCTTCTGACTTAAATCCACGTAAACCGCTGCCTTTCCTTCTCCATCGCAAGATAATCTTCTCCACAATTCCTACGGACCATATTATCTTCTTATAGTTTTTCCTGACCTGGTGACCTCTTACATGGGCCTGTCACCCAGAAAAGTATTATAAGTTTGAGTTCCAAGAATTCAGCTTCATAAAGGAAAAGGGCATGCATAATATATAGTTAGGAACTTAGGAAGAGAGTAAATTCCTAAAACATAAGGAGCGAGCCAGGAAATTATACAGCAAGAACAACATATAATGGTAATGTACCTGAATTTTGACGATTCGCTGCCGGATTATCAAAAAATCTTTCCTGCCCTTATAACTACGGAACTTATTTTGTATTCGTATTGCAGCAGCATGCACAGGTTCATCATGATGCCCTGGCTTGTGGGCCTTCTTAACTGCAAGAAGGGAAAGAGCTTTCTCCTCTGATATTCCAAATTTCTCATCACCAAACTCTTTCAACTGCTTCTTTTGGAACGATTGCACCCTGAATACTTGATGAATACGTGCAGCTGCTTGAGTAGCATTACAGACAGCAGCTAATGAATCCTTCATTGAATCCCCATCACTGATAGGAATAGGGTTTCGATGAGACACTGTAGTTTCTGCAGCATCACCACCCTTCTGGTTCAAATTAAGAGATGAAAGGTGTGAACTCAAATCATATTCTGCAAGATAACCAGCAATTCCTTTATGTCCAATGCCATGAGCCAGGTCGGCAGGTGTTCGGCCAGCAGGATATTTGGGAGTTGGATCAGATAGTGCTCCAGGAGCTGCACCAAGAGAGATAAGGGAAGCAACTGTACGCTCTCTGGTATCAGAAGAAATCCAAGTAAGAAGATATCAAGAGGAAATGAAGTAGCAAATCAAATGAGCATATGAAAAATAAGTGTTATAAAATATTCTAAGAACTACCACATAATCCTTTCTTTAATGATGTACTTTCTTCAAATAACTTGATATCCGAACTGAAAATTACCCCATTTTCTCTACTACAAGACATGCTACACCAGTTAGCCATTTTCTTTCAGTAGCCCTTGCTTATTTATTAATTCTTTCCTACTTCAATATACAATCTAAGTCAATGCCAAATGGCTCAAATCCCCAGGCCCCAATCCGGTGTCTTGTACATTGAAAGGCAGGCAGGGAAGTAAAATATTGAGGAATACATTAAAGAATGAGAACTTTACTTCAAAGAAATAAGCAAGAAATTATTTACAGGTTTTCACCTGCCACAATATGCTGCCCAGTGAAGTGCAGTCCATCCATTCACATCACGGAAATTGATGCTTGCACCTGCAATGACAGTGGGTTCTAAGGCCCAATCATAGCCAAGAGCAGCAGCAAAATGTAGCACACCCTGTCCACCCTGATCTAATACACTAGGGCCTTTTCCACCTTCAGCCACTTTCTGTAAGAGCCATATATGCAACTTCTCCTTTAGTAGCTTTTGCAGAAGCCTCTCTTTTGCCTTTCCCGAGGAAATTTTCTCATCTGAAGTAAGTTTTAACATCTGGTCCCAATCATCATCATCTTCTTTCAGCAGTGAACTAATTTTATAGTTCAACTGAGAAATTTCACCCAAATTGCTGGTATCAGAGTTTAGGGTCGAAGTAGAACTCAGACACACCAACTTTCCAAATCGCATATGAAGACTTTCACTTGTGATGTCATCATGATTATCAACAATATCCACATCTGGGACATGGCTGACTCGATATTCAAATTCTCGCACCTCACTACATGCTAACCTATTGGAACATGTAACGTAAAATGGAACCCTCCCAACCTTTTGCGCAGGATTATGGCAACGAAGAACACCATCTGCTATAATTTCTGCTGGAACTTCCACTTCCCCAAACATACATGACCACTTGCAATTTTCTGCCTCTTGTAGACTTATCAAGAATCTTCCTGTGATAAGGACCTGAATAATTTTGTGCAAAAAAGAAGAAAAGAAACCGTAATTAGAAAATAGCAACTATTGCATATTACTTTAAAGGGAAAGTAAAGCTTAACTTTCACTACTCTAATTAATTTTCCTGCCTATATCCAAGAGATGACACACCTAAAGGCTTAGCATTACAGCAGTGCTGTTGTGTAAATGGGAAATTATTGTGGATACTAGCTAGTTTAACTGGGTGAGGTCTCTTGTAGTGGTGCAAAAGGTCTTGGATTGAATCCCACTTGCACCAAGGTTTGGGGGGTGTGATTTACTTTTAATTTATTTATCTTTTAAAAAAATAAATGAATGCCACATTATAGCATACCTTGATTTCTGAACCCTCGTATGCCCAGTTCGGTGAGAAATCAATGATGCTAAAGAGCTGATCTTGGGAGATGGAAGGACCTAGCATATATGTATCCAAGTGCCCTTGAGGGGGAATGCTGGAAACATCAACCCCATTTTCACTTTCAACCGTCTCCCAATAGGCCCCAGAACTGGACTGCATATGAAACTCTTTTACATCATCAAGTTCTTTACTCATCCAGCGGTTGAAACTGTCATTCTTCTTCAGACCTTCGTCTGTTAGGGCGCCATCTAACAGATGCTGCTTTATAGCAGAGGAATATATGGATTTCCCATCTTTGGTCAAATTGCTCTCTGGATCTGGTTTCAGTATATGTCCATGTTCTGAGTTTGAAAGCTGTACTTGAAGACCATTTTGCTTATCTGGATGTGCATGGGAAGGCTCAAGCAAACCTTGTAAATCAGGATGAACAATATCTTTCTCCTGAAGCCTTGAAGCAACATTGTGCGCAGAGTCTGAATACAACTTCTGATCCGTGGGCCACTTGGATAAATGTGAAGAATCAGTTCCAGATGTCTGTTTACAAGGAAATTTAAAGTATGAATAAAAGTAAATGACTAGAGGAAAATAATTCTACACTTTCTTCGATGTATCTTGATGCTTGGACTAACATATAAAAGTTCATGCACTGCTTTTAATTAATTTTACACTATTTGAAATTAAAAAAATCAAGTTAGCAGTCATAAACCACCTTAGGATGCTACTGAAACCGGTGAAAATTAAATCGCAATAGAGTTATTACATTATAGGGGAGGGGGGGAACCCTAGAAGCTTTGCTAGATTTTCAGCAAGCTAGCTGCAACAATAAAAGGAAGAGCGACCACCAAATAATCCAAATACACCAATAAAAACTATGTGCAAGAGCTGAACTACTAATATGTGATGGCTTATAAAACTTCATCAAGCTAAAATTCCAATACAATAAATAAAATCCAAAACAGACAAGCAATATCAACACTAAGAAAGGTGATATACTATTAATGGCATGTTACAATAGTTTAAGGTGAGAAAACAGCTTATTCTCTCAATCCTTAAAGTTTCTAAGCATCTTATTTCCTGCTATCATCATCAGAGTTGGAACAATTTTTCATACAAAGTATATGCTTTTATTTAGTCAGAATGAGCCGCTGACACTTGGTTGCTATTGCTAGCATGAACATGCGATAGACTTCTCGGAGGTGCCAGTAAGGCGGCTATGGCTGCATTTGCCAAATCCGAGGGCTGAGGGGTGCCCCATGGTCTACAGCATATGATGCGGGTTATTGCCCATGCCTTTTTGTTTATATTCTTCAATTGGGAAGTCCGGAGTGTCATTCAAAATCAGGATACCAAAAAGTATGTCACAAGAGATTTTAAATGGTAAATTTAGATGATTTAAAACAAAGCAATAACCTAGGTATAGATTTATGTCCAAACACCCCACTTTTAGTTGTAATTTGTACGAAGCAAAAACCTCCTAAACTTTCTACCACCCCTAAAACTATTGTAAAGAAATGTTTGTGATCTGAAAAGTCTATTCCATCAGAATTTTGAAAAGCTTGATGACCATAATATAAAGCATAAAAGGTACACCACTCTGTAACTGCCACTCTTCTCGTACCTGTATGTGACTCCCAAACTCCTGTCGATCGCTGAAGTTGCTTGTAAAGAGCTGTCCTAATATATCATGTTCTTGTTTAGGAATGCTCCCCACTGTGTCAGGTTGAGTTGAGGAAAATGAACGATGCAAAGGGAGAGATTGAATGCTGGGTGTACAATTTTCCAAAGCATCCTCCCATGACTGGAAGTCAAGCTGTTTCCGGGGATCATATGTAAATCCAGCATCATTACAGTCCTTACTTTCATCTGTCCTAGGAACAACTGAGAACTTCCCTTGGTAATCATCTGTTAACAAATTAATGAGTATCACTGTAAAATTGGTATGTCATTTCATGAACTGGTAACCATCAAAACAACAGATGTAAAAGCCAGCAAATATATTAATAGAACAATGCAAAGTAAAACAATTGATTTACTTGTAAAAGTTGTAGGGTAATAAGAATCAGAGGGTCCAGCTTTTATCTTCTCCATCACAGGATGTTGTAAATCAACAAAAGAGCTAGAACTCGCTTGATTATTATACACTGCACCAAATATCATCTTCATTTGTAAGACTATGAAAATCAAGGCATTTATCATGCAAAAAATTGTAATATATCTCGCAATTTACATAACAGTAACAACTATTGATGAATTAGAAACTGAGACATATAAATGTTACAACAACAAATGCACCTGATTCAGCATCTTCATAATCTGATGCCAGAGCACTGTTCATGCTTGTTGTATCTGTAGTTTGTGAAGGCACTGGGTAACTGTGAGGATGAAAACTAGAAGACTGGGAGCCTTCTATCTCTGAGTTGAGTATAGTTTCTTCTGTTTCTTGGGAATATGGAGTAGATGCTTCAGTCACTTTAGTGCGGTTATAATTTGTCCTATTTCCCTGATGATATGGTTTACGGAAAAATAAATAAATAAAGGAATGTAAGACATGAAGTATGAAAAACCCTTCAGTCAATAGTGATAATATTAGAATATGGCTCCCGTATGTGACAATCTGCAAGTGTATAGACTATTGAGTACAAAATTTCAAGTTTGAGCTTACTGATTATCATCAAAAATGACATCGGTATTGAGGCTTCATTACACTACCTTCTGTGAGATGACTCATAAATATTATATATTGGAGTTTTATATCACTAATATTTCTTATTCTATGTCTCTTGCATCCTGTCATTTACCCACAAAATAAAAACAACTCTAAGAGTTTCCAATAGCAAAACACAAAAGAGAAAAAGATATCCACAATGTTACACTTCAAATAAACAATCAAATACATCTATTTTGATATGAATAATTTCCTGATTCAAGGCCTTCAATTTCAAAGACCTGTTCAAGGTTATTCAGGACCAATCCTCAATACTCTAATTAAAACGCTAAGGCACTTCGCAGAAAATCACTCAATACAATAATTTCTTATGTTTTCTTTTCTTTTCATACAAAAGAAAGATGCTAACAAAATATAGTGGATTATGTCTTTCTGAGCAGAGTCATATAACCTGTGCAGAAGCTCCAAGATAAGCTGGGAAATGTTATATTTTCTTAGAGTTCATACAACAAACCACATTCTTTGAACTACAAATATAAGAGACTGACCAACCAAAGAAAATAAAGTGATGGTGGAACAAGTTCTAACCTTTACTTCCCGGTAGTGGACAAGAACTATGTGAGAGAGTTCCCTGCAGTAGTATTCAATTAGGTAAGAAAGAAAAGAAAAGAAATAACCAAGTAAGAATTTTTTCCAAAAAGATGAAAGGAAAAAATGAACTATTTCAAGCATGTATCAGGGAATTCCGGAGTATATACACAAACATACACACCAAAAAGATTCAAACAACATTAAAAAAGTACCAAAGAGCCATAACACTCTAAACTACCACATGCACACTCAACACACTAGATAGCGAACATATACCCAATTGCTAATGCCAGTGAACACTGGCAAATGAAATTTCAAAGACTTACTCTTCGAGCATCCAATAGCTGCGTCTTTGAAAATTCTCATTTTCTTCACCATGGGCATAATAGCAATGCAATACATCAATACTGCCAGCCTGAAAGAATGCACACTTGTTCAATATACGTACTAAATTTCATGCACAAAGACATACTTACACCATACAGTAAACTTGGCAGCATATAGCTGAATATTTAAATGATTTAATCTCTTTCAATCAATCAAAGTGGAGCTAATTATCTTCAAGAAAATGAAAAACTGATTAAGCAATTTTGATAGTACTTACCTTGAGCCTCTCATGAGCTTCCTTCACTGTCTTCCCATCTTTTTTCTTCCTCCAGTTATGACCATCTTTCCTAAAGTACCTCAACACCTTCCGATCAAACAGAAAAAGCGAACCGCCTGAAATCAGAAATGTATGTCAAGCCAGAACACTTTCACAAGCACATAATAAATAAATAAATAACTACCAAACCCCACCCTACATTGAAAGATAACCACTTGCAGTCTCCAAACAACAAAACAACTCAAATTCTCATAATTTTCGAAAACTTCTAGAAGAACAAATAAGAAAATCACAATTCAACAACTCTTTGATTTATAATGAATTTGATCACAATAACTACACTATGGATTGTTCGGTACTCGCAATATACACGATTCAAACTAAAAATAAAAATCATATTTTTATAGTTTTATCTACAAATTCAACATACTTGAAGGCATATTAGGAGGTTCAGGGGCAATCCGGAAATTCTTAAAATTTCGAAGGATTTCACAAATTTCAGCAGGACGAAGCCATCGATGTTGAGCTTCTAGCAGTATCTGTTCAATATCTGCACCAAATCAACCAATCAATCAAGCAATCAAGCAAATCAAAAGAAGAAAACAGATAAAAATTGAAAGTTTGAAAGTTTTTACCTAGTTGATTACCGAGAGCGAAGCGTCTAGAGTCCGCCATTAATGAAGATTGAAGAGAAGCAGAGGGGTGAGATTGAAAAGAAAAGAAGGAATTTAGAAGGAGTTGAGAACTAGAGAGATCGCCGCCGAAATTGAAAATTCAAGAGAGAGTCGTCGGAGATGTGTGGAGTGTTAAGTGCATCCTTTTCGGTTTCTTTGACTCCAAGTCCACCCCCTTTTTTTATTCGGTTAGTTCTGGACCTGCTCGACCTGGACTGTCTTATATTTGTTTTTTGATTTTTTTGATTTTTTTTTTTAAAACAAGACAAAACAAATAAAATTCTGACACCAACCACGTCAGGGTTTACAAAAACTATCTGCACATATGAAATTTCATTAATATGCATGGTAAATTTTAGGCAAAATTACATGATTTGACCCGAAAATTTAGGCAGTTTTCGAAACTGTCCCATCCCAATAAGTTTTCTTTTTTTATTCAAAAGAAATGTTTTTTGGACAGGATTACCCTTATCTACCTTTTCACTTTATTCTCTGGCACAACTTTTTCTTTCTCTTTCATAAGTTCTTTTTTTTAATCATTTTCATCGCCTCAATCAATGGGGAGGTCTTTGTTCGACCTCCATTGATGGAGGTCTGTTTGATCTCCATCACACATAAGGATAACACTTTTCTCTCTCTAAAACTTTTTTTTTCATATATTTTCTCTTTAAAATATTGTTCTCCTTGTCGAAACGATTTCAACGATATATTACGGGCGAAAATCGGATATTATTTGCCCTCTCAAAAGTCCTTTGAAAGTATTTCATTTTACGTTGAAATCTTTACACGCTGAAATATCAACATGATTACACGATGAAAATCTTTACATGCTAAAATGTTAACATGATTACACGCTGAAAATCTTTACATGCTGAAATATCAACATTATTACACGCTGAAATGCATTTTTACATTCTGAAATTATAAAAGGATTACACGCTAAAATTACATTTCAGCGTGTAATGTTTCTGTAAACTTCAAAATTTCTATTTTTCAATCTCTTCCAATTTTTTATTTTCCAAAAAAAAAAAAAAACCTTTTTTTTTTTCAAACCTCCATTGATGGAGATCGAACAAACCTCCATCAATGGAGGTCAAACAAATCTCCAAATATGGAGGTCTGGAATAGACCTCCATTGATGGAGGCGATGAAGATGATTAAAAAAAAGTGTTATCCTTATGTGTGATGGAGATCAAACAGACCTCCATCAATGGAGGTCAAACAAACCTCCATATAGAGGTCTGGAATAAATCTCCATTGATGACGGCGATGAAGATGATTAAAAAAAGAACTTATGAAAGTGAAAGAAAAAGTTGTGTTAGAGAATAAAGTGAAAAGGTAGATAAGGCAGTCTTGTCCAAAATCATTTCTCTTTGATAAAAAAAGAAAACTTATTGAGAAGTGACAGTTTTGCATAGGCCCATAATTTTTGGGCTACTTATGAATTTTGCTCTAAATTGTATCTTATTTATACTTCAATTGATTCTTTATGTATCCTAATCTAAAAAAAAAAAAATGTATTTATTGATTAATACATGTCGAGATCAATTAGCACCACATGTACGTTCGAGATCAAGTATGCTGTGAGATTTGAATTTTACACGGAATAAAAAGTGCATACGACTCGGGTATAGGAATGGCAATGGGTCGAATTTAGGCAAGTTTTTACCAAACCCACACTTAGATACGTAACCATGAGAGGGTTGCCCCTAGCCGTCTAGAAAAAAAAATCAATATATAAATTGTTAATTACAAAAATACCTTTGATGTTTGAAAATATTATATAATATATGATAATTTTATGTAAATTTACCAAAACATAAATATTTTTTTTGCTTAAAGTAAGTTGTAAAAATATACATAATATTATGGCTTCTATATCATAGAGTTAGGGGGTGTTTGTTTTTTTGTCTTAAGTATTAAAAGACCTTATTTTAAGTAAGTAGGGTAATATCACTTAATATTTAAGATATTTTGTTTGTTTGTTTTTTATTTGAGAGTATCCCACTTAAATATTAGAGAGAAAACCATAAATAGCCATAACACTTATCATAATTTTGTTTTTAACCACTTTTGAATTTTTAATTGTTAATAACCACTTTTTAAAAAAAAATTCAGTTTAGTACCATAAATTACTAGAGTACCCCTGAAAATAGTGTTTTTTAAACCTCGAAACAAACTTGAAATCACGACTAAATTGAAATACACAAACTTGAAATCATGCCTAAATAGAAATATTCAAACTTGAAATCATGCCTAAAATAGAAATATTCAAACTTGAAATTTGGACTAAATTGAAATTATGATAAGTTTTTTTTTTTCCCTCTTTCTTCTTCCTCTTCTTCTTCCCCAAATTCAAATTAGGTTTAGGTTTTTTGTTTTAATTGCAGGTCTGTTCGCCGGCGATCACGCAGAAGGACGGCAGCAGCAGCGACGAGGCCGGCCCACCTGCACAATGACGGCGCTGCACGACGACGGCCAACCCCTTCGTTCGCGAAGGAGCAGCTTGCACGACCCAGCTGCACGACGACGGCGCTGTCGTGCAGCCCAGAAGGTCGCCGGCCCGCTGCGACGCCTTCGTCGGCCCTCGGCGACGCTGCACGGCCACGCCGGCTGTGGCTTTGAGGGAGAGAGAGAGATCGGTGAGAGAGAGAAGAGGAGAGGAGAGAGAAAGAAAAGAGAGAAAAGAGAGAGAGAGTGTTTTGAGGGGGGTTTTTATATGAGGGCTTTTGAGTAATTTCTCAAAAACATGGTTAAAAACAATTAAAAGTATGGATGTGGTTAAAAAAGAAAATCCCATAATTAGATGGGTCAGTTTGGGCAATTTCCACTAAATATTAAGTGGTTTTGATTTTACTATTCTATCCATGTTTTAACAAATCATTTATGATATACTTTATTTTTATTTTTTAATGTATTTTCATTTTTTTAAATATTTATTTTTATATAAAAAAGTTATTTGCTTTCATTTAAAATTTTATTTAAAATAAAATATAATATACTATAAAATAAAATATTTTATATTATTGAAAGAAAAAAACCAAACAACCATCAGAGAGCATCAGTCCATCACGACCAATGAATTGACCCTTCATCGCCGCCGCCGCCGCCGCATGAAGGAGCCCTACACCGTTTTCTACCTCGAACCGGATTACTGACTCGCCACCCACTCTGACCACTCCGGATCGACCCGACTCGTATGGAACGAGCGATTCACGCTTTCACTGCCGCATGAAGGAGTGGCCTTTGCTGGAGCGATTCACGCCGCCGCTGCCGCATGAAGGAGTGATTCACGCTTTCGCTTCTGCTCCTTCCGCTGCCACATGAAGGAGCGATTCACAATCGACCCAATCGTGATCAAGGAGCGGCTGTCGCTGCTGCATCAGCCGCCGCTGCCGTCGCTATCGCATTAGCCACCGCCACCTCCTCCTAGGTCAATTTAGGGTTAAGTTAGTGTAGGGTTAAGGTTATTTAGGAAATTGGGGATTTTTTTATTTAAGGTTATTTTTAGTAATAGACAACTGTTCAGGGTTAATTGTGGAAGTAATTGTGAAATATTAATTGTGACTTATTACATAAGTGAAAAGTCAAAAAATTTTACTTATTCTATCAGACATATATATCTTAAAATAAGATATAAATCGAAAAAACAAACAAATCTATTTCTCTTAATTTAAGTGATAAGAGCTAATAAGACTTATAATGAAAAAAACAAACGGCCCCTTAGTCATTTGCAAGTTAAAATTTTTTTTTGTTGAATTACAAATTTAAATAACTTTTTTTTTTTTAACTATAAGTTTAAATAATTGTTTATACATAAAAATTACAATGTATTTCATATTATTGGTTAGTTCATTATTAAATTGATGTCATCTTATTATTAAAAAATTTTAAAAAATACTTTTATCAAGAATCATATAAAAAGTTTTTTATTATTAATCAATGGCAGGCATGTCACTGACTTTATTATATCGGTGTGTATTGAGAAGGAAAATTACAAGAGTTTTCTCCACAAGGCACAACGAATTTAATGGATTTAGTGGAGTTTGTGAGCCGTTAGTTAAGCATTAGAATATATTGAATAACTAAAAGTAGATAAATCCAATTATTGATAGCTAAGGCTCTGACTTTATAATGTTAGTGTGTAATGAGAAAAATAAAACTATTTATATATATATATATAGAAATGTTCAAGTCAGTGCGCAGCGATATAACTTCATCAGTGCGCAGCGATATAACTTCATTAGTGCATTGGATGTGGACCATTAGATTTACATACTTTGACTCAAAGTGTATGCACTTCTCAAAACTTCTCCATATTCAATAGTACACATGCATTGGTACTGATGTAGTTACATCAGTGTACACCGACCAGAATGGGACCGTATATATATAAATATTCAAGTCAGTGCGCACTGATATAACTTCGTCAGTGCGTTGGATGTGGACCATTAGATTTACATACTTTGACTCAAAGTGCATGCACTTGTCAAAACTTCTTCATAATTAGTGGTCCACATGCATTGGTATTGATATAGTTACATCAGTGCACAGTATTGTGAACGAGACCGATATATATATATATATATATATATATATATATATAATTATCTCGGGCTGTAAATATTTCCTGAGTTTGCCCCTGCTTCGAACATAGCCAAAGAAGTAATTGTTGAAAAATGTTTTTCTAAAATCGCAACACACTTGTTAGCTAAATTATCCTAAACTTGTACAATTGTATCATCACTTCCAGAGAACAACTAGTACAAGACAAAATAATCAACTCCAGCAATCCTTTTGAGGCATGACATGACATGCCAATAATGGGACCATCATGACCTTATTTGATGCAGAAAACAAACAAACAAACATCTTAGTGACTAAATAATAATTAGCGATATTCCACAAGATTGTTGAATAAAACAACATTAACATACCTTCAAAGAGCGGATAAATCCCAGACCCTTTTTTGTCTACCGTGACCAGAAAAGAAGAGCAAGCTATCATTGGGATTGGGAGCCAAGGCCGTGATAATATCGGAGTCGGTTTCAATTGTTGATTTGATGGAGGTGTTACAGGAGTCAATGATGTTGATTGAATCATGCGATGAAGGAGCCATTAGATGAGACAACCAAAGGCGGCCCACCGCCTTAGAACTGCTGCAGCACTGTCTCAGACCTGTAGTTTTTCAAAATGGTAGGGAATATGGATGCCATTGAACAACAAAAATAGAAGCAATAGATATATCAGTACTATTTATTAGGGTTTAAACTGATGGAATTGAAATCCTCTATTGCAAGATGGAGTTTAAATTTAGGAGAATTATACTCACATCCCCTCATGTTTTATATAATTGCATCAAAATGTGCAAACATGTTTTTTTCTACACTCATACCCCTTGATTTAACAGCTGTTAATCCTTCCTTTAGTTGACATGTTTTGATATTTAAAATTTCCAAAATACCCATCTGATCTAATCAAACCATTGTTTTCAAAACATATTAGGCTATTGATACAACAATTTAGAATCAGAAAACCAAAAACATACAAAGGTAGATTAGCCATAAAAGATTGAATAGGAAAAGAAAGCTGCTTGCAAGCGAAGATGCATAATCATATAAACACACTTTATGCAACTCAAGTAATTGAGAGAGATTTAAGGAGATTTAATTCACAAAAGGGGTGTGTGTGTGTGTGTGTGTGTGTGTGTGTGAATGTTGCTCGACATGTAATACAAACACTTTCAAGCTCATGCATGTGAATCAATCAAAGCAACAATTAAAAGGATTTCCAAATGAAGTCAAACCAATTTAAACCCTTTTGTTATGATTAAAAGATAGATATCCAAGCATTTGTGTGCAAAGTGAACTAATCACATCAAATATATATATCACCTTCATTCATTGCAAGGCACAAAATTATGAAACAAATTTGAGGTCTTTAATAAGCAATGCATCACACCACATCATCAACAATTTTCCATCCATTTATGTTTTTCTCCTTTATAAACCTAGAATGCATATATTTCTGTTTTTCATGCAAAAGTAACTCTCTTGATAGCTTACACTCGGTTTCACATAAGTAGCATTTTCCTACATTGGGCGGCTGGACGTCATGTGATCAAGCCAATTTTGTATCACATTTTAGCCCTTATTTTCATGTCCTTTGGCTTGATTCCGAGTGAACTCTAGTGTTTAATGGCTTGGTTCTAGTATATGCATGCAAAACAGTGTATTATAGGCATTGGAGATCCAAACTAGAGTTTTTTTGGAGCAAAGCAAGTCAGGTTAAAGAATTTCAAGAATTAATGCCCAGTTCGTGGTAGGGTTCGCTGGTTGTCAACCGCAACCAAACCACGAATTTACCTGAGGATCTCGAGAACAAGCATTCACTAGTGGTCAATAGCGAAGTGAACCACGGATGTACATCCAGAGGATCTTGAGACCCATCTTCCGATGTTCGTCAACCACGATCCAGAGCTTGAAATTGATCTAGAAGATCTCGGGACCCACATTCGCTGGTCATCAACCGCGAAGGTCAACCATAGACATACCTTCAGAGCATCTCGAGACCCATGTTTAGCTATTCATCTACCGCGAAGTCAACCGCAGGTTTTAATCTAGTAGATCTCGCACAACATCTTCTACTGGTCGTCAACCGCGGATAACTCCAGTGGATCTCACGCATCAACGTTTGCAGTTCCTAAACTGTGAATTACGAGCCACGAACCTCCCCAGATTCGATGACATCAACATTTCCAAACCTATTTTTGGTAGTGATATAAAAGCCTCCCTTTCTGATTTTCAAAGGATGTCCTTTTACACCATTTTACACCTTTTACATCATTCTAGATCTAGGAATCTCCTCCTAACACAACCAAACCATCCTACACCTTTCATCACCATTTCCTACACCAAATCCATCCTTACATCACCCTTTCCAACTCTACTTCACTTCAGCACCAAGACCAATTCAAGAGCTACGAATTTGGAGCACTTTGGAGAAGAAGATGAGCTTGAAGAAAGGAGGACTCACCACACACCTATGGGTTTTCTCTTGACTTTTTCTTCTATAATTCTTCTTTGTAACTTTATTATAATTAGCTAAACCCAAATTAGGAGTTAATGTAATAATTCATAAATTGTGGGTGTTCCCCTAACCATCTTTAGTATTCAATCTATTAGTTTCATTCATTGTGATTAAAGTTTTGATATCTTCTTGAATTGAAAAGGCACATCAACTCTTTAGTTCAAATTTAGATGTTAAATTGAATTGAGATTTTAATTATACACACACCAATGTTAATTGAAAACAAACTCTATTGAATGGAAGAGATGTATTGAGAGCACACCAATCCAATACATCTCAGCTATCTAATTCTTTCTATGCTTAAGGATAATTCTCTCTACACTCAAGCTACACACCCATAGTTGAGCTATAGTTGAGAATTGAGTGATTCTTTGAATCACACATAATGGTAGATTAGCCATAAATGATTGAACAGGTTCTTATAGAGTTAATCGGTTCACCCACTATTTGTGTTCAATTGCATTGACTCCCTAATCACATCACATTTTATCACATCACTTATCTTGTTAATTGCTAGTCTAGTTCAGATTAATTAGTTTATAATTTAGTTTGTCATATTAGTTGTTAATTTTCCAAACAAAACATTGAACATTTACTTTTCCGCACTACTAGTATTTTTACCCTTTTTGATTTGATCATTGCTACCCTAAGATCCATATGGACGACCCTCACTTGTTGCTATACTAGTTTTTGAAACTTTCGAGCACATTGTTAGGTGCTTTTATAAATATCTTTTGAATCGTATTTTTTACAACGACGGAAAAAGCGTGTTCAAAATGGTGCCATTGCTAGGGATCGGTGTGCGTAGTATTGGTTAGATTAGGTATAATATTAGTAATTTAGTTAATTGTTTAAGTTTTATTAGTTTCTTTTTATTTTGATGGCACTAGTGTTTTTGCTTTTCAGGCTTTTAGGTTTATGCTCGGACGTTGTTTGCAGGGAAGTTTTCTGTTTCTAGCAAACGACAACATCAACCGTGTTGGTAGGTTAGCTAGATTGTTTGAGAGAATCCAGTTAGAGGAAGACATGTCAGAACTAACACCACCTGGTTCTCCAAAACATGAGGCTCTAGAATGTGAAGATGTTGGGCTCACAATAGGGGAGTATACATTTCCATTGATTGGTAATCAGCCCACTACTATAGTGCTTGATGATGTAGCCAGGTAGCATGAACTTAAAGGGATGCACATCAGCTTGCTTTCGTTCTTCTTCAGACTCCATTAAGAGGACTACCTACAGTTTATGAAGGAATATTGCACGGTATTGGAGACCTTTCCAATTTTGGCCCATTAGACGACTTTGACTAGAGAGCAATTACATATGAGATGCTTCTAGTACTGTCTCAAGGATAGAGCGAAGCAGTGATACATGGCCTTGAGGCCGAGATCTCTAGTTACATGGGCTCAAGTGTGCAAGACATTCTACAACAAATTCTTTCCAGCAACCAAGGCGAAAGATATGAGGACCAAGATTGCTACCTTCAATGAGGAAGACGGCAAGCCTTTCCACGAGGCTTGGGAGAGATTTTATATCCTACTTGCTCAGTGCCCGCCATATACATACCTAGAAGGGTTAAAAGGTTACATTTTTTTTACAATGGTCACACCTCTATCACTCAGATGCTAGTAGACAATGCGTGAGGTGGCACTATTGTGGACAAGAGAGTTGCTGAAGCCTATGAGATTCTTGAGAAGTTGGCGTAGAATTCATAGTAGAGAATATCAAATAGTAGAAGAGGGGGGAAGTATGAGATAGATTTAAGCACCGGAGTGGCAATCGAGATGTCTCGGATGGCCAAGGAACTACAATAAATGAAGGGGTGCATGAGATCAATGAACAGGTAGACTCCAAGTGTAAACCAAGTGATCGGAGATGGAATGATAGGGGATTAAATGGTAGAGATAGATTTTCGGGTTAACAAGAGGAAGTCCAAGCTTTGGGAGGTTTCTAAAGACAAAGAAATGACCCATATTCCAATTCTTACAACCTAGGGTGGAGGAATCACCCAAATTTATCATGGATCGACAACAACAACAACCAAAGTAACAACAACCAAGGTTTCAACAACCGAGGATATAAAAACCAAGCAAGTGGTAGTGCGAATAATCAATGGAACAATCCAAGCAACAACCAAACAGGTAATTTCAACAACAGCGCCCAATCCAATTCTTACTAACCAAGAAGCAAGTCTTTTGAGAATGAGATGAGGGAGTTCATACAAGCCTTTCAACAATCATCACAGTCCATCCTAGCCTCCCAAAAGTTACAGACCAAAGCTTGAACAATTACATTCAAGCTAATGACCAGAGAGTGAATGGTATGGATACATCAATTAGGAAGCTTGAGACTCAACTTGGACAAATCGCCGATGCTTTTCATAAGCGGGAAAAAGGGAAGTTTCCTAACCATACAGAGCAAGCTAAGGTCATTGACATATTTTATGAGGATGGAGATATTGATAGCTTGAAGGGAGATGAATGTTGAGATTTATGCCCTAAAGCTTATAATTTGTAAATGTTATAAATTCAATAATAAAAGAAGTAGTTATTTCATTCTAATAAATTGATTCATACGTTTATATCATATATGCTAACATCCAAGATTGCTAGATGTAATCTCAAACTGAGTATATAAATGTCATATACAGAGGAATTCAGTTTGAGACATGCAATCTAAAGAGTCCGTAGAAATCAAATAAAGCTGGGTACTTTATTTGTGGTTAATCTACAGCTGCGGTCCATTCCGTATTGTACAGTGGTCTTATCCTAGATTACTCATATGGTGTTATGAGAATGGAGACACCTTATATGATGTGATCATATAGGACTGGGCCACGATCTATATGAATCTATCACTAAGATTCGTTAGTTGAAAAGATTCATATATATCGACAAATGATGGCTATATATGGGTGATCTAAATCCTGAGTGTCTTATTGACTCCTTCAGGTTAGATCGTGGTTTTTGATTTACCATGGGTGAGATCGGAATAACATTCTCGGTCAATATCTCCGTATCTTGGAATCATGGTTTGGCTTTTGGTTGGGAATGTATGCACACAATAGTGGAATCCACTCTTTCTTGCGAGAAGTAGATAAGTAGTTCCCTTAAGGGTTGATTCGGGGCTTGAACGATTATGAGCGATCTCCTTCTTCCGTAAAGGAATGAAGGATATAATCATTCAAAAGAATCAATGGTACTTAAAGGAAAATATATAATTAGAGAGGTATAATGGACTTTATGACCTAGCTCTAATTATGAACTACTTGTGGAGGATCATACCATATGTAATAACTATATCGATGGACACTGATAAATTGATTGTGTAAAACATCTACAGTTACAAGAGTACAACCTTGGGTTTTTAGTGGAATAACTCCAAGGTTAATAATTGTGAAATATTAATTAAAGAGTTTAATTAATTTTTCTAAGTATTATTGGAGCTCAAAACTGTAGGTCCATTAGGTCCCATTGCTAGCCCTTTACGATTGATAGTAACAAGACTCACGGAGAATTGGATGGTCCAATTAATTGTGTAACGAAAGTAACTTAAATATGTTAGGATTATGCTCAATAGCAAGAGTATAATATTGTAATTGACAATCTTTTCATATTAATAAAGTGATTTCTGGTTTAACAAATCTTATAGCATTTATAGTTTAATATTATAATTGTCAAAGTAAATAATCATAAGGTCTAAAGACTATGAGAAAAGAAGAATTGTTCGTACATCTGGATATGTATGAGGAAGACACAATCCTTTAGTTAGTCTTGAATAATGTTCACAACTTAAGTTAAAGGTTGGGCACCTTTACCTTGTTAAAGTTGTAGAAATCTTTTGCTAGCATTTGAGTGGGATCAAATGAGTTATGATGAGTCTAAAATCATCGGAGGGTCTTCGAGTAAAAGAATCTAGTGCACTGGGTGCATTAAACTGGATCACAATGAAAAGCTTTATCTAGGACCGTCAATAGATAATAGTCTTTTCATTATCAGGACGATCGGAGAGTCTATCTTAATCCTGAGATAAATGATGGACTTATGGTTGCAAGTGGTATCATTTGAGTTATCAATGAGTACGATTATATAGCATAGTCTATCATTGATAGTTTGGTGATATTCATTTGTTAATCGATAGAGGACTTCATTTATAGATATGGACATCGTGGCTCCATTTATTAAATGAGAGTATAATATCATCATATGGATGTTTTGAGGTAATTGGATATTAAATCTCGACGTTGAGTTTTCGACAGCGACTATTGAAAACATGGCTTTTGGACAAGTCAAAGTATCCAAGTTCAAAACGTGGTCATATGAGTAAATATGGTAACTTGGAGAGTTATAGGCGGTCTATGAACTCTTGGCGATTACTGATATTAATCACGAGGATACACTGTCTCAAATATGATTGTCTAGGGTATGAATGAGAAACATCTTCTTATTCTATCTTTATTTAAGAGTTCAATTTTAGCTCTTTAGTGGAATGAGTTAAAATTAATGGATCGGATCTAAGTGAATCATTTGTTGATTGTGATTAGGTTATGTCTATTGAAGCTTAAATTTAGATAGCCCGCCAAGATCCCCAATCCACACGGACTTGCATGGATCACTTGATATATTATACCGGACCAATTTATGGGTCCGTCTAGAATTGCATTTAATATATTAAGAATATAATTTGCACATTATTTATTTAATGGGCTGATCAATTATATTAATGTATTAATGAAATGCATGTGGGCTTGTTTCTTTTAGTAAGAATGGGTCTGGTTCACATGTGGGCTTTTTATTTAAAGTCAAATGGATTAAATAAAATAAGAAAATAATATTTGGCCCATATATGATTATGTGGGGCGGCAAGGCTAATTTATTAGTCTAATATATTATTTTATTTTATTGTTTGATTAAATGAGAATTAATTAATTATTTAATTAAGAATCAAAATCTTTTTCTGATCAGGAAATATGTTTCCTAGGTTAAATACTATTGGTAGTAGTATACTAAAGATAAAAGACTTATTTGGTAAGAAAATAAATAATAAGGTTTATTTATTTAATCAAATAAGGAAGTCTTTTATTAAGAATTAAACACTTATGAGTTGAATTAGAGTTAGGATTCTAAAGTTGATAGGAATTAGGGTAAAGCACAAACTCTCTTTAGTAGAGAATTCGGCCAACCCTAATTACATCACAAGGAGAATTTGGCCAACCCTAGTTGAAAGTAATTAAATACTCGAGGTGTGTTTATCAATATAAAGCTAGAGGGGGGGGGGGGGGGGGGGGGTGAATAGATTTTAACTATTATTACCCAATTTTCGCATGCAAGTCAATTTTACGAAAATGCCCCTGCTAGTCAAAAATACATACAAGTGTAATATAGTGCGGAATTTAAATAACACTTGATGTATACGTGGAAACCCAACCACTGGGAAAAACCACGGGCTGTATAGTGCGCCACACTCGGAACTCGAAATCACTAATTGAAATGAAGTTTACAACCTATGTAGACCTCGTCTAACACTCCGGTCTGTAACCCCTCACTTCTACCCAGCGGGCCTTTATTAGCAACCCTATTCCAATTTGCTTGAGGCCTAAGCACTCTTAGCCTCAAGACTTACTTCTCTATGAAGAGAAACAACCCTATGTGAATATGTATGAATATTCAATTAATGCAATAAGAGCTAGGGTACTCTAAATGCTTATCTAGGATGATGATATATTCAATTTAAATCAACCCTAGATATCAATTGCTAAATGACATGTCAAATAGCATAGATAATCATAGATTATAAAAACCTAGATATCTATCAAAAACAACACTCAATTAATTCATCACAAATAATCTCTTTTCTTGTATTTAACATATGATCTAAAACATACAAGTAATTTAAAAGAGATGGCTTGGTATTTAAAATACTACAATAAGATGAAATTAATCAAAATCTTACCAAGCAAGTTGTGATGATGCAAACCCATACATGGATGCACTCTATATAGACATAGGGGATGCAATATGAAATTTGATGCAAAAGGGGTTTGATTTGAGTGGTTAAAGTTGAGTTCTTGATTTGATTTTCTCTCAAAATCTATCTTTGAAGATTAGGGTTCTTTAGAGTCAAAAAAACTGATTCAGATAATGAGAAAGTGTGATATTTATAGACATCAAGAACAGGGCAAGTGAAAAGACAATTTTGCCCCTGAAACGCACCGTTCGGCGGTTTCAATCGGCGGCCAGGCCACCGATGACGACCGCCGAATTGAGCTCGTGAAGAACAGAGCATTAACGGCGGTTTCATTCGGCGGTTTTGCGACCGCCGATCCAACCGCCGAATCAAACCTGAGGGATTAAAATCGATCAGGTATGAACGGCGGTTTCGAACGGCGGTCGTGACCGCCGATCTTGACCGCATAATTGCTTCAGACCAATCTTGACTGAAACGGCGGTTTAATTCGGCGGCCAGACCGCCGATTATAACCGCCGATCACCAACAATGGTGAAAACCAAGGAGAAGCCAAGGGCATTCTCCATAGGCGGTCTTCGCGCGAAACCAAGCACTAATTAGTGCAAGCGCGGACGTTTCCGAACAATGTCGGGAAACGAATTATGAGGCACATATACACACAACAAGAAATATCAACCAAAGTGCTAGTGTGTAAAGTGACATGTGAAGAGATGCACATAAAAATAAGCAAGTATGCAATCATAGCAAGAATGCTAAGTGTGTGTGTGCTACTAAATCTCTTCAAAGAAAAACAAGCACAAGAGATTATACCTTTGGCGTGCTTGTATCTTGAGGTCATAGAAGGGCCTTTGATCTTCAACACTAATCACTTAGACTACCCTTACATTCAAAACCCCAACATGTGGTTTGACCACGAAATAAGCCAATCAACAAAACGGGAATCCTTACACTAGTAGAAAGAGAAGTAGAATTCGGCCACCCTATATAATACACATTATAGGGTTCGGCCATTGGATGCTTGACTCTCTCAATTGATTCACTTGATCAATTTCTTCTTCTTCTAGCTTGAATCGTACTCATAGACAAGTGTTTTATTTTTCAGCCAAGACATAAGAGAGAAGAGATTATTCTATTTCGATAGTACACTAATAGCTTATACATCAATAGGCTTTTGTGTACAACTTCGAATAAGGTTCACGCGAGTTTCGATCATTAGATTGAGAACTCAAATGTGACCGGAATAATCTTTGTAGTCTTTTGGATGTTTTGTGACTAACGATAAGAAAAAGAGATTTTGTTTATCCATCCTCATGTACGTAATTCAAAGAAAAGGGAGACCATGTTCCTAGGTGATTCACGTTCGTGCTAGGATTGAAGATCTTGCGGATTACCATCGACGCAAGTCAATCGGATCACACGACAAAAGGTATTATACTTTTATTAGTATATATATATGTTTAATTAATTTAAAGGGTTAAGGTTCATCAAAGGAAAAATTTTAAAATATACTAAATCGTTTTTAGTCTCGCTTCCGCTGCGTTGACCGTATTTTTCCCTACAAAATATATTTTGGGAATTAATTAAATGATATGATTATTTAATTAATATATATTATTTAATTGATGAATTATATATTATTAAATAATATGATTATTTAATTGACATATTAATAATTAAGAATTATTAATTGTTATATGGAGGTTTCAAGTTCGATCATTGACAAGAGCAAAAGAATAATAAATGATTATTTTGTTTACTCTAAATAGGTCAAAGATTCAAACCCTAGTGGAGTAAGAATTAAAAAAGGATTTGGAATCCTATTTTAACTTGGATTACTAAACCATAGGATCCTAGTATATAAGATATACTTATCAGGAAAAAGAGACAACTGAAACCCTAGAGAGACATAAGGTGGTGCGGTAATAGCAAGAGGAAAAAGAAAAGTTTTTTTTTTTCCTTTGCTCATAGGTGGCCGAACTCAAAGAGGAAGCAAGGTGTTGCCTTCCCGTTCTCTCAAGCCTCTATTCAACTGCTCCCAGAATCCGTGACGTGTCAACACACATAGTTGCTAGATCGCGGGACAAAGCTAGGAAGACTTAATGGTAAAGGATCAAAAAGAGAAGGAGTGTTCTTCAAAGGTATGAAAACAAATCTCTTCCTCATATTCGTGTATATACAAAAGGTCCCAATAAGACGATAAAATTTTTAAAACCTATCGTTCTTAAATCTATTGATTTTATTCCCTGATTTTTTTCGCTGTGCAACTTATAATTGGTATGAGGGCCAATTTTTGTTATACACAAATATGTTATCTTTGTTTTCAAAGTCTTTTCAATATGTATGATATGTGTAGGCACAATTTAGGGTTGTATGATGTTTATATTTTTTTTTATAAACATGGTTGATCGTTAATTGTATGGTACGATGAGTTTAGTTAAATTTGTTCCGGGTTGTAATAATTAGTTATTATTTCTTTTTTGATGTAATCGTTCTATGTAAATCAATATTTTGTAATATGATTAATGTAATCTTTTACAAAGAAGAAGATTCAAGAACACACGAAGAAAGAAGGAAAAGCAACACACACGAAAGCCTACGCACAATAGATGTGCACATGTAGCCGCGCATGAAGGCAAACTACGCATGGGATGCGTGAAGCAAGCAGCTACCTTGTGCATGGCTTGGCAGCGCACGCTGTGCACGCGCACCTGGTGCAGTGCAAGGCTTGGCTTGCTGCGCACCTTGTGGGTGATGGCTGCCGCGAAGGCTGATCTTGGCGCAACAGTTGCGCTTGTTTACGTATGAGGCTGTTGCTGTTGATGAATAGTTGTGCGCAAGGCTTGGCAAAGCAGCACACGTTTTGCGCAATGGCTGCAGCAGTACGCACGGGTTCATGCAAACTACTGCGGATAACGCCACCCTCTCGTGCGGACGACGGCTACGCACGAAAGCGCAAGGTCGAGTGTTTGTGACGCTAGGGTTATGTATTCAGAAGTGTGAATGGGCCGAAATATTTTTTTTAACAACTTGGGCCTCCAACAAATGTTAGTGTAACATATGGGCCTTAGTTTATGATTCATGAGATGGATTGTAAGGATTCCCATATCTTGATTGACTTATTTCGTGGACAAACCACTTGTTGGGGTTGATTATGTAAGGGTAGTTTAGGTGATTGATCTTCAAGCTTGAAGGCCCTTTCAAGACCTCAAGGGACAAGCACGCCAAATGTATAATCTCTAGAGCTTAGTTTTTCTTTGAAGAGATTTAGTTAGCACACACACACACTTAGCATACTTGCATTTGTGTGCATACTCTTCACATGTCACTTTACACACTAGCACTTTGATTGATATCTTGTTGTGTGTATATGTGCTTTGTAATTCGTTTCCCGATAGTGTTTAGAAATGTCCGTGCATGCACTAGAATGTGCTTGGTTTTAAGCGAAGACTGCCCACGGAGAATACTCTTGGCTTCTCCTTTAGATTCATCATCACTGGTGAATCGGCGGTTTGATCGGCGGCCTGGCCGCCGAATTGAAACAGCCGTTTCAGTCCAGAAAGGTCTAGAGTGATTCTGCGGTTAAGATCGATGACCTCGGACCGCCGTTCGAAACCGCTGATCATACCTGATTGATTTTATCTCTCGGTTTGATTCTGTGGTTAGTTCGGCGGTTTCGAAACCGCCGATTGAAACTGCCGTTGTTCCCCTGTTCTTCTCGGGTTCAATTCTACGGTTGTAAACGGCGGCCTGACCGTCGAATGAAACCGTCGATCGTGTGATTTCAGGGGCAAACTTGTCTTTTCACATACTCTGTTTTTCATGCCTATAAATATCTCACTTTCTCTTGTTCTGAATATAACTCTTTGATTATCAAGAACCCTATATTTTAAAGAGAGATTTTGAGAGAAAAAGCAACCAAGTTTGCTCATTTAAACACTCAAATACATTCCTTTGTGCATCAAAGTTCATCTTGCATTCATCCATGAATGGGTTTGCATCATCACAACATGCTTGGTAAGATTTTGATTAATTTCATCTGATTTTAGTATTTTACTATCAAGCATATTCTCTCTTAATTTACTTGTATGTTTTTGATCATATGATAAATACAAGAATAGAGAATTAATTGTGATGAATTGATTGAGTGTTGTATTGTGATAGCTAATTAGGTTTTTGATTAATCTTGATTAGCTAAGCTATTTGACATGTCATTTAGCAATTGATATCTAGGGTTGATTTAAATTGATTATATCATCATCCTAGATAAGCATCTAAGGTTACCTAGCCTTGTTTGTTATTTGAATATTTATACATATTCACATAGGTTGCATAATCTCTTCATTGAGAATTAAGTCTTGAGGCTAAGATTGCTTAGGCCTTAAGCAATTGGACTAGAGCCACTTTTAAAGGCCCGAGTGGTAGAAGTGGGGGGTTATTGATCGAAGTGTTAGACGAGGTCTACATAGGTTGTAAACTCCATTTCAATTAGTGGATTTCGAGGTCTGAGTGTGGCGCACTAAACAGCCAGTGGTTTTTCCCAATGGTTGGGTTTCCACGTATACATCAAGTGTCATTTAAATTCCGCACTATATTACACTTGCTTGTATTTTTGACTAGTAGGGGCATTTTCGTAAAATTGATTTGCATGCGAAAATTGGGTAATAAAGCTTAAAATCTATTCACCCCCCCTCTAGATATATATCGAACACACCGTTAATTTATTTCAATTGGTATCAGAGCGGGTTCCTAGATATACTTAGGTGATCCTAGCTCATTTTTGGTGTGTTTTGCATTTGTGTGATTTTTGCTTATTCACATTTTGCATTCATTTGAATTCATTCATTATACAATGAGTGGATACAGTGGCAACCAAGAGGGTGCGTCAAGTACACGACCTCCTCTCCTCACCGGTGTGAATTATGCCTCATGGAAAGGCAAGATAGAGGCATACTTGTGTCAAATCCATGATAGGGCATGGATGGCAATTGAAGATGGGTATGTGGCTCCTAAGATGACTCCCACGGGTGGTGGAGAAGAAATACTCAAGCCTAAGGCTCAGTGGTCCACTGAAGAGTTTGAGACTTTAAAATGGAATAGGAAGGCTTGGCACGCTCTTCTATGTGCAGTGGATGAAAATCAATACAAACTGATTCAAAATACTAGGATAGCCAAAGAGGCATGGGATATCTTAGAGGTTGCACATGAAGGAACCGATGTTGTCAAGGATTCCAAGCTTCAAGTCCTTCAAACGCAATTTGAGTTGCTTAAAATGGAGGAGGACGAATGCTTCAATGACTTTGAAGTCAAGTTGATGGATATTGTAAATCAAAGCCATCAACTCGGTGACCCTTATACGGATAGGAGAGTCAAGCAAAAAATTATGAGGTCTCTCCCCGCTAGGTTTGAAGCAAAAGTGACGGCTTTAGAAGAAAACAGTGGATATAAGGATATGAAGCCGAGCGAGGTAATTGGAAGACTCCTCGCCTATGAATCTAGGAAGGCTCCTAGTATTTCACCTCCTAAAAAGCAAAAAGGGATTGCTTTGAAAGCTTCCAAGGTTGAGAAGGAGGATAAAGGTGACTCGGATGAAGACATGGCTTTGATGCTTAGAAAATTCAAGAAATTTGTCAAATTCGAGAAGGAAGGTTTAGGATCCAAAGGCCAAGACTTGAAGAAAAAGGCTCCCTTCAAGAATTTTGAGCCTAGGCAAGAGAAGAGCGAAAAGAAAGGGATCCAATGCTATGAGTGTGGCGGCATAGGACACATCTCACCCGATTGTGGGAATTTAAAGAACAAAATGGCAAAAGTAATGGCCGCCACGTGGAGTGAAAGTGATGACTCCGGAAAGGGAGACAAGTCATCAAGTGATGATGAGCTTACCATCGACTACACGGCATTTGGGGCCATTTGTGTAGAAGATAAAGTTGTTGGTAAGAAAGCCTTGACTAATGATCCCATAGAAGAAAAAGATGAAGAAGTAGCTCTAGAGGAGATAAGTGTAGCTACTCATTGGGATATGGCTCTCATTGACTTAAGAGACCAAGGTGAAGGTCTTAATGAGGGAAATGACTCCATAAGTGAGAAGGAGAGTGGAGGAGATAACTCAAGTGAAGATGACTCCTCATCTAACTCTACAAATGGAAGTGTAGAGAAAATGGATGTTCATGACTTTATAGTCAAGTGTGAAAATTCTTTGAAGAAGAACAATAGAAAGTTGAAGATTTTAGAGGATGAAAATGTAGAGCTTTCAACACACAATGACCACTTGAGTAAGCAAGTGGAAACATCCAAGATGATTGAAGACAAGCTAAGGGATGAGTTAGCTATGTCTAAGAGGAATGAAGAAGGGTTGAAGAGAGAGCTTGATGAAGCTAAAGAGTCATTGACTAGGATGACTACAAGCACCAAGAAGCTTGACCACATTCTTGGTAGTGGAAAGAACCCTTGTGACAAGAGAGGTATTGGGTATGAAGAAAGCAAGGAGGTCACTACTCCAACCAAGACCGTCTTTGTCAAGAGTTTGGGCAAGATAGAGGCCTCGCCGGTGCACACTCCTAGGAAGAAAATTGATCTAGGACTATGTTCAAGAAGTGCACAAGTGAAAGAAGCTCCAAGGAGACAACCTCAAGCTCAAAAAGTTCCTCAACCTAACTTCCCTCAAGCTCAAATTCATCAAGGGAAGAGGCCTATTATGCAAAATGAACCTTGGAAGCAAGCTAGATCGGTTCAACAATAAGGAAGGTTTGAACCCACTCAACCACAAAGGCATGGGAAGGCTCCTATGCATGCTCAAGGACATGGTATGAATTCTAAATTTATCCCTACATGTCACTTTTTTGGTATTGATGGTCACATTAGACCTGTTAACCGCCATAATTGGTAGGGATCAAAAAAGAATTTTCCACTAGCTTACAGGAGAAAGCCGGGATCCGAAGTAGAAGTGAAAAGAGGTCTAGGTACCCCGCCTGCTAGCTGACAGGCTAGAACCTTTGCCTACCCAGGTCAGGTCCTGAATTCCCGGAGACACGATCATCACCAGATCCTGGCGCCTAATTACCCCGGATACCTCGATACTCGAGTATCCTGGTACCCCGCTACTTGAAACCCCGATATCCGTGAACATCGCTTTTATCAGAAGCGTGAAAGACGCAGGGTACCCGGGGTACCCCAACCAGCTAAACACGTGACATACACATGGCAAGACATATACCAAGATCCCAGTAGACCGACCCCTCTGAAGCAGGAGGGGGATACCCCGAAGAGTAGACTACATATAAAAACAGATATTAAACGTCACCGTTCGAGATTAAAACTCAAGCTACAACGCGGCATTCATCCTTGCCAAGTTAGAATCCTATTTTAAATAGGAGTTAACTTATTTGGAACCGAGAAAGAAGGAATCGCATGATCTTTCGGGATCAATGTCCCGATGAATTTGTTAGACTCCAAAAAGAAGACCCGTGCATCACTGAAACCCTAGACCGAAGTTCTAGGAGTGCTGAGTAAGAAAGTGGGCCTATATATTGATCATATGTTGATAGGAAAGGGGATCGAAACGAAAAATGTCATATCTATGTGGATAAGAAAAAATGAACCCGCTTGCTACGAGACTAACAAGTCTCAAATAGGTTCAACCAAGTCAAATGGACTTGGGAGGTCTATAGGACCTCATGACCTTCATTAATGAAGGATGGTGATTGACCCCATATGGGGAACTCAAGCAAAGAGAGCTTATGCATACTTATTGCATGCAAATATTTAAAAAATCTTATGCTTCTTTGTTGTTTGCTTGAGTAAGCTTGGTTGCACATATGTATAAATGTTTTCAATTCAATAAGTGTGAACCATGCTTGTTTACAATCCATGTCATATTTATGTTCAAACATGCATTTTTGGACTAGGAGATTTACATAGGAAGTATGATTTGAATGACCTATAGTTATCTCCATGACATGATGATTCTTAATGACATGCTTAAAAATTGAAAAGCATGAGTTGTTTATAACATGCTAATGTCAAATGAAAAAGCATGAAATTCATATAACATGCTCAAATGAAAAAGCATGAATTGATGATTGCATATTCTTAAAATGCAAATCTTGTGTGAAAAAGCTTATGAGACTCAATGAATAAAGGATCTTGTATCCGTTCAAAGGTTTTTAAAATCCAAATGTCACTCCTTCTTTATTTGTTGAACATGTCTACTATCATACGGGTTTCATTCCCGAAAAAATCAAATAGAGTACAAAGTTGATCATGACATGTTTGGCTTATAAAGATGGATATAGTTGCTCATATATTAAAATCAATGAAAACTCTATATCCTTGCTTCTCTCATGACATTGGTGAAATTGGTTTGAATTCTTATTAGAAACCTTTGTCGTTTGCTTTGCCAAATACCATTGTATTTTGGACTTGAATGCTACATGTCTTGTATGCAAAGCATATTCACACATTTATTTTAAATAAATCTCCTTGTTTCTCTCCAATTGATTGAATTGCATAAAGTGGATTATATGATTATGCAAGTATATAGTATGCTACTATCTCTCTTTGCTAAGTGACCCGGTTGGGGACTACTCCTTTGCCTATATCATGACAAAAAGGGGGAGTAGAATGGTGGTAAGGGGAGTTGCAAATTGTGGTAGCAATTGTGCATGTTGGGGAGACAATACATTGAGGGGGAGTAACCCTTTGAGGGGGAGCATTGCATTCATCATACATTGCATGATGATGTTGTTGTTGTACTTAAATTTCTAGAATGCAAATGCTTATTTATGCTCTTACTTGATTAATCTCACATTTTACTTGAATTGGAAAGTATAGAAACTTTGCTTTCAGGGATTGATTGTTCTACATGAGATTGAAGACTTCAAGATTATTTCTATATATCTATTTGTAATGTAGAAATTCATTGTGGACCATAGTTTCTATTATGTTGTGAGGAATCAATGTGAGTGGTGGTTTTGTCACGAAATAGCCAAAGGGGGAGATTGTAAGGATTCCCATATCTTGATTGGCTTATTTCGTGGACAAACCACTTATTGGGGTTGATTATGTAAGGGTAGTGTTATCCTGAAAAATCTGTCGGGGTTTTCCCAGGATAACCTGGACCGCGGTGTACGGGGTGCACCGCAGCTGGACCGGACCGGACCGGACCAGGTAGGATGGATCCCCCTCTTCTCGATGCAGGGGGGTCGAGGGGACACCTGGGTTCGGCTACCAGGGACCGGTACTATGCAGTAGGACTGGTCCTACACGGTGGAACAGAGGTTGAGGTAGCGTGCTATTATGTGTGGTGCGATTGGTATATCTTTGGAGGGGTATAAAGATGGGCCTTTTATTGCTTAATTATAGAGTACATCACACGTCAATTCACATACAGCATCCGGCTATTACAAAGGGCTTACTAGCGGGATGGAATACAACAGGTAAGAGTTTAACCTAGGTAGGGAAATGACTTGATAGGTTGCACATGGGAGCTTTGTCTAGGCGAGATAGTAGCCAAGTAGAACACACGCATATGAGCTTTGACTAGGCGGGGTAGTAGCCAAGTAGAACACACACGCATAGGAGCTTTGACTAGGCCAAGTAGGATGTTTTGGTTTTCAAGGGCCAACCCCTTCCTCTGTGGGATGTAGGGGTATTTATAGTGTCTCTGGTAGGGGGTAGGTGGAGGTCATCTGTTTAGGCGGGAATCCCCGGTTAAATCTCCACCGTTCCCTCCTATTCACAATGGCGGTCACCAGGAATCAAGGATCAGGATTGCGCCCTCCTTGCTTTGCCTTGGCGGGAGCATCAGTTTTGGTAGGTGGGGGCCCTAGTTCCTAGGGCACAATTGGCGGGACGGATCCCAGCCACTGATTTAGGGCAGGATCGGGGTTAGCACTCGCCTTGGAGGGTTCCGATCACTCCACCTAGGCCTCAGGTCCATATCAGAGCTTCTATAAGGCTGAGGTGGTGAAAAGGTGGCGTTTCCACGAGTTTTGATTGGTCGCAAGGGGCCTGCGTGGCGGTGGGAAGTCGTGATCAAGGTTCTGGCCTGGCAGGGGACAGTGTCAGCGTTTGTCCCGCTCCACCCTGTCAGGCGCTTTCTTCCACCATTTCCTTCTTCATGCTTGCTGCGTTTGTGCAAGTATTTTGCTGAGGAAACCAGCATCCTCTTGCATGTAAGGGATAGTTGACCTTCAATTAGGGCTGAGATGGAAGGTCATCCAGCCGTTGACGTAGCGTGGCTAGTAGACGATCTCGACCGTCGGCTGCTGCCTTTCCTCAGTCGTGCTTACTGCTCCTTATTAATGAGGCGACACTGGTGTCTTGCAGGTGTTCCCAGCACCCTCTTTTGTTATGATTATGCTCAATAGCAAGAGTGTAATAGTGTTTTTGACAATCTATTCATATTCTTAATGTGATTTCTAGTTTAACAAATCTTATAGCATTTATAGTTTAATTATTATAATTGTCAAAAGTAAATAATCATAAGGTCAAAATACTATGAGAAAAGAAGAATTGTTCATACATCTGGATATGTATGAGGTAGACACAATTCTTTAGTTAGTCTTGAATAATGTTCACAACTTAAGTTAAAGGTTGGGCACCTTTATCTTGTTAAAGTTGTATAATTCTTTTGCTAGCATTTGAGTTATGATGTGTCTGAAATCATCGGAGGGTCTTCGAGTAAAAGAATCTAGTGCACTGGGTGCATTGAACTTGATCACAATGAAATACTTTATCTAGAACCGTCAATAGATAATAGTCTTTTCATTATTAGGACAATTGGAGAGTCTATCTTAATCCTGAGATAAATGATGGACTTATGGTTGCAAGTGTTATCATTTGAGTTATCAATGAGTACGATTATATAGTATAGTCTATCCTCGATAGTTTGGTGGTATTCATTTGTTAATCGATAGAGGACTTCATTTATAGATATGGACATCGTGGCTCCATTTATTAAATGAGAGTAGAATATCATCATATGGATGTTTTGAGGTATTGGGTATTGGATATTGAATCTTAACGTTAAGTTTTCGATAGAGTCTATTGAAACATGGCTTCTGGACAAGTCAAAATATCCAAGTTCAAAATGTGGTCATATGAGTAAATATGGTAACTTGGAGAGCTATAGGCGGTCTATGAGCTCTTGGCGATTACTGATATTCTTCACGAGGATACACCATCTCCTATAAGATTGTCTAGGGTATGAATGAGAATCATTTACTTATTCCATCTTCATTTAAGAGTGCAATTTTAGTTCTTTAGTGGAATGAACTAAAATTAAAAGATTGAACCTAAGTAAATCATTTGTTGATTGTGATTGGGTTATGTCTATTGGAGCTTAAATTTAGATAGGCCCGCCAAGATCCCCAATCCACACGGACTTGTATGGATCACTTGATGCATTCTACCGGACCAATTTATGGGTCCATCTAGAATTGTATTTAATATATTAAGAATATAATTTGCACATTACTTATTTAATGGGCTGATCAATTATATTAATATATTAATGAAAGGCATGTGGGCTTGTTTCTTTTAGTAAGAATGGGTTTGGTTCACATGTGGGCCTTTTATTAAGGTCCAATGGATTTAATAAAATAGAAAAACAATATATAGATATATTAATATATATGGCACATGGCCGAGATATATATATGATATTATATTGTTTTATTTTTATTATTTGATTAAATGGAAATTAATTAATTGATTAATTAATTTTTTAATTAAAAAATCAAAATCTTTTTCTGACTAGGAAATATGTTTCTTAGTAGTATACTATTATGGTAGTATAAATAAAATAAAAGACTTTATTTGGTAAGTAGATAAATAAGGGATTTATTTATCCAGTCAAATATGGAAGTCTTTTATATAGTCACAAATACACTAAAGAGTTGGATTATGGTTTGGAATTCTAAGGAAATCTACCTAGGGTTAGGATTTAAGTCAAAAGACACAAATCCTACATGGTAGAGGATTTCAGCCACAACATATAAATATATATGATATATATATGGCACATGGCCGTAAAAATCAATATAGAATGCATGCAGAATATTTGGGTGCGCAATGTAGATATATATTATAAGGCATGCAGTATTAATTTTGAAATATATATATATATATATTATTTATATGGCTGCGTGAATTGGTCATATATAGATATAATATATTGAGCAAAGATTGGTTGTTATATATATTGGAATATATTGAAAGAATTCAAAGAACTCTAGAGTTCTTGCTTGAGAGAGTTTTTTCTTTTGCTAGAGAAAAATAGAATCCAACTCTTAGATTAGTGTGAGAATTCGGCCAAGAGGAAAAGAGAGAAAAGTTTGTTCTTATTTCGATAGTGCACTAGTAACTTTATATCAAAAGGTTTTGTGCACAATTTCGAATAAGGTTCACGCGAGTTTCGATCTAACGATTGTGAATTCAAAAGTGACCGGAACATTCTTTGTAGCCTTTTAGAATTTGTTGTGACTAACGAAATAGAAAAAGTTTTGTTAATCCATCCTCAGGTACACAATTCAAAGAGAAGGGAAACCACGCTCCTAGGTGATTCACGTTCGTGATTGGATTGGAAGATCTTACGGATTACCATCGACGCAATGTCAATTGGATCACGCGACAAATGTATGATATCTTTAGTATTATATGTTAATTAATTAGAGGGTTAGGGTTCAAATTATGAAAAAATTTTAAACTATACTAAACCCGTTTTTAGTCTTGCTTCCGCTGCGTTGACCGTATTTTTCCCTACATCTTTATCCCATATGAGCTGGAGGCAAGGGCTGGCATCAGCCCTTATAGAGCAGAAGGCGCTTGTAAGTTCGTGGGGGTAAGGTAGCGATCTCTGCAGCGAGGCTGGCTACTGGAGCGGATCAGCTGCTAGAAGAAGCGATCCTTCTTATTGGATAATGGGGCGGGAGCCGGATCCCGGATGGATCGTGGTTTTACAGGCGGGCTTCCCACTAGGTCATGTACCCATTCTCCACAAGCACTCTTGTGGGAGGAAGGCCGGCTCTGGGTCGAGCAATGCTTGATCCTAGCGTGCCTATGAGTAGGCGTGGTCAAAAGGGGGTCGGGCCCTTGCTCCTAACAAGCGGGTTGGAGTGACTAGGAGGACCACCGTGGCAGGCGATGAAGTGGTCCAGTCCTTCAATGGGAAAAGCTCTTCCTTGAATTAATTGCCTGAATTTCTAGTTAACAGAAGTCCCTCCCGCCTTGAATGTTCTTAATATTGTTGAACGTTGGAGGCGGGGTACCTGGTTGCATAAAGGGCTTTTCCCGCCTGGTTTGTCCTGTTTTCCACCCCTTGAATTTGTTGGAATTCGCTTCTGGGGCCAACGCTTGCTGCATTAAATGTCGGAATAATGGGTCTTGGTATTATGCGCGTTTCTCTGGGCGTGGCGTCAGCGATGGGACGTTTTGCTGCTTGAGGCTCCACGTGGCGTTCGTGGGGTGGTGGATTGGTCACGTCTGCTTTTTCCTTAGCTGCCCTAACCGTTGGATCCATTGGAGGGTTGAGATCTTCTGGTTTGAATTTGAAATTGCCACCCTCTTTCCATTTAAAAGACAGCTTGACCGGAGTCTTTTCATTTTCTCCATTGCGCCAGTTTTTTTTTCTTTTACTTTTTCTATTTCCTCGCTCACTATTGCTATCTAACAATTGCTTCTGAAGACTCAAATGCGGAGACGGACTACGGCTATGGCGATAAGGAGAGCTCTCCTGAGAAGTCGGGGCTCTCCCACAAGAGGCGGAGGGTTGGTGGTGATTCCGCTGCCGGGGGAAGCAGGGGACGTCCCCAACCTCGCCGCTCGGGGTGACATTCCTTTATTGGATAGGGTTTGCTAACACCCATTCTTCTCTGGTGCATATCTCCGAGGAGGGAGATGGGGCAAGTCAAAGGGCTCTTTCCGGTGACGGGGACCAAGACCTGAAGCATGTGGACATGGAAGAGCTGGGCCACCGCGTACAAGTGGAGGGAGGTGGCGCGGCTGGGGTTTTCGAGTGCGTCCCCCCTTCGGCCTGCACTGCAGCTGACCTGTCTCGCTTGAGGCGTGACTTCAATATCCCCGCTGACATATAACTCACCCTTCCTACCGGGGATTATGATGCTTATGCTCCTCCTCCTGGTCATCTTCCCATACATGTGGTCGCATTCGAGGGAGGGGTTCGCCTTCCCCTCCATCCCACGCTTAGGCGGGCCCTTTGTGCTTTCGGGTTAGCTCCTATGCAACTAGTGCCTGGCTTCTAGAGGAACTTGGTAGGCTTCCTTGTGTTATGGCAGGAGGCTGCTAGCTCTCGTCCTAACTTAAGGGACCTAGGGTATAGGGAGCTTCGCTCTGTCTTCCAACCGTCGCCCTTAACTCAGCAGCCCGCTGGCCAATATTATCTTCGCTGTGTGAATGCAATTGATTTCGTGGTCCCTGGTACCCGGAGGAAGGATCCCGGGTGGAAGACGGAGTGGATCGTGGTTAAAGGTAACTGGGGCACTTCCGTACAATATGGTCATCGAGAACATACAGTCCTTACCTCTTTCGGGCCACAACCAGAGTGGGCGAAGGAGGAGGACGATGCTGCAGTCATGAGTTTTTTGGCTTCAATCAAATAGGCGGGTTACCAGCATACTGGGATGGAGGGCTTCCCTTGAGAGCGTGCTAGGGTGGAACACTCCCTCCTAGCGATAGATGCAATCCCAGGTGATTTATTCTTTGTCCCTCTTTTGTCTTTTTATTTGTTCTAGATACTGCGGAGAGGCGGGCGTGGATTCTAATGGATGCTCCATTGGTAGTTTCTTTTGTAGGTGTTCAACAGGAGGAGGCCCCTCTCAGCGATTCAGGCGTGGCACAGACAAGGCTAGGTTCTCCCATTGGTGGGGAGGCTATTTTGCGCACCCCCCTTAAGCAAGCGGTACTGATGCAGGTGAAAAGGGAGAAAGGGGTCGCTTCAGGTTCGGCCTCCCCCCAGCCGCTAAAGATGCTCTCCCCTACTTCGAGGCTGGAAGAACTCAATACGCGTTTGGGTTAGAGTCACGGTCTACCCAGTTCTCCCGCTTCTAAGCTTCCTCCTGTGATTCCCTCCAGCTCCTCTACTTCCACCCCGTCACGGTCTTCTGTGCCTCCTCCCCGTCCCTCTTCAAACAGAGGAAAGGGGGTGGTAATTTCGAGAAGGCGGCACCGGTCCCTCCCAAAGCAAAGAAGGGCCTTTCCTCTGGTTCTGACAATATCCTTCGCGCCTTCAGAGAGTCGTGTTCCCAAGTGGATTCATCCTAGCTTGCTGTACTTCCTGTCAATGAACTCTCCTCTAAGGGTTCCGTGGTCGCAGCTGAGGTAACTTCATCCGCTCCCTTGTCTGATTCTCTTCCCTTTTTCTTTTTTGGGTAGCCATACTGAGTGTCAGGCCTGCACATTTTATAGTCTCTCTCTCCCTCTTTTTTTTGTAGGCGTTTCGCTATATTTTGGCTCTAGAGGAGCAGGTTATTTCGCTTCAAGAGGGGCACCGCATAGTAGAGGAGGGCCGTGTTAGAGCAGATAAGCTCAGGATTGAAGCGGAGAGGACTGTCATCCGTCTTGTGAGGGAGAAAAAGGAGCTGGATGCGAAGGCTGCCCAGGCGAAGAAGGACCTCGAATAGGTGCAAAAGGAGCTGGAGGCTGAGGTTACCCGGTCTACCCGTCGGGCTCTGGAGCGGAACGAGGTAAGGGGAGAGCTTGCTGCGGCGGAGAACCGGGCAGTGGCTGCAATCGCGAGGGCTGCGGAGGTGGAAACGGGAGCCGACAATTTTTTCGGGGAGGGTTATTTCCTTGCACAACTGCATGTGGCCCAGCATGCTCCTCCAGATTTCAACCTTCATAAAATCCATGGCTAGAGCAGGGAAGAGATCATGACGGGTGCTGATGGAGTGTCTAAAGCGTTGCCTGGGTCAGCGGGGCTCCCTGGAGGCAGAGACGGAGACGCAGCGAGTAGCAGTGATCTAGTTTTGAGTGACAAGAAGGAGACCAATGCAACTGAAGATCAGCAAGGATCACCACTAGCGGAATCCGGGAGGTTACCTGCGGTGACCCCAGAGGTTCCAGCTAGCCAACCGTCCATTGAGCCTGCCTTTCCTGTCGTCGAGCCTACCAACCCCATACAAGAACAGTAATCAATGCCTGCTTCATCATCATTTGGTCCAGCTATTTCTGTTGCTATTTTTTTTTTTTTTTACGATTTGTGGAGGGTCAGGCCTTCTGTGCCTTGGCCTTCCTTTGGCATGTAACCCCGAACTAATGCTTGTGCATCCTTTTAATTTTTTCCTGCTTTGGTACTTGTTATTTATATTTGTGGAGAGGTTGGGCCTGCTGAACCCCAATCCTCCTCTTGGCATGTAAGTATGAACTGGTGCTTTATGCACTATTTGCTTGTCTTTTTCTTTGCCTTCGCTATCCATGCTTTGTTCAAGGAGCTTGGTCAGGTGCCATGGTCTTCCATCGTTCCTTTGCATCTTTATCAATGAATTGAGAATCCCCCTTTCTTGTTCCAGCTTTAACTTGATATGATTCTGTGTGTTTCCCGCTTGCATGGGAAAGGTCTTGTGATACTGGCTTTAGTTTTCCATAAGTGGAATTTGCATCCATTGAGACAATGTAGCTATTATCTGGCGTGGGCTGGTTGGCTCCACGCTAGGCGAGGTTTTGACTTAGAATTTTCTTTTCTAATAACCTGCGCTCCTAATCCGAGCTTCTTCAGGAGTAAAGTTCCTGCTTGAACGTCAGCTGAGGCATAATTAATATTCGCCCTTGGTACCCAGTGCGTTATGGACTTGGTAGGCAACCAGGGCCACTTAGGCCCAAGTTCCTTTTTGAGGGGACAATACCCATGCTCAAGGCATCGTGGTAGCTCGTCCGAGGCACCGAGCATATTTAAGATTTGGTAGGCGACTAGGGCCACTTAAGCCCAAGTCTCTTCTTGAGGGGACAGTACCCATGCTCAAGGCATCGTGGTAGCTCGTCCGAGGTACCCAGTAATTCTGGGCTTGGTAGGCAACTAGGGCCACTTAAGCCCAAGTCCCTTCTTGAGGGGACAATACCCATGCTCAAGGCATCATGGTAGCTCGTCCAAGGTACCCGGTAATCCTGGACTTGGTAGGCAACCAGGGCCACTTAAGCCCAAGTCCCTTCTTGAGAGGACAATACCCATGCTCAAGGCATCGTGGTAGCTTGTTCGAGGTACCCGGTAACTCTGGACTTGGTAGGCAACCAGGGCCACTTAAGCCCAAGTTCCTTCTTGAGGGGACAATACCCGTGCTCAAGGCATCGTGGTAGCTCGTCCGATGTACCCGGTAATTTTAGACTTGGTAGACAACCAGGGCCACTTAAGCCCAAGTTCCTTCTTGAGAGGACAATACCCGTGCTCAAGGCATCGTGGTAGCTCGTTCGAGGTACCCGGTACTTATGGACTTGGTAGGCAACCAAGGCCACTTAAGCCCAAGCCCCTTCTTGAGGGGACAATACCTATGCTCAAGGCATCGTGGTAGCTCATCCGAGGTACCCGGTAACTCTGGACTTGGTAGGCAACCAAGGCCACTTAAGCCCAAGTCCCTTCTTGAGGGGACAATACCCATGCTCAAGGCATCGTGGTAGCTCGTCCGAGGTACCCGGTAACTCTGGACTTGGTAGGCAACCAGGGCCACTTAAGCCCAAGTCCCTTCTTGAGGGGACAATACCCATGCTCAAGGCATCGTGGTAGCTCGTCCGAGGTACCCGGTAACTCTGGACTTGGTAGGCAACCAGGGCCACTTAAGCCCAAGTCCCTTCTTGAGGGGACAATACCCATGCTCAAGGCATCGTGGTAGCTCGTCCGAGGTACCCGGTAACTCTGGACTTGGTAGGCAACCAGGGCCACTTAAGCCCAAGTCCCTTCTTAAGGGGACAATACCCATGTTCAAGGCATCGTGGTAGCTCGTCCGAGGTACCCGGTAATTCTGGACTTGGTAGGCAACCAGGGCTACTTAAGCCTAAGCCTAAGCCTAAGCCTAAGCCTCTTCTTGAGGGGACAATACCTATGCTCAAGGCATCATGGTAGCTCGTCCGAGGTACTCGGTAATTCTGGACTTGGTAGGCAACCAGGGCTACTTAAGCCCAAGCCCCTTCTTGAGGGGACAATAGCTCGTCCGAGGTACCCGGTAACTCTGGACTTGGTAGGCTACTAGGGCCACTTAAGCCCAAGTCCCTTCTTAAGGGGACAATACCCATACTCAAGGTATCGTGGTAGCTCGTCCGAGGTACCCGGTAATTCTGGACTTGGTAGGCAACCAGGGCCACTTAAGCCTAAGCCCCTTCTTGAGGGGACAATGCCCATGCTCAAGGCATCGTGGTAGCTCGTCCGAGGTACCCGGTAATTCTGGACTTGGTAGGCAACCAGGGCTACTTAAGCCCAAGCCCCTTCTTGAGGGGACAATACCCATGCTCAAGGCATCGTGGTAGCTCGTTCGAGGTACCCGGTAATCCTGGACTTGGTAGGCAACCAGGGCCACTTAAGCCTAAGTCCCTTCTTGAGGGGACAATACCCATGCTCAAGGAATTGTGGTAGCTCGTCCGAGGTATCCGGTAATTATAGGCGAGTTAAAAGAGGCTATCAATTGAGATGAATAGCTTTTCATTGATTTAAAAGAGGGCGGGATACGCCCTGAGTACAGGCGGTCAATTCCACTTCATCCATTTGCTGAACCCCGGCTCTGAAGTGCTTGTCGGGTCACGCTTACACAAAAGAGAAACAAGAGAACTAGCTCTATTTACTGTAGGATTGTCACCTTTAACCGTTCTTGAATTACTAGGGGTAGAACTTCTTCAAATGATCCATATTCCAAGTATGCCCAATGGGGTCTCCATCGAGGTCCATTAGCTTGTAGCCTCTCTGGCTCACCTTTGCCTTGATGAGGTACGGTCCTTTCCAGTTTGGAGCGAGGACACCATCTGAATGACGATGGGTATTCTGCGTGACCTTCCTCAATACTAGGTCGCCTTCCTTAAAGCTCATGATTCTGACACCTTTGTTGAAGCAGCGGGCAATTTTCTGTTGGTAGGCTACGACCCTCAAGGCCACACCGGTCTGCTTTTCCTCCAAGAGATCTAGGCAGGCTCTGAGTTTATCCTCATTGTCTTCTGAATTATAGAGTTGGGTACGGAAGGTAGGAAGCTTCAGCTCAATGGGGAGGACCGCTTCAACTCTGAAAGCCAGCGAGTAAGGAGTCTCTCCAGTCGTAGTCCTTCTTGTGGTCCGGTAGGCCCACAAGATGTTAGGGAGCTGATCCACCCAAGCCCCTTTTTCTTCCTGCAGCTTCTTCTTTAACAACTTCTTGATTGTCTTGTTGGTTGCTTCGACCAGGCTGTTCGTTTGGGGGTGAGCTACCGAGGCGAAGCGGCATTCAATCTTCAGGTCTTCACAGTAGTCCCTAAAATTGTAATTATTGAATTGCTTCCCTAGGTCGGTGATAATGGCCTTAGGCACCCCAAAGCGGCACACCACATTCTTCTTGATGAAAGCTGTCGTGTTTGCCTTGGTGATGTTTGTGAGTGGCTCTGCTTCCACCCAGCGGGTGAAGTAATCTATGGCGACAACAGCGTATTTGGCCTGTTTCGCTCCGGCGGGCAATGGCCCGATCAAGTTCGCTCCCTATACAGCAAATGGGTAAGGGGATGAGATGATGGATAGTCTTTCCGGAGGCTAATGCAAGAGGTTTACCACTTTCTAGCATGGGGTATATGAGCGGGCAAAGAGGCGTGCGTCCTCATGGAGGGTTGGCCAAAAGTATCCCATTTTTAAAACTCGGTGAGCCAAGGCATCTCCCCCTAAATGATCGCCATAGTCGCTTGAGTGAACCTCCTTCAGTGCCCATTTGGCATCGTCAGGGTGAAGACATCTAAGGAGGGGCAGGGATTTCCCTTTTCGATACAAGTGTCCCTGCACAAGACAGTACCGGGTCGATTTCTTCTTTATTGCCTTAGCTTCTGCTGGGTCATCGGGCAGTTTCTGGCTATGAAGGTAGTCTACTATCGGGTCCATCCAACAGGGGAGGCGGTCTATAGGGTGGACCTCCATAGTTTTGGCAATACTTGACTGGCTTAGAAGCTGTAGCCGGACTCCCCTAAGAGGGTTTTTGTCCTCCTCCTGTTGCGATCTTGGCGAGGACATCTGCTCTGTGGTTAGCCCCTCTAGGTATCTGTTCAATCTTGATCATTTGGAATGCCTTGATCGCTTGTTGTACTTTCTCTAAGTAGGCAGACATATTGTCGCCCTTAGCTTGGTAAGACCCGGCCACTTGTTTCACGATCAACTGTGAATCGCTCTTGATGGCGAGGAACTGGGCTCCTAATTCTCGGGTGACAGTTAAACCAGCAATGAGTGCTTCATACTCTGCTTCATTGTTTGTGGCTCTGAATTCGAACCTTATGCAGTGAGATGTTTCGACCCCCTCTGGATCGACCAGCACAATACCGGCCCCACAACCATATTGGTTGGAGGCTCCATCGATAAATAGTGTCCAAATGCTTGCCGAGGGGGGCCATTCTTCTCCAGGAACCGGGATGTTATTGTCTATCGTGGCAATGGGCTCTTCCTCATGGGGGAAGCCAGGGTTCCCGCTGAACTCCGCTGCGAAGTCTGCCAGTGCTTGTCCTTTGATTGCGATACTGGGCTTAAAGGTAATGTCATACTGGGTCAGCTCGAGGGCCTATAAAACTAGCCTGCCCGATACATCAGGTCGCTGCATAAACTGTCGGAGAGGGAGGTTCGTAAGTACTGTTACTGAGTGGGCTTGGAAGTAGGGGCGTAGCTTGTGCACCGCGACGACCAAGGCGAAAGCGAGCTTCTCTATCTGGTTGTAATTCTTCTCGGCCTTGCTGAGGGAGCGGCTCACATAGTATATGGGTCTCTGGATCCCTCCCTCACATTCCTTTACAAGGGCCGCGCGCTAGTGGCTATGCTTGATATGGTGAGGTAGAGCTGCAAGACATCCCCCGGTAGTGGCTTAACGAGTAGTGGGGGTTTTGTAAGGTAACTCTGGAGCTCCCTAAAGGTGCGCTCGCTCTCCTCATCCCAGTTCATCCCTCTTCCCTTTTTAATAACTTGGAAGAACGGGAGGCACTTGTCGGTGGACCGCGATATGAATCTGTTGAGGGCAGCGAGTCGGCCAGTTAGTCCTTGCACCTGCTTGAGAGTAGTGGGGGACCTGAGTTCGAGGATTGCTTTGATCTTTTCGGGGTTTGCTTTGATCCCTCTCTCGTGGACCATGAAGCCCAAAAATTTCCCGGCCGACACTCCAAACGCACACTTGTCCGGATTCAGCCGCATTTGGTTCTACCGGAGCACTTCGAAAGTCTCCTTGAGGTGGTCGGGGTGCTGCTCTACCTGCTGTGACTTGGTTATCATGTCATCCACGTAGACCTCTATGGTGTGACCGATCTGCTCCTTGAAGAGCTTGTTGACCAACCTCAGGTAAGTAGCTCCGGCGTTTTTAAGCCCAAAAGGCATCATCTTGTAGCAGTACAAACCTTGGTTTGTGATGAAGCTGGTCTTCTCTTGGTACGAGGGGTGCATGGTGATCTGAATATAACCGGAGAAGGCGTCCATGAAACTTAGGGTCTTGTTGCCCGCAGTCGAGTCATCAAGCTCATCAATCTTGGGGAGGGGAAAACTGTCCTTTGGGCAGGCGCGGTTTAGGTCAGTGTAGTCTACACATATTCGCCACTTTCCATTGGTCTTCGGGACCATGACCACGTTAGCTATCCACTCTGGGTACCGCGCCTTTATGATGAATCCGGCGCGGAGGAGCTTGTCCACTTCTTCTTGTACTGCTACGTTTCTGTTCGGGTTGAAGTACCTCCTCTTCTGCTTCACTGGTTTGAAGGTAGTATCCACATTGAGTCGATGTGCTGCAAAGTTAGGGGGGATGTCGGGCATCTCCTCATGGGACTAGGCGAATACATCGTTGTAGTCCTGGAGCACTTTCTGTAGCACAGCCTTGTGCTCTGGAGCCAAGGTGGATCCTATCTTCAATGTCTTGGGAGGGTTTTCTTCCCTTACCACGACCTCCTACAATTCTTCAGCCGGCCCTTCTCTCTCTTCCTCCGACATCTCTTCCTCGAATGTATCTTCTTCAACATCCAACTGTCTCGTCACGCTTCCCAGGTGCTCTCCTCCTGTGCTATGTAGCTCTGCGCTAAACATGTAGCCCGCCTCTTGCAGAATGCCTTTCACGCCCTATTCCCCCTGATCTTTTTTCTGTTGTGATCTGGGAGCACTGTTTGATTAGCGCAGAGGGGTTTGATGATACGGCATAGCATCTCCGGGCCATCTGTTAGTCCCCTCTCAGGATTCCAACCTCTTCCGCCACTGGGAATTTCAAGACATTGTGGTAGATTGATAGGACTCCCCTAATCTTTGAGAGGAAGGGTCGTCCCAGAATCATGTTGTAGGCGCTTAGAATGTCCACTACCACGAAATCGATCATGTTATTAACCTGTCAAGGCGCTTCTCCTATGGCTACCGGGAGTATTATGGAACCGGCTGGCATCAACGAGTCCCCGGTGAAACCATAGAAGGGGGTGGTGCAACTATAAAAGCACAGTCGGCGGAGTTGGCAGCGATCCAGTGTCTTCTTGAAGATGATGTCTACGCTACACCCTGTGTCGATCATGACCCGGGCTACCGGTTATTTGCCACCTGGACGGTGACCACCATTGGATCATCATAGGGCTGGACCGTGTTGTAGGCGTCGCCCTCAATGAATATGATTTGAGCAGAGCTGGGATGAGGCAAAGTGTCCCTGCTAACTTTCAGCACCTGGCCCCTCGTATCGTGTCGAGGAATCTTCCTTGCGTGGTTCTTCCTGGAGTTATTGGAGGTACCAGCAAGGGTGGGGCCTCCATTGATAGTGTTGATGATTTGGATTTGTTCCATCAGGTCTCTTCCTTGGTCCTTTCTCCGTTCTTCCGGTTCCTTCATCTCTCTCTGAACCTGCTTCCTTGCCTCAATCCCGTCCCTTACTTGTTGGAGGAATTCCACCAGCAGGCCACCTCTCACTAGGTTCTCGATCTAGTTGCGCAAGCTGTAGCACTCCGAAGTGTTGTGTCCTATGTCCCGGTGGAAATCATAGTATTTGTATTTGTTCCTCTTATCGGCTGGGAGCTTCATGGGGTTGGGCTTCTTCAGGAGCCCCTTGTCCCGGATTGCTAGGTAGATTGTTTCCCTCGGGGTATTGAGCGGGGTATAGTTGGTGTATTCTTCTTCCTCTGATTGGGCGATTCTAGTGACCTCTCTTACAGGCGATGACGTCTTTTGAATCTTCCGTGGTGGGGATATCCTCCTAAAGGGGCACGGCCTGCTAAGGGGTAGCGGAGGTAGATGGTAGGTGGACCGGTTTGGAGGATTGTTTTTAAACTTGGGGACCGGCTCCTTTTCCTTTCTTTGGTTACTGGTGTCCCTTTTTTGTCGCTTGCTGGAGCGTGACTCGTAATGCTCTATCTTGATACGGTACTTCTCATCTAACTGCACTTGCTCCAGAGCTCGGCTGTATGCCTCCTAATAAGTCTCGGGCTTATCTTTGCTGAAGGAACGCCAAAATTTCCCCACCCAGAGGTTTTTCCTGAAGTTGGTAAGAGTTTTATCTCTGTGAACAACCCATTTGAATGACTTCCTTGTGGAAGCGCTCCACATAGGATTTGAGCTTCTCCCCACGCTCCTGGACTATGTATTGTAGCAGGATGGGATCTTTAGGAGGTGGCTTGACACCCTGGAACTGAGCGCAGAAGTCCCTTGACAACTTGTGAATGAGTTGACACTCCCCGCGGGGAGTTTTCTAAACCATGTCTTGGCGAAATCCGTGAGAGTGCATGGGAGCATTTGGCACATGGCCTTCCGGGAGGCATTCTGCACCTCCATCTGCTGCACGAAAGACTCTAGGTGACTTAAGGGATCTTCTACACCTGAATATACCTTTTCGGGCATTTTAAACTTCGGAGGGAAGGTAGCATGTCAAACTTCCCTTGATAACGGGGCATTCATCTCCCCGAGGGGGTCGTTCTTCATCTCCTTATACTTGACCTTGTCTTTCTCCAGCTCCGCTAGGCGCTTTGCCATCTTCTTCATCTGCTCTTTCATACGGCCTCGGCCTCTACCTCGACCTCGACCTCGACCTCTTTCCCTTGATTGGGCTTCAGCTTCCTTCTCCCTGGCTGCTGTCTCGGAGGTGGCTGATGCTTCATGATGGGCCTCTTCGCCTCGCCTGGGTGGGCTCCGGTTCCTGCTGCAGTTGTGTGTAGCCTCGGTTCTACTTTCGATGCCCGATATCTCCTTTGCTCCCGTTGTGGTGGGGCGAGCTAGACGGCCTACTGGAGGCGGTGAGGCTCGGGGGGTGCCTACCTCCGATCGAGCTCTACGTGGTCCCGGTGCTGCCGCTCGAGGTGTAGTCCCGGTGGGCCCTAACCGGTCGAAGACAGCTTTAGTGGGACCCAATCTGTCGAAAACGTGGGCCCGGTTGCTAGGTCCTGCTTCACCCAGCAGCTCTTGCCGCAGTCCCTCTACGAAGTTGGTGACGTGGCGGTTGAAGGCACTTGGTGGATGCGATCCGGGAGAGGGAAGAACTTCGACCGCGATTGCATTGGCTTGGACCTGCCCTTCCATCCGTGGTAACGTGCCTTGAGTTGGGGTTCCTTCGGAGGATTCAACTCCGTGGGTAGCAAGGTAGGAGTGAGGCCCAGATGGGTTGGCCTGATTCGTGGATGATCTCAACCTCATGTTTGCTAGAATGACTAGAATGCTTTTGATGGTAAGAGAAAGACACACTGCGTGTGAGGTTCCTACAGACGGCGCCAAACTATTATCCTAAAAAATCCATCGGGGTTTTCCCGGGATAACCTGGACCGTAGTGTACGGGGTACACCGCAGCTGGATCGGACCGGGTAGGATGGATCCCCCTCTTCCCAATGCAGGGGGGTCGAGGGGACACCTGGGTCCGGCTACCAGGGACCAGTACTATGCAGTAGGATCGGTCCTACATGGTGGAACAGAGGTTGAGGTAGCGTGCTATTATGTGTGGTGCGATTGGTATATCTTTGGACGGGTATAAAGATTGGCCTTTTATTGCTTAATAATAGAGTACATCACATGTCAATTCACATACAGCATCCGGCTATTACAAAGGGCTTACTAGCGGGATGGAATACAACAGGTAAGAGTTCAACCTAGGTAGGGAAATGACTCGATAGGTTGCACATGAGAGCTTTGTCTAGGCGAGATAGTAGCCAAGTAGAACACACGCATATGAGCTTTGACTAGGCGGGGTAGTAGCCAAGTAGAACACACATACATAGGAGCTTTGACTAGGCGGGGTAGTAGCCAAGTAGAACACACACGCATAGGAGCTTTGACTAGGCCAAGTAGGATGTTTTGGTTTTCAAGGGCCAACCCCTTCCTCTGTGGGATGTAGGGGTATTTATAGTGTCTCTGGTAAGGGGGTAGGTGGAGGTCGTCTGTTTAGGCGGGAATCCCCGGTTAAATCTCCACCGTTCCCTCCTATTCACAACGGCGGTCACTAGGAATCAAGGATCAGGATTGCGCCCTTCTTGCTTTGCCTTGGCGGGAGCATTAGTTTTGGTAGGTGAGGGCCATAGTTCCCAGGGCGCAATTGGCGGGATGGATCCCAGCCATTGATTTAGGGTAGGATCGGGGTTAGCACATGCCTTGGAGGGTTCCGATCGCTCCACATAGGCCTCAGGTCCATATCAGAGCTTCTATATGGCTGAGGTGGTGAAAAGGTGGCGTTTCCACGAGTTTTGATTGGTCGTAAGGGGCCTGCGTGGCGGTGGGAAGTCGTGATCAAGGTTCTGGCCTGGCAGGGGACAGTGTCAGCGTCTGTCCCGCTGCACCCTGTCAGGCGCTTTCTTCCACCATTTCCTTCTTCATGCTTGCTGCGTTTGTGCAAGTATTTTGCTGAGGAAACCAGCATCCTCTTACATGTAAGGGATAGTTGACCTTTAATTAGGGCTGAGATAGAAAGTCATCTAGCTGTTAACGTAGCGTGGCTAGCAGGCGATCTCGACCGTCGGCTGCTGCCTTTCCTCAGTCATGCTTACTGCTCCTTATTAATGAGGCGACACTGGTGTCTTGCAGGTGTTCCCAGCACCCTCTTTATCCCATGTGAAATGGAGGCAAGGGCTGGCGTCAGCCCTTATGGAGCAGGAGGCGCCAGTAAGTTGGTGGGGGTAAGGTAGCGATCTCTGCAGCAAGGCTGGCTACTGGAGCAGATCCGCTGCTGGAAGAAGCGGTCCTTCTTATTGGATGATGGGGCGGGAGCCAGATCCTAGATGGATCATAGCTTTACAGGTGGGCTTCCCACTGGGTCAGGTACCTATTCTCCACAAGCACTCTTGTGGGAGGAAGGCCGGCTCTGGGTCGAGCAATGCTTGATCCTAGCGTGCATGTGAGTAGGCGCGGTCAAAAGGGGGTCGGGCCCTTGCTCCGAACAAGCGGGTTGGAGTGACTAGGAGGGCCACCATGGCAGGCGATGAAGTGGTCCGGTCCTTCAATGGGAAAAGCTCTTCCTTGAATTAATTGCCTGAATTTCCGGTTAACAGGTAGTTTAGGTGATTGATCTTCAAGCTTGAAGGCCCTTTCAAGACCTCAAGGGACAAGCACGCCAAAGGTATAATCTCTAGTGCTTAGTTTTTCTTTGAAGAGATTTAGTTAGCACACACACACACTTAGGATACTTGCATTTGTGTGCATACTCTTCACATGTCACTTTACACACTAGCACTTTGATTGATATCTTGTTGTGTGTATATGTGCTTTGTAATTCGTTTCCCCGATAGTGTTTGGAAACGTCCGCCCATGCACTAGAATGTGCTTGGTTTTGCGCGAAAACCGCCTACGGAGAATGCTATTGGCTTCTCCTTTAGATTCACCATCACTGGTGAATCGGCGGTTTGATCGGTGGCCTAGCCACCGAATTGAAACCGCCGTTTCAGTCCAGAAAGGTTTGGAGTGATTCTGCGATTAAGATCGGCAGCCTCCGACCGCCGTTCGAAACCGCTGATCATACCTGATTGATTTTATCTCTCGGTTTGATTCTGTGGTTAGTTCAGCAGTTTTGAAACCGCCGATTGAAACCGCCGTTGTTCCCCTATTCTTCTCGGGTTCAATTCTGCGGTTGTAAACGGCGGCCTGGCCGCCGAATGAAACCGCTGATCGTCCGATTTCAGGGGTAAACTTGTCTTTTCACATGCTCTGTTTTTCATGCCTATAAATATCTCACTTTCTCTTGTTCTGAATATGACTCTTTGATTATCAAGAACCCTATATTTTAAAGAGAGATTTTGAGAGAAAAAGCAACCAAGTTTGCTCATTTAAACACTCAAATACATTCCTTTGTGCATCAAAGTTCATCTTGCATTCATCCATGAATGGGTTTGCATCATCACAACATGCTTGGTAAGATTTTGATTAATTTCATCTTATTTTAGTATTTTACTATCAAGCATATTCTCTTTTAATTTACTTGTATGTTTTTGATCATATGATAAATACAAGAATAGAGAATTAATTGTGATGAATTGATTGAGTGTTGTATTGTGATAGCTAATTAGGTTTTTGATTAATCTTGATTAGCTAAGCTATTTGACATGTCATTTAGCAATTGATATCTAGGGTTGATTTAAATTGATTATATCATCATCCTAGATAAGCATCCAAGGTTACCTAACCTTGTTTGTTATTTGAATATTTATACATATTCACATAGGTTGCATAATCTCTTCATTGAGAATTAAGTCTTGAGGCTAAGATTGCTTAGGCCTCAAGCAATTGGATTATAGCCACTTTTAAAGGCCCGAGTAGTAGAAGTGGGGGGTTATTGACCGGAGTGTTAGACGAGGTCTACATAGGTTGTAAACTCCATTTCAATTAGTGGATTTCGAGGTCCGAGTGTGGCGCACTAAACAGCCGTGGTTTTTCCCAATGGTTAGGTTTTCATATATACATCAAGTGTCATTTAAATTCCGCACTATATTACACTTGCTTGTATTTTTGACTAGTAGGGGCATTTTCGTAAAATTGACTTGCATACGAAAATTGGGTAATAAAGCTTAAAATCTATTCACCCCCCCTCTAGATATATATCGAACACACTGTTAATTTGTTTCATGAATCACCATTAAAAAAAATAATTAGGATTAATCAAGTTGGACTTGGTTAAAAGCCCATTAGATGCAAAAGATGGACTTGAAGAAAAAGGAATTACAAGAAAACCAAGGAATGCCTTGGATTAAATTTTTGTAATTAAATTTTTTTTATTTATTTTTTTTAAAGTTAGATAACTCATCGTACTTGGTCAACTCATATATGTTTTATTTATAAGATAATTAAAGCATTGTCATGAATACTTATGCCATATAGATTAGAAGCGTATACACTTGCATTATAATATATCATACATGATTAATAGCTCATTTATTTTATATGTTGTTTATTATTTTTTAATATGATTAAAATTGAATAATCACATAAAGTGGCTATTAATAATGAGATTTGTTTTTAGGAGTAAAAACTTGGTGTTAACCACAAAATTTGGTCATTTATCCAAGGGAGAATGCTCAAGGCATCTGTCTAGGAGAACCTCCTTTTGGGCCTTTCCCACACGAGCTCCCGTACGATCTCCCCTATGGGATCTCCCCTACCGGATCCACCTCTCTTGGTAGCAAGTCGACACTAGTGTAGCTCTTTTATAGCAAATTCCTTGTACATCATACCTACATTAGGGTACTATGGTAGCGGGGTATCGGGGTACCTAGGTAGCAGGTCCTTTAAAGAGAGCAACCCCTCCCATATGATTTATGGGTTGTATTACATGAGAAAATATGGGTCAAAGTGATAGGGACCCATCAGATTTGAATTAAAGACAACATAAGGGCTTTCCACCAATTTGAAGAATAAAGGGGGCCCACTGATGGTGACCTTTCAGTAGCCTTTCAACCACTTTCCAACAGCATTTATTGCACTATGATAGCCACATGTAAGGGTCATTTGGTTAAGAGGCAACCTAGACACCTCCCTCCAATGGAAAGGCATCAAAATGACACCAAAGCACCTTGTTGTCGCCACGTATGCCCTGTTAGGATTATGCTCAATAGCAAGAGTGTAGTATTGTAATTGACAATCTTTTCATATTAATAAAGTGATTTCTGGTTTAACAAATCTTATAGCATTTATAGTTTAATATTATAATTGTCAAAGTAAATAATCATAAGGTCTAAAGACTATGAGAAAAGAAGAATTGTTCATACATCTGGATATGTATGAGGAAGACACAATTCTTTAGTTAGTCTTGAATAACGTTCACAACTTAAGTTAAAGGTTGGGCACCTTTACCTTGTTAAAGTTGTAGAATTCTTTTGCTAGCATTTGAGTGGGATCAAATGAGTTATGATGAGTCTAAAATCATCGGAGGGTCTTCGAGTAAAAGAATCTAGTGCACTGGGTGCATTGAACTGGATCACAATAAAAAGCTTTATCTAGAACCGTTAATAGATAATAGTCTTTTCATTATCAGGACAATCGGGGAGTCTATCTTAATCCTGAGATAAATGATGGACTTATGGTTGCAAGTGATATCATTTGAGTTATCAATGAGTACGATTATATAGCATAGTCTATCCTCGATAGTTTGGTGATATTCATTAGTTAATCGATAGAGGACTTCATTTATAGATATGGACATCGTGGCTCCATTTATTAAATGAGAGTATAATATCATCATATGTATGTTTTGAGGTAATTGGATATTAAATCTCAACGTTGAGTTTTCTATAGCGACTATTGAAAACATGGCTTCTGGACAAGTCAAAATATCCAAGTTCAAAACATGGTCATATGAGTAAATATGGTAACTTGGAGAGTTATAGGCGGTCTATGAACTCTTGGCTATTACTAATATTCTTCACGAGGATACACTATCTCTAATATGATTGTCTAGGGTATGAATGAGGAACATCTTCTTATTCTATCTTTATTTAAGAGTTCAATTTTAGCTCTTTAGTGAAATGAGTTAAATTTAATGGATCGGACCTAAGTGAATCATTTGTTGATTGTGATTAGGTTATGTCTATTGAAGCTTAAATTTAGATAGCCCTCCAAGATCCCCAATCCACATGGACTTGCATGGATCACTTGATATATTCTACCGGACCAATTTATGGGTCCATCTAGAATTGCATTTAATATATTAAGAATATAATTTGCACATTATTTATTTAATGGGCTGGTCAATTATATTAATATATTAATGAAAAGCATGTAGGTTTGTTTCTTTTAATAAGAATGAGTCTGGTTCATATGTGGGCTTTTTAATTAAAGTCTAATGGATTAAATAAAAAAAGAAAATAATATTAAGCCCATATATATATGATGTGGGCGGCAAGGCTAATTTATTAGTCAAATATATTATTTTATTTTATTGTTTGATTAAATGAGAATTAATTAATTTATTAATTAATTATTTAATTAAGAAACAAAATCTTTTTCTGATCAGGAAATATGTTTCCTAGAATTATACTATTGGTAGTAGTATACTAAAAGTAAAAAACTTATTTGGTAAGAAAATAAATAATAAGGTTTATTTATTTAATCAAATAAGGAAGTCTTTTATTAAGAATTAAACACTTATGAGTTGAATTAGGGTTAGGATTCTAAAGTTGATAGGAATTAGGGCAAAGCACAAATCCTCTTGAGTAGAGGATTCGGCCAACCCTAGTCTCCCATCATAAGGAGAATTCGGCCAACCCTAATAGGTAGAGAAGAAATTTTCGGCCACCCTATATAATACATGCTATAGAATTCGGCCACCCTCTCTCTTGCTTGATTGATTCACTTGATCAATTTCTTCTTCTTCTCATACTCATAGAAAAGGTTTTATTTTTCGGCCAAGACACAAAAGGAAAAGAGATTGTTTTAATTTCGATAGTATACTATTAGCCTAAACATCAATAGGCTTTTGGTGTACAATTTCGAATAAGGTTCATGCGAGTTTCGATCACTAGATTGAGAACTCAAAAGTGACTGGAATAATCTTGGTTTTCTTTTGGACGCTGAGAGACTAACAAATCAGAAAAAGGAGATTTTGTTTTCCATCTTTCAGGTACGCAATTCAAAGAAAGGGAGACCACGCTCCTAGGTGATTGATCGCGCTATGAATGTTCACATTTAGCGCCCCTAATTCCTATATTTTGTGTTCGTATTTGAGCACCTTTTGTGTACATAACGTGTGTTTTTGTTAAGTTCAGATAAATAGACCAGTCAGGAAGGTGTTTGCATCAAAATAGTTAAAAGAGGAGCAAAACCATGAGAAGGAGGCAAGGCGGGCTCTGACGGCGGGCACATGCCAGCCCTCCCGAAGACCTAAAGTCGCCTGAAATCAAGGCTAGTTGCAAAGCGGGTTCTGAAGGCGGGCATAAGCCAGCCTTACCATAGGTTTGAAGTTACCAGAGGGCAAGGCGGGTTCTTGCGGCGAGCTCGTGCGGCGGGAAAGAGGCTGCCCATATCTTTCAGAAGCACGGCGACTTCGTGACGGCGGGAAAGAAGACTCCGAGAATCTCGCCAAAAGGAAGGCGGGTTCGCGCGGCAAGTTATTTCGGCGGGAATAAGCCCGCCCCAAGCACGTCCAAGGGCCAAAATTGGCACTCCTTGCCTCATTTGAAGAAGACATATATATACTTCTCTCTCCTACTGAACAAGGGTGACAAAAATAACTTAGAATAGTTCTTAGTAGTTTTTAGATAATTAATCATAGAATAGCTTAGAGATTCAAGTAGTTCATCACTTGTAATCTTTGTAGTAAAAGATACTAATCTTAGTAAGTATCTTGCTCATCAATCTTTTGAAGGTTATTGTGATTATTTGGTTTGTATTGTTGTGGAGGAAGGAGAGATCGGTCTTGACTCTTCGAGGGTAGTATTTCTTCCTTTTGTTCATTAATATGCTATACTTGATAATCATGTGTAACTAAACACTTGTTGGGGAATTTATGAAAGTATTGATGTAATCACTTATTACCACTTTTTCTTATATGAATCACTTGTGTTTGTATGCTTGAATTGATGAAACATGTTGTATATCTCATAATTTTAGAAGCATGAATTGGTTAGCTTAGAGTAAATGAAATACTAAATTCTTGATGTTGAATTGAGTATTGTCATTTAATACTCTTTGATAGAGTGTGTATGTTCATACAAGATTATAAGAATTCACTCTATAGGTTTAATTCAACAACTTACAGTCATTAATGATTAACTTAAATTTAGGGGATTCATTGACTGAATGATTGATTGTGCCAAGGGCATAAGTGGAACAATACTAGTGATTTGATCTATGTTGCATGAAAGTGGTTATTTGTGGTGCATCATTACTGATTTCATACATTCCCTAGCATCTTAGCTTATCAAATATAATCGTTTATCATCACAATAGTTTAATTCAGTAAAATACTCACTAATCCTAGCATTTACTAGCTACTAGATTTCCCTGTGGATCGATACCCTTACTTTGTACACTATACTAGCATAACGACTTGTACGATTGCAAAGGGTAAAATACTCGCACGCCCCTTTAATACAACCTAGGTAGAATAGGTTAAATTATAGTGACATTTGTAGAACAGGTTTGGGCGTGTCAGTGATTCACGTTCGTGCTAGGATTGAAGATCTTGCGGATTACCATCGACGCAAGTCAATCGGATCACGCGACAAAAGGTATTATACTTTTATTAGTTTATATATATGTTTAATTAATTTAAAGGGTTAAGGTTCATCAAAGGAAAAATTTTAAACTATACTAAACTCGATTTTAGTCTCGCTTCCGCTGCGTTGACCGTATTTTTCCCTACATGCCCTAAATCTGATATGGCATGTCCAATACCACTTAAAGAGTGTGTTTGCATGTGCCCACATGTGCCAAACACATGCCCTCCATATCACCACCTAGGCTCACTATATAAGTGAAATCCTAGGCATTTCTAAAGGGGTCCGGCCTCCACCATGAAATGGTTCTCTCCTACTCAACAAAATGACTCTCCTACATGATTTTAGAGTGTTCTCCAGCACCTCTACCACATAGGGAGGTACTTCCTCCAAAAGGGGCAGCCCTTATGCATCCCTCCTCCAAACTCTATCTCCTTTTGGGCACCTCTACGAAATCCCCCTTCTCCACTATTTTTGGTGTGTTCTCCAGCAACTCTACCATCATGAGGGACCATACAACTAGAGGGAGGTACCTCTCCAAGGGGAGCCCCCATGCTTACCTCCTTAGCAAGATGGACATGCTACTTATCTACTAAGAACCCCCTCTATTGGTTCATGCTACTTGGCTACTATTGTAAGCTCTCCGGAGCACCTATGTTGTACTACTTTGCTACTTGTGTAAGCTCCTCGGAGCATGTATTATTCATAAATATATAAAGGATGGCTACTCTCTTCACTAAATATTACCTAGGGGTTTTTCAGCATATGATCACATGTGATGCTTTTTCCCCTAGGCCAGTCCAATTCTAACAAACAAATTCTCATTCTCCCCTCTATCTTATTTATTATGCATGTATGGGAGCTAAGCTTCGACCTTACTGGTCATAGCTCTCTTATCCACTTATTTGCATGTCAAGACACACATAAAAAAGAGGAAAGACCCTCTAGACCCGCTAGGAAGGAGTCAGGGTACCGGGGAGCTCCCCCATACCTATTCTACAATAGCGAGCAGCCCTTTAGAGGATCTACCACCAGAGCTAGTGGGGCAAGGCCAAATGCAAGCCAAAAACACGAGAAGCCCTGCTAGATTCATCAGAGGACCAACCAAACTTCACCACCCCTTCCGAGGGGCTCGGTACCTTTATTGAGGATCCAACACCGGGACTAGAGGAGCCTGCTCCAGCACAGACCTAAAGTGCCATTAGACCAGCTAGAAGAACATGGACGAGTTCTGACCGTGACCGAAGGAACCGAAGCATGGAAAGAGTCATTTATGGGTGGTTCCATCCTTTGCAACCACCTGTATCATTGATGAGCATTTACTCCTCTTTGTATTTGGGAACTACAAAGGAAAATCGGAGAGGAGACCAGGTACTAAGGACGATAGGCAAGGTACCACGGACCAGGTACCAGATTCCACGGACTGGGTACCAGGGACGATAGACAGGGTACCAGGGACGACAGACAGGGTACCAGGAACCAGGTACCAGGTACCAGGTACCAAGGACGATAGACTGAGTACTAGGGACGACTGATAGGGTACCCGGTACCCAGTACCAGAGACCCAAGACCAGTATTAGAGCGAAAAGCACACATCTCTTCTCCTTACCCTTATGACCCCGCTGGGGGGCACCCATACCTATTGGCTAAATGTTGTACGGAAAGTCCTAGCGACATTTTTCGGATAACACTTGGTAATTCTTATTAATTACTGATCTTTCATTAAATAGTTTAATTAATTAGATTAGTAAAGCCCAATCCATTATTAAGATTAATATGATTAAGGCCTTTATCATAATTAGACCGAATAATGTGGTTTAGTTGTAATAGTTAAAACTTGGTAATTCTCACATTTAATTATAGTCTATTTAAAGTAGTTTACATAGATTAGAATTCAAATAATAAATTAGTTTTTAATAGTTAAAAAAATCCGGTTTATTATTTAATGTTAATAGGATGAGATTCTAGTAACATAACAAAAAAGAACTAGATTTTTCTTAACTGTTTAATCTAGGTTCATCTAGAAGCACCAGAAAACCCTAACAGCAAATAGTGAATGGGAGAGGGATATATAACACTATATCCCGCAGTCTCCATTATTAGTTGAAACACCGTGAGATTCAAGTGGGGCCTAGTGACGGCTTTGTTTTCATCCTCCCTAAGGAAGGTTTTCATAAGAGTCAATACCAATGTTAACTTCCTAACGGATATGATTTCTGGAAGTATTTTGGGATTGACTGACCCTAAGGCAGCAACTTTCAAGTTAAGTTCAAGAGATCTGAAATGATGAGTCACACTCACATTGATTTAATTAAATTTTTAATTAAAATCCTGACTAAAATAAACGATGATTAAATGATATAAGAATAAATAGTTATTATGGAATATCATTTAATTGAGAATGTCTCGATCCGACATACAAGTACTTGACCTACCCTAAGGTGGCACTTGTGGCATGTTAGATTGTCGTGGCGTAGTAACTTTTTGTAGGGATTTTTATTGTTTTAAATATGTTTCATGCATCATGTTTAATTGTATGCCGAATAATTTTATATATGATTTAAATGTATGTATGAATGAATGAATAAATTTATATTTATATTTATTTTAGCATTGTCTTCTGCTTTGCTTCAAATGCTTGCCAATGACAAATTAACCGAGGATAACTATACAAAATGGAAAAACAACATTAATGCAATCTTGGTCACCAAAGACCTAAAATTTGTGCTAACAGAGGAATGTCCTCCACAGTCTGCAGCCAACGCAGCACGAACTGTTACGAAAAATGGATTTCAGATAATGAAAATGCCACATTTATTTGCTAGCTAGCATGACCGAGGTGCTTTATTCAAAGCATGAAGCAATGACTACAGCATATGAGATGATGGAGTTATTGCAGGCTATATTTGGGCAACCTTCTGAGCAAAAGCGGCATGAAGCTGCTCGTTCCGCAATGACTGCTCGTATAAAGGAAAGATCATCAGTTAGGGAACATGTCCTGGGTTTGATGTCCCATTTCAATACTAATGAAGTCAATGGTGGGACCATAGGCTTGCCAATTGAGCATCATATTGACAACTCTTCCAAAGAGCTTTGATCAGTTCAAAAGCAACTATAGGATGAACAAATTGAAGTTCAGTCTGACTGGGTTGCTTAATGAGCTCACAACTTTTGAGTCTATGTTTAAGGATGAAACAATATTACGGTGTGCTAATTATATCTAGAGGGGGGGGGGGGGGGGGGGGGGGGGGGGTTTGAATAGATTTTAATCCGGTTATTACCAAATTTTCGCAATTGGTCAATTTTATGAAAATAACCCAAATCTAGTCAAAGCAACAAATCAAGTGTAAAGTGCGGAATTTAAATGTCACTTGATTTTACGTGGAAACCTTCAACAAGGAAAAACCATTGGCTAGTATGTGCGCCACACACGATCCTCGAATCCACTATTTGTAATGATATTTACAATCTAGGTTGACTTCAACCATTCTCGGTCTATAACCCACCACTAATACCCAGTGGGACTTTAATAGCAAACCTAGACCAATTTGTTTGCGGACTAAGCCACCTTAGCCACAAGACTTAATTCTCACTAAAGTGATCAACAACCTACGTGAATAATATGATATTTAAAAAACAAGTAATGCTAGGTTACAGTAAATGCTTATCTAGGATGAAAGATGACAATAATAACAATCATAGATATCAATTTTGCTATATGACATGACATATAACATAGCTATCAAAGATTAATCAATCCTAGATAATAACTATCAAAATACAACTCTCAAACAATCAACAAAATAATCTCAATCTTGTAGATAGAATATGTTCTAAAAGCATACAAGTGATAAATGAGAATGCTTATTAAGTAAGACACAAGATATGTAAGATATTAGTGACCAACTTGCCAAGCAAAGTGTGTTGAGTAAAACCCAAGCATAGATGGCACCTAGATGATCATGGATGATGTTAGATGATGTTTGATGCACATGGATTTGTGTTTGAGTAATCAAAGGTGAGTTCTTTTGTGAATTTTTCTCTTGGAAAAATTTGCTAAGTCAAAAATCTGATTTGGACTCACTTGAAAACGACCTAAAGACAAAGTAGCATATATATAGGGTGTCAAAATGATGCTTGATGCGGTCGTTTTGCACAACAAAATAATGTTTTAATTTGATCTTTTGAAAACCATGTTTTAGCCACTTAAAAATCCTTTAAGATGTAAATTCTTAGCAAGTGGTAAGCAGAGATTCGTTCCATAAGGAGATGGAGTAATACGTTAGATTGATTGACTAATCTAAAGTGCAATAAAATAAATCATTGGAAATGGATAGTTGTGTGGTTTCATAAACCACCAAAAATGCAAATAAAATAAACATACAAAAATGTGATATGACAAATAGAATACTCAACAATCTTGATAAGAGTAATGGATGTAAACAATTAAGATAGATGATAGGGAATTGATGGAATTGCAAGTGGGTATGGGTAATGCTTTCTAAGCCACTTTAATGAATCAATCTCTTATATGTTAACCATTTATTTTCTAAGATGTGTTTAGGTCATCACTATGAACCCTAAACATCTTTCCACCAACATGCCTAATCAATTAAGGAAATGGGGTCAAGGTGGAATTGGTTGGTTACAAATTAAGGTTTAGATTAGTATGGTTGATATACCCTCCACTAATCTATCTTATTCACTATGTTCTTAATCAATCAAGGGTGTTAATCCAAGATTGATTTCACCACAATTTATCCCACACAAGATTATGATCTACTAGTGATATACAATACAAATCATATATTGAATAGGATCTAAATATAAAGTGAATAGAACACATATAGAGATTCAAATACAATAGCTTAAACAAATACCAACAACCAATTGCTCATCACATCTATCCCCTAGATTAGGGGTTTAGTTACATATAGTTACAATCAAATGAAAGGAAGTAATAGATAAGGAAATCACCATTGGGCCTCTTTCTTTAGTGTTTGCTCTTTCCTCTCCCTTGATGCTCCTAGTGCAAATAGTGGTAGAAGAGGATGTGTCTAGATAGGTGGGTGTCTAATGGTGAGTGACAAAGGTATTGAGATGTAGAGAATGGGAAGAGAGGAATGATTGGGTGAAGTAATCAAGATTTGGTATTGAGGTTTTGATGAAAAATGTAGTACAAGATTAGAGAACGGAGAAAGTTGAATAAGTGAAGTATGAAAGATAAAACTAGATCTAAAGCTTTGCAAATTCGTGATCAAAACTATGCTTGGATTCTCTTCAAGTTGGAAGAGAAGAATATATATAGTGGCTCTCAGACTTGTACTGATAACCGCTTGAAAAGCTGACGTGGCACGGTGTCTCTATGGCGACATCATAGCGGCAAACGGTTACACATTCTGAGATTCAATTGTCACCGCCATTCTCATCTTTTTCGCGGTGGTGAAAACAACGACAATGAAGGCTCTGAGAGTGGTCGCCATTTGGTCTTCAGGGCGACACAATACCTGATTAATTTCTTTGGAATTAATCTTTTTGTCGCCCTTTGTTTTCAGGGCGACACTTCATGGCAACACCATTTGTTCTTCTATGTTGCCCTTTGTTCTCAGAGCGACATCTCGTGGTGACAATTTTGCTTGATTTACATCTCCCTATCACCATAGCGACAATAGCTACATCAAAAGGGCAATAATGCCTTGTCTCCCCATCTTGTGCTCCTTTTTGCACCAAACTCCTCTTCTTCTTCACAAATGCTCTTGAGGCCTAAATAAACCTGAAACACTCGATTTAATGACATTAAATACGGGGAAATGCCCGAGAATCAAGCATAAAAGGACGGGAATGAGGGCCAAAATCATACCAATTTTGGTTCGATCAATGCTACAACGTTTTGTTAAAAAATTAAAATTTTTGCCTTGGTCGCTGTTCACCCGCTCTACGTAGGGCAGGTGTATAGCAGTTCACTTGGGAAATGAAGAACATGTTCTTCGTGAACTGCTGTTTATAAGGGCGACTTTAGGGCGACTCAAAGGCGATTGCTCTCGGGTTTGGAGAGCCGCTGTTCACCCGCTCTACGAATAGCGGTTGAACATCGATACATTAGCGATAATAAAATCGACCAAGTGCCTCGTTGTACGTAGGGCGAGTGTACAGCAGGTAAGAGCAACTTTGCTCAACGCATTTCATGGGCACTGTACGTAAGGCGACCCAACAGTGAGTGTACAACGCCCTTACTTATATGATGCATCTTAATGCCTACAATGACATGACATTTAACAAACAAGAAGCAAACATTTAAACATGCATGAAGAGGATATAAGAACATGAATGCACATACATAATAACACACAACATACAAGAAGTATAGATATGCATGAGTTATGTGTGTGTGCAACTAGATCTCTTCAATGCAATTAAGCACAAGTGTTTTACCTTTGAGTGCTTATCATCTTGAGGTCTTGAGAGAGCCTTTGTTGAGCTTGATCACCAACAATTATAAGCCTAAGCTACCCTTATATCACAAACCCCAATTGTGGTTTGTCACCGAAATAAGCCAATCAAACTTGAAGAACTTACAAAGGACAACAAAAGTAAGACCGATGAGGCAAATGTTATTGAACCATCTTCCTCTGGATTAAAGAAAAGGAAGAGGTCTACCGGCAAGGCAAAGGCTAAGCCTAAGAAGAAACAAGTTCAAAGTAAAAAGAAGAGCACCACAACTGACAAAACAAAAGGGAAGTGTTTCTATTGCGACAAGGTTGGTCATTGGAAGAAAAACTATTCGCAGTATCTCGATGAGCTCTCTAAGAAGAAGAAAGTGAAAGGTAAATCTGATTTACTTGTCATTGAATCATGTTTAATGGAAGATGAGTCTTCACCTTAGATAGTAGATTTAGGGGCAACTAACTATGTTTGTTCTTCTTTACAGTTGACTGATTCTTGGACAAAGCTAGAAGAGGGGGCCTTCTCAATGCGCATTGGAACAGGGAATGTCGTTTTAGTAAGAGCAGTGGGAGCAGTTAGACTAGCTTTTAATAATTGTTTTCTTTCATTAGATAATGTTTATTACATTCATGAGTTTACTAGAAATTTGATTTCGATATCCAGATTATTAGAACAATTGTATTTAGTTTCTTTCAGTAATAAATCAGTTATTATTTCTAGAAACGAATTGAATATTTGTTCTGGTTTAATTGAAAACAATTTGTATGTTTTGAGACCATATTTATATACATCATTGCTTAATACTAAATTGTTTAAAGTTGAAAAATCTAAAACGAAACAACAAAAGATTTCTCCAAATAATGAAACATATCCATGGCATCTAAGACTTGACCACATCAACCTTGACAAGATAGATAGACTAGTAAAAGGCGGATCTTTAAGTCAATTAGAGATCGGCACTTTACCTGTTTGTGAGTCTTGTTTATAAGGTAAAATGACCAAGAGACCTTTTCTGGAAAAGGGCTTAGAGCTACACAACCACTAGAGCTTATACATTCAAACGTTTGCACACCTATGAATGTTAAAGTTAGGGGTGGTTATGAGTATTATGTCACTTTTAGTGATGATTACTCAAGATACGGATATATTTACCTAATGCAACGTAAGTTACATTTGAAAAGTTTAAAGAATTCCGAGCTGACGTTGAGAACCAATTAGGCAAAACTATCAAAACTCTACAATCAGATCGTGGATGTGAGTATCTTGACCAAGAGTTTGAGGACTACTTGGTTGAGCATGGGAATGCATCCTAACTCACATCTTCAGGAACACCACAACAGAATGGTGTAGCGAAGGAGTAATAGAACCTTGATGGAAATGGCGAGATCTATTATTAGTTTCTCATCATTACCAAATTCCTTTTGAGGATATGCACTACAAACTATGGCCTACATATTGAATGTAGTTCCATCCAAATCTGTTCCTAAGACTCTTATAGAGGTATGGAATGGTCGAAAGCTAGTTTGCGACATTTTTGCATATGGGGGGTGTCCAGTACATGTACTGAAGAACAAATCTGAAAAGTTAGAACCTCGTTCACAAGTATGCCTGTTTGTAGGATATTCAAAAAAGACTAGAGGAGGATACTTCTATAGTCCACAAGAAAACAAAGTGTTTGTGTCGACAAACGCAACGTTTCCTGAGGAAAACTATATGAGTGATCATAAGCCTCGAAGTAAGATTGTATTAAATGAATTAAAAGCTGGTTCGACCAGTAAATAATCAACAAAAGTTGTTGACAATGTTTTTGTTCCATTAACGTCTAATTGTCAGACGGTTCCTAGTTAGATCACACTGTAAGTTCCTCAAGTTTGATTGGCTTATTTCGGTGACAAACCACAATTGGGGTTTGACATGTAAGGGTAGCTTAGGCATTGATGATCAATCTCAAAGGCCCTCTCAAGACCTTAAGCTGATAAGCACTCCAAAGGTATATCTCTTGTGCTTAGTTTTCATTGAAGAGACTTAGTTGCACACATACACTTATCATGCTTGCATATATATTCATTACACTTGTGTGCATTTTCTTCACTTTTCACACTTGCATATTGTGCACAAAGTGAAAAAACAGAGCATTGTCGCCTGAAAGTTCTCACGGTGTGTAAACTATTAATCTAGAGGGGGGGGGGGGGGGGGGGGGGGGGGGGGGTGAATATATTTTAACTAATTTTACCCAATTTTCGTTTAAGGACAAGATTACAAAAATACCCCTAATAGTCAATAAAATATAGCAAGTGTAATATTGTGCGGAAATTAAAACAACACTTGATATTTACGTGGAAACCCTTACGGGAAAAACCACGGGTTGTTAAGTGAGCCACACCCGAACCTCGAATCCACTAAATGTGATGAAATTACAACCTACTCTCGGAAGTAATCACACACCTACCTAATCCCAGTATAAGTGAACCTAGTCCGATTGCTTGCGAATTAAGCAACCTAATCCCGGTCACAACACAAGACTTAATTCTCTAAAAAGAGATTAACACCCTAAGTGAATATATGAATATCCAAATGCCACAAAGAGCAAGGGAAACCCTATATGCTTATCTAAGATGATGAATTTGAAATTAGAACAATCCTAGATATTAAAGCTAAATGACATGTCAATTAGTTTAGATAATCATAGATTATAGAAACCTAGATATCTATCACAAAACAACACTCAATCAAATCAACACAACAATCTCTATCTTGAATATTAGAATTCAATCTAAGAACAATCAAGTAATAAAAGAGATGCCATAATAAATAAAACACTAATTATATATGATAATAGTGAAAAACTTACCAAAGCAAGTGTGATGATAAAAGACCCATGCAAGCAAGCATCCTAGATATGCTAGAGAATGCTAGATGAACTTTGATGCAAATGAATTTTGGTTTGAGTGTTTAAATGAGCAAACTTGGTTGCTATCTCTCTTAAAAATCTCTCTTTTAAAAGTAGGGTTCTTGATGATTAAAGAGTCACAATCAAAACAAGAGAAAGTGATGTATTTATAGGCATGAAAAACAGAGCATGTGAAAAGACAAGTTTGCCCCTGAAACACACCAATCGGCAATTTCAATCGGCGGCTAGGCCGCCGATTACAACCGCCGAATTGAACCCGAGAAGAACAGGGGAACAACAGCGGTTTCATTCGGCGGTTTCTTGACTGCCGATCTAACCGCCGAATCAAACCGAGAGATTAAATCAATCAGGTATGAACGGCGGTTTCATTCGGTGGTTTCAAAACCGTCGATTCAACAGCCAAATCAAACCGAGAGATAAAATCAATCAGGTCTTGAACGGCGGTTTCAAACGGCGGTTTCAAACGGCGGTCGTGACCGCTGATCGTAACAGTAGAATTGCTCCAAACACTTTTGGAAGCAAACGGCGGTTTCATTCGGCGGCCAGGCCGCCGATCATAACCGCCGATCACCAACATAAGTGAAAACCAAGGAGAAGCCAATGACATTCTCCATAGGCGGTCTTCGCGCAAAACCAAGCACATTCTAGTGCATGCGCGGATGTTTCTGAATACTATCGGGAAACGAATTACAAGACACAAATACACACAACAAAATATAACATATAAGTGCAAGAGTGAAATGTGACATGTGAAGAGAAAGCACACAAATGCAAGAATGCTAAGTGAGTGTGTGCAATCTAAATCTCTTCAAAGAAAACCAAGCACTAGAGTTATACCTTTGGCATGCTTGTCCCTTGAGGACTTGTGAAGGGTCTTCAAGCTTGAAGATCAATCACCTAAACTACCCTTACACAATAATCCTAACACGTGGTTTGTCCACGAAATAAGCCAATCAAAGAATGGGAATCCTTACAATCTCCGCCTTTGGCTATTTCGTGACAAAACCACCACTCACATTGATCCTCACAAACATAATTGAATCTTTGGGATAACAAAGATATTCTACATTACAAAGAAGTATAAGAAAATATAAAAGAAAACTTCAAGTCTTCAATCTCTTGTAGAACTATCAACCCTTCAAAACAAAAGATTATACTTTCCAAAGCAAGAGTATGTGAGATGATCAAGTGAGAATAAAACAAGCATTTGCATTTAAGAAATTAGGTACAACATCATGCAATGTATGTGTATGCAATGCTCCCCCTCAACGGGTTACTCCCCCTCAATGAATATTCTCCCCAATATGCATAATTGTCACTTCAATTTGCAACCCCCCTTACCACAATCTACTCCCCCTTTTTGTCATGATATAGGCAAAGGAGTAGTCCCCAACCGGGTCACTCTTAACAACGAGAGATAGTAGCATGCAAGATATTTGCATAATAATATAAGTCACTTTATGCATCCCAAATTAATTGAAGAGAAACAAGGAGATTTATTTGAAAGAAAATGTGTGAAACAAACATGCTTTGCATACAAGACATGTAGCATTCAAGTTCAAAATACAATGGTATTTGACAAAGCAAATGACAAAGGTTTCTAATAAGAATTCAAACTAATTTCACCATTGTCATGAGAAAAGCAAGGATATAGAGATTTCATTGATTTTAATACAAAGAGCAACTATATCCAACTTTATAAGCGAAACATGGCATGAGCGACTTTGCACCCTATTTGATTTTTCCGGGTGAGAAACCCGTATGATAGTAGCCATGTTCAACTAATAAAGAAAGAGAGACATTTGGAATTTAAATTCCTTTGAACGGATACATGATCCTTTATTCATTTTAAGTCTCATAAGTATTTCACACAAGTTTTGCATTTTAAGAATATGCAATCATCAATTCATGCTTTTTCGTTTAAGCATGTTATATGAATTTCATGCTTTTTCATTTGACATTAGCATGTTATAAAAGAATCATCATGTCATGGAGATAACTATAGGTCATTCAAATCATACTTCCTATGTACATCTCCTAGTCCAAAAATACATGTTTGAACATAAATATGACATGGATTGTAAACAAGCAAGGTTCACACTTATTGAAATGAAAACATATATTAAAAGAAGAGGCATAAGTTATTTCGAATTTTTTGCAAGTTACAAGAATGCAAAACATCTCTCTTTGCTTGAGTTCCCCATATGGGATCAATCACAAAACTCATCACTTCACAAGACATATCCCAATAGATCTACTTAGTGTTTTAAATCGAGCAGCATCTAAGGGTTTAGTAAATAGGTCCGCAAGTTGATCATTAGTACATACATGTTCAAGTACTATGCATTTATTTTCAATAAGCTCTCTAATGAAATTGAAAAGAATACGCGGTGTGTTCTAAATATAAAGTTAGAGGGGGGGTGAATAGATTTTAACGATTATTACCCAATTTTCGCATGCAAGTCAATTTTACAAAAATGCCCCTAGCAAGTCAAAAATACATACAAGTGTAATAAGATGCGGAAATTAAATAACACTTGAATTTTACGTGGAAACCCAACCATTGGGAAAAACCACGGGCTATTTAGTGCGCCACACTCGGACCTCGAAATCCACTAATTAAAATGGAGTTTACAACCTATGTAGACCTCGTCTAACACTGCGGTCAATAACCCCCCACTTCTACCACGCGGGCCTTTAAAAGTGGCTCTAGTCCAATTGCTTGATCCTCGTAGTCACTATTTGTAATGATGTTTACAGCCTAATCCCGGTTTGTAACCCACCACTACTACCCGCAGGCCTATAATAGCAACCCTAGACCAAGACTTCAATCTCTCAAAAGAGATGCACAACCCTATGTGAATATGTATGAATATTCAATTAACAAACAAGGCTAGGGAACCTTAGATGCTTATCTAGGATGATGAGATAATCAATTTAAATCAATCATAGATATCAATTGCTAAATGACATGTCACATAGCATAGATAATCATAGATTATAAAAACCTAGATATCTATCAAAAACAACACTCAATCAATTCATCACAATTAATCTCTTTTGTTGTATTTAGCATATGTTCTAAAACATACAAGTAATTTAAAAGAGATGGCTTGGTATTTAAAATACTAAAATAAGATGAAATTAATCAAAATCTTACCAAGCAAGTTGTGATGATGCAAACCCATACATGGATGCACTCTATATAGACATAGGAGATGCAATATGAAAATTGATGCAAAAGGGGTTTGATTTGAGTGGTTAAAGGTGAGTTCTTGATTTGATTTTCTCTCAAAATCTATCTTTGAAGTTTAGGGTTCTTAAGAGTCAAAGAACTTATTCAGATAATGAGAAAGTGTGATATTTATAGACATCAAGAACATGGCAAGTGAAAAGACAATTTTGCCCCTGAAATTGCACGATCGGCGGTTTCATTCGGTGACCAGGCCACCGAATTGAACCGTCGAATGGCTCCCGAGCGGAACAGGGGAACTTCGGTGACTTCGTTCGGCGGTTTCTAAACCGCCGATCGTAACTGCTGTTTTGGACCCGAGAGATATATTTCAATCAGGTCTCATTCGGCGGTTTCGAACGGCGGCCAGGCCGTTGAACGTAACCGCCGTTTCACCAAAAATGGTGAAACCAAGGAGAAGCCAAAGACATCTCCACCGGCGATCATCGCGCAAAACAAAGCACATCAATGTGCATGCGCGGACGTTTCCGAACAACCTTCGGGAAACAAATTTCTCCACAGTAAAAGCTAATCATGCATGAAGTGCAAGTGTGGGTATTGAATGCATCCTAATGCCTATCATGTCATGGCATTATCATATAACAAGATGCAATCAATTCAACATGCAAGAAGAGATATTGAATAATTCAATAAAGCACAATGCACACAAAATATAAACACAACATTCAAGAATAAGAGTTATGCATGTTGTGTGTGTGTGCAACTATATCTCTTCAAGCCAAATTAAGCACTAGATATACCTTTGGTGCTTGTCCTCTTGAGGTTTTGGAAAGGGTCTTTGATCTTCAACAAATCACCTAGACTACCCTTACAACCAAACCCCAACATGTGGTTTGACCACGAAATAAGCCAATCAATTTAATGGGAATCCTTACAATCTCCCCCTTTGGCTATTTCGTGACAAAACCACCACTCACATTGATTCCTCACAACATAATAGAAACTACGGGTCTACTATGATTTTCTACTTTACAAAGAGATAAGATATATAGTCTTGAAGTCTTTAATCTCAAGTAGAACAATCAATCCCCGAAAGCACAGTTTCTATACTTTCCAATACAAGAAAAGGTGAGATGAATCAAGTAAGATAAAACAAGCATTTGCATTTAAGAATTTAAGTACAACATCATGCAATGTATGAATGTGCAAATGCTCCCCCTCAAAGGGTTACTCCCCCTCAATAAGTATTCTCCTCAACATGCACAATTGCTACTACAATTTGCAATTCCCCTTAACACAACCTACTCCCCCTTTTTGTCATGATATAGGCAAATGAGTAGTCCCCAACCGGGTTACTCAAGGCAAAGAGAGATATTAGCATTCTAGATATTTGCATAATCAATATAAGTCACTTTATGCAATCTCAATTTATTGGAGAGAAACAAGGAGATTTATTTAAATAAAATGTGTGAATCAAAAAATTGCTTTGCATACAAGACATGTAGTATTTAAGTCCAAAATACCATGGTATTTGGCAAAGCAAATGACAAAGGTTTTTAATATGAATTCAAACCAATTTCACCAATGTCATGAGAGAAACAAGGATATAGGTTTTCATTGATTTCAATATACGAACAACTATATCCAACTTTATAAGCCAAACATGTCATGAGCGACTTTGCACCCTACTTGATTTTTCCGGATAAGATATCCATATGATGGTAGACATGTTCAACCAATAAAGAAAGAGAGACAATTTGGAAAATAAATTCCTTTGAACGGATACAAGATCCTTTATTCATTTTGAGTCTCATAAGCTTTTTCACACAATGTTTTGCATTTATAAATTGCAATCATCAAAACATGCTTTTCAAGATTTAGCATTTAGCAAGTCATTTAGCAATCATCATGTCATGGAGATCATTATAGGTCATTCAAATTAAATCCTATGTAAATATCTCCTAGTCCAAAAATGCATGTTTGAACATAAATATGACATGGATTGCAATACAAGAATTGATCACACTTATTGAATAGAAAAAAAATATATATATATAGTGTAACCAAGCTTACTCAAGCAACAAAAAGAGAAGCATAAGATATTTCAAATTTTTTGCACGTGACTAAAATGCAAAATAGCTCTCTTTGCTTAAGTTCCTCATATGGGGTCAATTTTCCATACCGCTTCAAAGAAGGGCATGAGGTCCTATGGACCTACCAAGTCCTTTGGACTTAGTTGAACCTATTTGAGACTTGTTAGTCTCGTAGCAAGCGGGTTCATCATTTTTAATCCACCTAGGTGACACTAAGTCAATCCTAGTGGACGAAGGTTCTAGAGAACAAGATATAAAAGGATTAGGTAAATTATTTTCTTCCTTTTTATGAAGTATCTTAGCTCTAGCCTTTTTCTTGTCAAACATGCTTTTAGCTCTACACATTTCAATGTAATGCAAGCAACTTGGTCTAATATGACCAACAATACCACAAAAATGACAAGTGGGAATAAAGTTAGGAATCATACCATTCCCTTTAGCATGGATATGAGCTTTCCCTTGTCGTTGTGGTTGTCTTGGTTGTTGGATAGGATCTCTCCTCCTTTGTTGATAACCAAGACGAGGTTGCTTGCTTGTCTGAGCTTGCATGATTGAACTCTTCCCATTCTGTTTTTGAGTTTGAGGGAAGATAGTGTGAGGAGCCCTTTGGGTGTGAGCTTGAGCTTGACCTTTTGGTGCCTCAAACACTTGGGCACTTTTTGAACACACTCCTAGGTCAATCTTGTTCCTAGGGTGTTGAGGAGGAGTGGACATACTGGAGTCCATGTCCATGACCAAGGATGTCATGCTTGTGGAGGAGGCATCCTTGTCATCAATGTAGCCAAGACCTCTCTTGTCATTTGGCTTTCTTCCAACTCCCAACATGTGGTCAAGCATCTTGGTGCTTGAAGTCATCTTAGCCATTAAGACCTTAACTTCTTCAAGCTCTCTTTTTAGCTCTTCTTCTCTCCTCTTAGATAAAGCTAAGTCTTCTTTTAGCTTATCTTCATCCGCCATGGATCTCACCACTTCTTCACACAAGTGGTCTACTAGTGTTGAAAGCTCTAGATTCTCTTCTTTTAATCTTCTAATTTCTTCCTTGTTCCTCATCATCGAGCTCTCAACTTTGACTTTGTAGTCATTAAGATCCATACACTCCACACTTCCATTTGTGGAGTTAGATGACAAATATTCAACACTTGTGTCATCTCCTCTAATCTCCATTTCACCAATGGAGTCATCTCCTTCATCAAAATCATCAAATTTTTCTCTTGATGAGGAAAGAGCCAAATCCCTATGAGTAGCTACACCAACTACTTCTATACCTAGTTCTTCTTGGGGATCACAAGGAAAAGAAACTTTGCCATCTTCTTCAACTTCTACACTCTTGGCTCCAAATTCCGTGTAGATGATGGCAAGTTCTTCATTACTTGAAGGATTTTCGTCATCTTCATATTTATCCCATAAGGTGGCCAACGCCTTCCCTTTTCTTCTATCCTTCAAGTTTCCACACTCCGGGGAGAAATGCCCGAATCCTCCACATTCATAGCACTGAATCCCCACTCTCGAAGACACTCCTTGGTTTGGCTTGTCATTGAGTCCCATGTCTTCAATTGAGATACCCTCCTTCTTGTCATGCTTCGAAGTTTCCAAAGCAATTGTCTTCTTCTTCTTAGGAGGTGAGGTGGTCAACTTCTTCTTAGGAGGTGAGGTGGTTAATTTCACAAATCTCCTAAATCTCTCTAGTAAGAGAGGCATCTCCTCAACAGAGTCAATTTCTTCTCTCACAAATTCACTCATAGTGTTTGCGTTGAATGAATGCAAATGAGAAGAATGCAAAATGTATGAAGAAATCAAACAAACATACATAATGCAAAAACACACCAAAATGAGCTAGGATCACCTAAGTATATCTAGGAACCCGCTCTGATACCAATTGAAAAGAAGACGCGGTGTGTTCTAAATATAAAGCTAGAGGGGGGGGGGGGGGGGGGGGGGGGGGGGGTGAATAGATTTTAACGATTATTACCCAATTTTCGCATGCAAGTCAATTTTACAAAAATGCCCCTAGCAAGTCAAAAATACATACAAGTATAATAAGATGCGGAAATTAAATAACACTTGAATTTTACGTGGAAACCCAACCACTGGGAAAAACCATGGGCTATTTAGTGCGCCACACTCGGACCTCGAAATCCACTAATTGAAATGGAGTTTACAACCTATGTAGACCTCGTCTAACACTGCGGTCAATAACCCCCCACTTCTACCACGCGGGCCTTTAAAAGTGGCTCTAGTCCAATTGCTCGATCCTCGTAGTCATTATTTGTAATGATGTTTACAGCCTAATCCCGGTCTGTAACCCACCACTACTACCCGCAGGCCTATAATAGCAACCCTAGACCAAGACTTCAATCTCTCAAAAGAGATGCACAACCCTATGTGAATATGTATGAATATTCAATTAACAAACAAGGCTAGGGAACCTTAGATGCTTATCTAGGATGATGAGAGAATCAATTTAAATCAATCCTAGATATCAATTGCTAAATGACATGTCACATAGCATAGATAATCATAGATTATAAAAACCTAGATATCTATCAAAAACAACACTCAATCAATTCATCACAATTAATCTCTTTTGTTGTATTTAGCATATGTTCTAAAACATACAAGTAATTTAAAAGAGATGGCTTGGTAATTAAAATACTAAAATAAGATGAAATTAATCAAAATCTTACCAAGCAAGTTGTGATGATGCAAACCCATACATGGATGCACTCTATATAGACATAGGAGATGCAATATGAAAATTGATGCAAAAGGGGTTTGATTTGAGTGGTTAAAGGTGAGTTCTTGATTTGATTTTCTCTCAAAATCTATCTTTGAAGTTTAGGGTTCTTAAGAGTCAAAGAACTTATTCAGATAATGAGAAAGTGTGATATTTATAGACATCAAGAACATGGCAAGTGAAAAGACAATTTTGCCCCTGAAATCGCACGATCGGCGGTTTCATTCGGCGGCCAGGCCGCCGAATTGAACCGCCGAATGGCTCCCGAGCGGAACAGGGGAACTTCGGCGACTTCGTTCGGCGGTTTCTAAACCGCCGATCGTAACTGCCGTTTTGGACCCGAGAGATTGTAGGGAAAAATACCGTAGTACACGCAGCGGAAGCGAGACTAAAAATAGATTTAGTAACTTTAAAAATTTTTCCTTTTTATGAACCTTAAACCATTTAATCAATTAAACATATATATTATCTAACAAAAGAAGAATACCTTTTGTCGCGTGATCCGATTGACTTACGTCGATGGTAATCCGCAAGATCTTCAATCCTAGCACGAACGTGGATCACCTAGGAGCGTGGTCTCCCTTTTCTTTGAATTGCAAACCTGAGAATGAACAAACAAACTTTTCTTTTTCTTTTTCTTTGTTAGTCACAAAAACAATCAAAAGAAGACTAAGATTATTCCGGTCACTTTTGAGTTCTCAATCTAATGATCGAAACTCGCGTGAACCTAAATCGATGTTGTACACACAAGCTTATTGATGAACAAGCAATTAGTGTACCATCAAAGAATAATCTATTCACTCTTTTATGTTTTTTAGTAGAATAAAATCTAATACTTTTCTATGAGTTGAGAAGAAGAAGAAATCATTCAATCAAGCCTTAGAGAGGTGGCCGAATTCTATATGTAGTATTATATAGGGTGGCCGAATTATTCTCCCATGCCAATTAGGGTTGCCGAATTCTTCATGTAGAATTCCTAGGGTTGCCGCAATTTCCTCTACAAAAGAGGACTTTGTGTTGTACCCAAATTCACATGTAATTAGACTCCTAACCCTAATCCAACTCATAAGTATCTTTATTCTTTTATTGACTAAATAAAAAGACTTCTTATTTGATTAAATAAATAAAATTAATTATTTATTTTCTTATCAAACAAGTCTTTTAATTTTAGTATACTACTACCAATAGCATAACTCTAGGAATCATATTTCCTAATCAGAAAAGATTTGTTTCTTAATTAAACAATTAATTAATAAATTAATTAATTCTTATTTAATTAAAACAATGAAACAAAATAATATATTAGGTTAAAAAGCACCTTGCCGCCCCACTTAAAATAAATGGGCCATATATTATTTTCTTATTTCATTTAATCTATTGGACTTTAAATAAAAAGCCCACATGTTAACCAGACCCATTCTTACTAAAACAAACAAGCCCACATGCCATTCATTAATATATAAATATAATTGAGCAGCCCATTACATAAATAATGTGCAAATTATATTCTTAATATATTAAATGCAATTATAGATGGACCCTTAAATTGGTCCGGTAGAATATATCAAGTGATCCATGCAAGTCCGTGTGGATTGAGGATCTTGGCAGGCCATCTAAATTTAAGCTTCAATAGACATAACCTAATCACAATCAACAAATGATTCACTTAGGTCCGATCCATTAATTTTAACTCATTCCACTAAAGAGCTAAAATTGAACTCTTAAATAAAGATAGAAAAGGAAGATGTTCCTCATTCATACCCTAGACAATCAAGTTGGAGATAGTGTATCCTCGTGATTAATATCAGTAATCGCCAAGAGTTCATAGACCGCCTATAACTCTCCAAGTTACCATATTTACTCATATGACCACGTTTTGAACTTGAATATTTTGACTTGTCCAGAAGCCATGTTTTCAATAGACACTATCGAAAACTCAACGTTGAGATTTAATATCCAATTACCTCAAAACATCCATATGATGATATTATACTCTCATTTAATAAATGGAGCCACGATGTCCATATCTATAAATGAAGTCCTCTATCGATTAACAAATGAATATCACCAAACTATCGAGGATAGACTATGCTATATAATCGTACTCATTGATAACTCAAATGATATCACTTGCAACCATAAGTCCATCATTTATCTCAGGATTAAGATAGACTCTCCGATTGTCCTGATAATGAAAAGACTTTTATCTACTGACGGTTATAGATAAAGTATTTCATTGTGATCCAGTTCAATGCACCCAGTGCACTAGATTCTTTTGCTCGAAGACACTCCGATGATTTTAGACTCATCATATCTCATTTGATCCCACTCAAATGCTAGCAAAAGAATTCTACAACTTTAACAAGATAAATGTGCCCAACCTTTAACTTAAGTTGTGAACAATATTCAAGACTAACTAAAGAATTGTGTCTACCACATACATATCCAGATGTACGAACAATTCTTCTTTTCTCATAGTCTTTAGACCTTATGATTATTTACTTTGACAATTATAATATTAAACTATAAATGCTATAAGATTTGTTAAACCAAAAATCACTTTATTAATCTGAAAAAGATTGTTAATTACAACATTACACTCTTGCTATTGAGCATAATCCTAACAGAGATATATTTCAATCAGGTCTCATTCGGCGGTTTCGAACGGTGGCCAGGCCGCCGAACGTAACCGCAGTTTCACCATAAATGGTGAAACCAAGGAGAAGCCAAAGGCATCTCCATCGGTGATCATCGTGCAAAACAAAGCATATCAACGTGCATGCGCGGACGTTTTCGAACAACCTTCGGGAAACAAATTTCTCCACAATAAAAGCTAATCATGCATGAAGTGCAAGTGTGGGTATTGAATGCATCCTAATGCCTATCATGTCATGGCATTATCATATAACAAGATGCAATCAATTCAACATGCAAGAAGAGATATTGAATTATTCAATAAAGCACAATGCACACAAAATATAAACACAACATTCAAGAATAAGAGTTATGCATGTTGTGTGTGTGTGCAACTATATCTCTTCAAGCCAAATTAAGCACTAGATATACCTTTGGTGCTTGTCCTCTTGAGGTTTTGGAAAGGGTCTTTGATCTTCAACAAATCACCTAGACTACCCTTACAACCAAACCCCAACATGTGGTTTGACCACGAAATAAGCCAATCAATTTAATGGGAATCCTTACAGAAATGATGGCGGATGTCAATATGCTTAGTTCTAGAATGTTGCACCGGATTTTTGGAAATATTAATGGCACTCATGTTATCACAAAAGAGAGTGAGTGTACCTTGGTTGAATCCGTAGTCTACTAGCATTTGCTTCATCCATAGGAGTTGTGTGCATCCACTCCCCGCGGCTATGTACTCGGCCTCGGCCGTGGACAAGTTGCAAAACCAAGACACCAAGTTGTTACCTAGGAAGAAGCAACCGCCCGATGTGCTTTTCCTATCATCACAATTTCCTACCCAATCCGCATCACAAAAGCCTACAAAGACTAGCATTAGTGTCAAAAGAGTACCAAATCCAATAGTTGGATGTCCCATTCACATAGCGAATGATTCTCTTTACAGAAGAGAGATGGGACTCCTTAGGATCCGCTTGGTACCTAGCACACACACCCACACTAAAAGAGATATCGGGCATACTTGCGGTCAAATAAAGCAAGCTTCCTATCATGCCACGATATAATATTTGTTCCACACTTTTACCACTACCATCCTTGCTTAGCTTCAAAGTGGTACTCATGGGTGTATCACAATGTTTGGCATTTTCAAGACCAAACTTCTTCACAAGGTTCTTAGCATATTTGGCTTGGGTTATAAAAATCCCATCATTCATTTGCCTAATTTGCAAACCTAGGAAGTAACTAAGCTTACCAACAAGACTCATCTCAAATTCATGAGACATGACATCAACAAATTGTTGGACTTTGGTATTGTTGGTGGAGCCAAACACTATATCATCAACATATATTCGAGCTATGAAAAGCTCATTATTGTCTTTCTTGATGAATAACGTCTTGTCAACACTACCCCTTGTGTAGTTATTGTCAACAAGAAATTGAGTGAGTCGCTCATACCAAGCCCTCGGTGCTTGTTTCAACCCATATAAAGCCTTTTTGAGGCGATAGACATGGTTGGGGTGGTGTGAATCCACAAACCCCTTGGGTTGTTCAACAAACACTTCCTCTTACAAGAAGCCATTGAGGAAGGCACTCTTGACGTCTATTTGATGTAATTTGAACTTGTGAATACACGAGATGGACAAGAGAAGCCTAATGGACTCTAAACGGGCAACGAGAGCAAATGTCTCCTTAAAGTCAATACCCTCAATTTGAGAGTACCATTGTGCTACAAGTCTAGCCTTGTTCCCCACTATGTTGCCATCCTCATCGGATTTGTTCCTATAGATCCACTTAGTGCCTATAACATGTGTGTTCTTAGGCCTAGGAACTAGAGTCCAAACCTCATTCCTTTCGAATTGGTTTAGCTCTTCTTGCATTGCAAGAACCCAAAATTCATCATTTAAGGCTTCATCAACCTTTTTGGGTTCAATTTGAGAGGTGTAGCATGTAAAGCTAATGAGATTAGCTATTTGACGCCTAGTCCTAACACCCTCATTCACATCTCCAATAACATCCTTTTTGTTATGAAGTCTTCTAACCCATGGAGCGGGTTCATTAGAGTCCAAGAGAGGGACTCTAGTAAGAGGTTGTATGACCTCATTATTGTCATTGGACGTCCAAACATTGGGAGTCACCATAACCCTCTCCAAAGGAGAGTCATCATCTAAAACTTCCTCCTCCTTATGGTTATTAGACTTGAACCTAGTATCATCAATGACAACATTGGATGATTCCATGACGGTTTGAGTCTTCAAGTTGAAAACTCTATAGGCTCTACTATTCAAGGCATAGCCAATAAAGATACCCTCATCACTCTTAGCATCAAATTTTCCAAGTTGATCACGATCATTTAAAATGTAGCATTTGCTTCCAAATGTGTGGAAGTAGCTAATATTTGGCTTCCTACCCTTCCATAACTCATAGTAGGTGTTTCTAAATCTGGGCCTTAGGAAAACACGATTCCCTATATAGCAAGCCGTATTGACGGCTTCGGCCCATAGGTTCCTAGGGACATTGTTGCTAAGCAACATCACACTGGCCATCTCTTGAAGGACCCTATTCTTCCTCTCAACAACTCCATTTTGTTGAGGTGTCCTAGGAGCCGAGAACTCATGGTTGATGCCTAAGCTATTGCAATAGCTTTCAAAAGAGGCATTCTCAAATTCCCTCTCATGGTCACTTCTAATCCGTTTAATGCTTTTAATGTTAGAATTCATTTCATTTTGTATTTTAGTACAAAGTATTTTAAACTTATCAAAAGTTTTAGATTTTTCTCTAAGAAAATATGTCCATGTGAACCTAGAGAAATCATCAACACAAACAAAGATGTATCTCTTTCCACCTAAGCTTTCGGTTTGCATAGGACCCATGAGGTCCATGTAGGGAAAAATACGGTCAACGCAGCGGAAGCGAGACTAGAATCAGATTTAGTATATTTTAAAAATTTTCCTTTAATGAACCTTAACCCTTTAAATTAATTAAACATACATATAAAGTAACAAAAAGTAGAATACCTTTTGTCGCTTGATCCGATGGACTTACGTCGATGGTAATCCGCAAGATCTTCAATCCTAGCATGAACGTGAATCACCTAGGAGCGTGGTCTCCCTTTTCTTTGAATTGCGTACCTGAGAATGGATAAACAAACTTTCTTTTTCTTTTTGTTAGTCACAAAACAACCAAAAGACTACAAAGATTATTCCGGTCACTTTTGAGTTCTCAATCTAATGATCGAAACTCGCGTGAACCTAATTCGATGTTGTACACACAAGCTTATTGATGAACAAGCAATTAGTGTACTATCAAAAGAATAATCTCTTCTCCCTTTTTTGTCTTGGCAGAATAATCAAACACTTTTCTATGAGTATGAGAAGAAGAAGAAATTGATCTAGTAAACACTAGGGGGTGGCCGAACCCTATAGCTTGTATTATATAGGGTGGCCGAATTTTACTTCTCCTATCCTTTAGGGTTGCCGAAATCTACATATGATTCTATTAGGGTTGGCCGAAAAATTCTCTACAAAAAAGGATTTGTGCTTTACCCTAATTCCCATCAACTTTAGACTCCTTACCCTAATCCAACTCATAAGTGTTTTTATTCTTTTTATTGACTTAATAAAAGACTTTCTTATTTGATTAAATAAATAAAACTTATTATTTATTTTCTTACCAAATAAGTCTTTTACTTTTAGTATACTACTACCAATAGTATAACTCTAGGAAATATATTCCCTGATCAGAAAAGATTTTGTTTCTTAATTAAATAATTAATTAATAAATTAATTAATTCTCATTTAATCAAACAATAAAATAAAATAATATTTTTGACTAATTACATAGCCTTGCCGCCCCACATTATATATATGGGCCAAATATTATTTCCTTATTTTATTTAATCCATTGGACTTTAAATAAAAAGCCCACATGTGAACCAGACCCATTCTTACTAAAAGAAACAAGCCCACATGCCTTTCATTAATATATTAATATAATTGATCAGCCCATTAAACAAATAATGTGCAAATTATATTCTTAATATATTAAATGCAATTCTAGATAGACCCATAAATTGGTCTGGTAGAATATATCAAGTGATTCATGCAAGTCCATGTGGATTGGGGATCTTGGCGGGCTATCTAAATTTAAGCTTCAATAGACATAACCTAATCACAATCAACAAATGATTCACTTAGGTCCGATCCATTAATTTTAACTCATTCCACTAAAGAGCTAAAATTGAACTCTCAAATAAAGATAGAATAAGAAGATGTTCCTCATTCATACCCTAGACAATCATGTTGGAGATAGTGTATCCTCGTGATTAATATCAGTAAATGCCAAGAGTTCATAGACCGCCTATAACTCTCCAAGTTATCATATTTACTCATATGACCACGTTTTGAACTTGGATATTTTGACTTGTCCAGAAGCCATGTTTTCAATAGTCACTACCGAAAACTCAACGTTGAGATTTAATATCCAATTACCTCAAAACATCCATATGATGATATTATACTCTCATTTAATAAATGGAGCCACAATGTTGATCACGCTATGAATGTTCACATTTAGCGCCTCTAATTCCTACCTTTTGTGTTCGTATTCGAGCACTTTTGTGTGCATAACGTGTGTTTTTGTTAAGTTCAAGTAATTAGACCAGTCAGGAAGGTTTTTGCATCAAAATAGTTAAAAGAGGAGCAAAAACCAAGAGAAGAAGAGTATGCGGGTTCTGAAGGCGGGCACATGCCAGCCTTCCCGAAGGTCTGAAGTAGCCCTAAGCCAAGGCTAGAAAGCATGGCGGGTTCTGAAGGCGGGCACATGCCAGCCTTCCCGAAGGTCTGAAGTCGCCCTAAGCCAAGGCTAGAAAGCATGGCGGGTTCTGAAGGCAGGTACATTGCAGCCTTCCCGATGGTTTGAAGTCGCCAGAAAGCAAGGCGGGTTCACGCGGCGACTTCGTGAGGCGGGAAAGAGGCCGCCCATAGCTTTTCAGAAACGCGGCGACTTCGTAACGGCGGGAAAGAAGACTCTGAGAAGCTCGCAGAAAGCAAGACGGGTTCGCGCGGCGAGCTCGTGCGGCGGGAAAGAGGCCGCCCATAGGCACGTCTAAGGGCCAAATTTGGCACTTCTTGCCTCATTTGAAGAAGACATATATATACTTATCTCTCCTACTGAACAAGGGTGACAAATATAAGCTTAGAATAGTTCTTAGTAGTTTTTAGATAATTAATCATAGAATAGCTTAGAGATTCAAGTAGTTCATCACTTGTGATCTTTGTAGTAAAAGATACTAATCTTAGTAAGTATCTTGCTCATCAATCTCTTGAAGGTTATTGTGATTATTTGGTTTGTATTGCTGTGGAGAAAGGAGAGATCGGTCTTGACTCTTCGAGGGTAGTATTTCTTCCTTTTGTTCATTAATATGCTATACTTGATAATCATGTGTAACTAAACACTTTGTTGGGGAATTTATGAAAGTATTGATGTAATCACTTATTACCACTTTTTCTTATATGAATCACTTGTGTTTGTATGCTTGAATTGATGAAACATGTTGTATATCTCATAATTTTAGAAGCATGGATTGGTTAGCTTAGAGTAAATGAAATACTAAATTCTTGATGTTGAATTGAGTATTGTAATTTAATACTCTTTGATAGAGTGTGTATGTTCATACAAGATTATAAGAATTCACTCTATAGGTTTAATTCAACAACTTACAGTCATTAATGATTAACCTAAACTTAGGGGATTCATTGAGTGAATGGTTGATTATGCCAAGGGCATAAGTGAAACAATACTAGTGATTTAATCTTTGTTGCATGAAGGTGGTTATTTGTGGTGCATCATTACTGATTTTATACATTCCCTAGCATCTTAGCTTATAAAATATAATCGTTTATCATCACAATAGTTTAATTCCGTAAAATACTCACTAATCCTAGCATTTACTAGCTACTAGATTTCCCTGTGGATCGATACCCTTACTTTGTACACTATACTAGCATAACGATTTGTACGATTGCAAAAGGGTAAAATACTCGCACGCCCTTTAATACAACCTAGGTAGAATAGGTTAAATTATAGTGACATTTGTAGAACCGGGTTGGGCGTGTCAAATGTCCATAACTATAAATGAAGTCCTCTATCGATTAACAAATGAATATCACCAAACTATCGAGGATAGACTATGCTATATAATCATACTCATTGATAACTCAAATGATATCACTTGCAACCATAAGTCCATCATTTATCTTAGGATTAAGATAGACTCTCTGATTGTCCTGATAATGAAAAGGCTATTATCTATTAACGGTTCTAGATAAAGCTTTTCATTGTGATCCAGTTCAATGCACCCAGTGCACTAGATTCTTTTACTCGAAGACACTCCGATGATTTTAGACTCATCATATCTCATTTGATCCCACTCAAATGCTAGCAAAAAGAATTCTACAACTTTAACAAGATAAAGGTGCCCAACCTTTAACTTAAGTTGTGAACATTATTCAAGACTAACTAAAGAATTGTGTCTATCTCATACATATCCAGATGTACGAACAATTCTTCTTTTCTCATAGTCTTTAGACCTTATGATTATTTACTTTGACAATTATAATATTAAACTATAAATGCTATAAGATTTGTTAAACCAGAAATCACTTTATTAATATGAAAAAGATTGTTAATTACAATATTACACTCTTGCTATTGAGCATAATCCTAACAGTCCATGTGGAGAAGCTCTAGGGGCTCATTGGTGGAGAGATACTTGCCCTTTTTGTGCATGCTTTTGGTTTGTTTTCCTTGTTGGCAAGGTCCATAAACACCATTGGCTTTCTTCCCAAGCTTAGGGAGGCCACGCACACAATTGAACTTTCCAAGGGTTCGTAAATCCCTAAAGTTCATGTGGCCAAGTCTTTCATGCCACAACTCAATTTGCTCATCCATGGACACATTGTTTGAGACTATTCTAGCTTCAAGACAATAGCAATTGTCACTAGATCTCATACCTTTCAACAAGGTTTGTCCATCGGGCTTTAGGATAGAGCAATCATCTTTACAAAACAAGACGGAATATCCTTCATCACTTAGATGTGAAATGCTTATTAAATTGGCTTCCAAGCCATCAACAAATAAAGCATCGGATAAGGAGGGTAATCCAGGAACGAAAATGGTTCCTTTCCCTACAACTTTCTTTTTGGATCCATCACCGAAAGTGACACATCCTCCTTCCTCCATAACAAGAGTCTCGAAGAAACTCTTGTTTCCCGTCATGTGCCTAGAGCACCCACTAACCAAAAATTAGAAGAATTTGCCTTCAAGGCTATTTGAGCAACATGGCAAACATTTTCATTCTTTCTAATCCACCTAGAAACAATCTTAGCTTTCTTAGTGGTCTTTGGTACATGGGCTCTAGATGTTCTAGGATCATGCATAACAATATCATCATTCCTAGGAACATGCATCATGGCTCTTTTCTTTTTCTTCTCAATCATGCTTCTAGTTTTGCACATTTTAATATATCGAAAGCAATGTGGTCTAATATGACCATCAAATCCACAAAAGTAACATATAGGAGTAAAATAAGGAATCATACCTTGTCCTTGTCTTTGTGGATGAATGGGTTCAATCCATCTTTGTTGTTGAACCGGTCTAGATTGCTTCCTAGCTTGAGGTTGCATGATTGGTCTCTTTCCTTTGTGAGCCAATTATGGAGGAATGTTGGCTTGAGAGACCCTAGGGGGTTGAGCTTGGGGTTGCCTTCTTGGCACCATCTTCACTTGTGCATTTGAACATTGTCCTAGTTCTAACTTCTTCCTAGGAATTTGCACGAATGAGGCTTCTTCGATCCCCGAACTCTTGACAAACATGGTCTTGTTAGAGGTTGAGATCTTCTTGCCATCTTCATACCCAAGACCCCTCTTGTCACACGGACTCTTTCCAACACCAAGTATATGATCAAGTTTCTTGGTGCTAGAATCCATCCTAGCTAAAGATTCTAAAGCTTCATCAAGCTCCCTCTTCAAACCTTCTTCATTCCTCTTAGATAAGACTAACTCCTCTATTAGCTTATCTTCCATCTTCTTGAATTTTTTCACTTGTTCACTTAAGTGGTCATTATGAGATAAAAGCTCAAGATTTTCTTCTCTCAACATCTTGATCTTTTTCATGCTCTTGATTGCTAAGTCATTGAACTTGGCATGGTATTTAGCAAGCACCTTTTTCTCCACAAATCCATTTATGGAGTTAGAAGAGGAATCACTTTCTTCTTCATTTGAGTCATTTTCGTCTTGACTCATTTCCTCTCTTTCACTAGTACTTTTGCTTTTATGGGAGGAGGCAAAAGCTAGGAGGTTAGCCATGAGCTCTTCATCACTTGAAGACTCATCTCCCTCGTTGGAGTCATCACTACTACCACTCCATGTGGCGGCCATCACTTTACCCTTCTTCTTGTCATTGTGATTAGCACATTCGGGGGCAAAGTGACTTATGCCACCACACTCGAAGCATCGGATCCCTTTCCTTTCGGTCCTTTCTTGCCTAGGTTCAAACTTCTTGAAAGGACCATTTTTCTTCGAATCTTGACCTTTTGATCCAAAGCCCTTTCTTCTAAACTTCATAACCTTATTGAACCTTTTTACAAACAAGGCAAGGTCTTCATCCGAGTCAATCTTCTTTGCCTCCTTTTCATCCTTGGAAGCTTTTAAAGCAATTCCTTTTTGCTTTTTAGGAGGTGTAGAGTTAGGAGCCTTCCTAGACTCATAAGCGAGAAGTCTTCCAATAACCTCGCTCTTCTTCATGTCCATATATCCATTGTTTTCTTCTATAGCCGTCACCTTTGATTCGAACCTATCGGGGAGAGATCTCATGATTTTCTGCTTGACTCTCTTATCTGAATACGGGTCTCCGAGTTGGTGACTTTGATTAACAATATCCATCAATTTGATTTCGAAATCATTGAAGCATTCATCCTCTCCCATCCTAAGTAACTCGAATTGAGTTTGGAGGACTTGAAGCTTGGATTCCTTTACCACCTCGGTTCCTTCATGTGCAACTTGTAAGATATCCCAAGCCACTTTCGCGATTTGAGTGTTCTGAATAAGCTTATACTGATTTTCATCCATTGCACAAAGGATGGCGTGCATCGCCTTCCTATTCCACTTTGAAGCCTCAAACTCTTGCGGACTCCATTGCGCCTTAGGCTTCAATACTTCTTCTCCTCCACCATCGGGAGTCATCTTGGGTAGATTATATCCATCTTCCACCGCCATCCATGCACGGTCGTGAATTTGACATATGTAGGATTCCATCTTCCCTTTCCATTGGGAATAGTTCAACCCGGTAAGAAGTGGAGGCCTTATGCTTGAAGCACCCTCGTTGCCACCACTATTTCCACCGTTTCCACTCATAGTGTTTATGAATGAATGAAATGAATGCAAATGTATGAATGATCAAAAATCACACAAAATGCAAAACACACCAAAGTGAGCAAGGATCACCTGATTATATTTAGGAACCCTCTCTGATACCAATTGAAAGTTCTCACGGTGTGTAAACTATTAATCTAGAGGGAGCGTGAATAGATTTTAACTAATTTTACCCAATTTTCGTTTAAGGACAAGATTACGAAAATACCCCTAATAGTCAATAAAATATAGCAAGTGTAATATTGTGCGGAAATTAAAACAATACTTGATATTTACGTGGAAACCCTCATGGGAAAAACCACGGGCTGTTAAGTGAGCCACACCTGAACCTCGAATCCACTAAATGTGATGAAATTACAACCTACTCCCGGAAGTAATCACACACCTACATAATCCCGGTATAAGTGAACCTAGTCCGATTGCTTGCGAATTAAGCAACTTAATCCCGGTCACAACACAAGACTTAATTCTCTAAAAAGAGATTAACACCATAAGTGAATATATGAATATCCAAATGCAACATAGAGCAAGGGAAACCCTATATGCTTATCTAAGATGATGAATTTGCAATTAGAACAATCCTAGATATTAAAGCTAAATGACATGTCAATTAGCTTAGATAATCATAGATTATAGAAACCTAGATATCTATCACAAAACAACATTCAATCAAATCAACACAACAATCTCTATCTTGAATATTAGAATTCAATCTATGAACAATCAAGTAATAAAAGAGATGCCATAATAAATAAAACACTAATTATATATGATAATAGTGAAAAACTTACCAAAGCAAGTGTGATGATAAAAGACCCATGCAAGCAAGCATCCTAGATATGCTAGAGAATGCTAGATGAACTTTGATGCAAATGAATTTTGGCTTGAGTGTTTAAATGAGCAAACTTGGTTGCTATCTCTCTTAAAAATCTCTCTTTTAAAAGTAGGGTTCTTGATGATTAAAGAGTCACAATCAAAACAAGAGAAAGTGATGTATTTATAGGCATGAAAAACAGAGTATATGAAAAGACAAGTTTGCCCCTGAAACGCACCGATCGGCAGTTTCAATCAGCGGCCAGACCATCGATTACAACCGCCAAATTGAACCCGAGAAGAACAAGGGAACAACGGCGGTTTCATTCGGCGGTTTCGTGACCGCTGATCTAACCGCCGAATCAAACCGAGAGATTAAATTAATCAGGTATGAACGGCGGTTTCGAAACCACCGATTCAACCGCCGATTCAAACCGAGAGATAAAATCAATCAGGTCTTGAACGGCGGTTTCGAACGGCGGTCGTGACCGCCCATCTTAACCGTAGAATTGCTCCAGACACTTTTGGAAGCAAACGGCGGTTTCATTCGGTGGCCAGGCCACCGATCACCAGCATAGGTGAAAACCAAGGAGAATCTAAGGGCATTCTCCGTAGGTGGTCTTCGCGTAAAACCAAGCACATTCTAGTGCATGCGCGGATGTTTCTGAAAACTATCGGTAAACGAATTACAAGACACAAATACACACAACAAAATATAACATATAAGTGCAAGAGTGAAATGTGACATGTGAAGAGCAAGCACACAAATGCAAGAATGCTAAGTGAGTGTGTGCAATCTAAATCTCTTCAAAGAAAACCAAGCACTAGAGTTATACCTTTGGCGTACTTGTCCCTTGAGGACTTGTGAAGGGTCTTCGAGCTTGAAGATCAATCACCTAAACTACCCTTACACATTAATCCAACACGTGGTTTGTCCACGAAATAAGCCAATCAAAGAACGGGAATCCTTACATCGCCCTTTGGTGGTGTCGCCCTAAGCACATGGCAACAAAATGCATGAAGCACTGAAGAAAGTGTTACTGCCATATCGTCGCTGTGGTGACCAAGAAGCGACAGAGAGATTAATTCTTGAAAATCAATCAGGTATGGCATCGCCGTGAAGTGTCGCTCCAAGAACAAAGGGCGACAGAGAAGATTAAATGGCGTCGCCGTGAAATGTCGCTCCGAGATCAAAGGGCAACAACTGTTTTGTCAAACACGGCATTACATCATTTTGGACACCTATATAAACATTGCTTTCTCTTTAGGTCGTCTAGATGACACAAAAATTCACATTTTTAATTGAAAGCATTTTCAAAGAGAGAAATTCATTCAAGAACTCATCTTTGATCACTCGAATCATTTTCATGTGCATCTAAGTTCATCTAGCATCATCTATGACCATATAGGATGCATCCATGCATGAGGTTTCTACAACACACATAGCTTGGTAAGTTTTTCACTAATTTCATCTAATCTTAGTGTTTCTCTTAAAAAAAAATCTCTTTAATTACTTGTATGTTTTTAGATCCTATTCTATTATACAAGATAGAGATTATTGTGTTGTTTTGATTGAGTGATGTATTGTGATAGCTATACCTAGGATTGCTTAATCTATGTTAGCCATGCTTTATGCCATGGCATATAGCAATTACTATCTATGATTGATTTAATTGACATCTTTTAATTGTAGATAAGCATTTAGTGTAACCTAGCATTAATTGCATATTTGGATATCTTTGCATATTCACATAGGTTGTTTAATCTCTTCATTGAGAAGTAAGTCTTGTGGCTAAGGTTGCTTAGGCTGAAAGCAAATTGATCTAGGTTCACTTTTAAAGGCCTACGGGCTGCGGGTAGTAATGGTAGGTTAGTGACCATGTAGGGTTTGACGTGATCAACCTAGGTTGTGGACACCATTACAATTAGTGGATTCGAGGATCGTGTGTGGCACACATAACAGCCCGTGGTTTTTCCTTGTTGAAGGTTTCCAAGTAAAAATCAAGTGTCATTTAAATTCCACACTTTACACTTGATTTATTGTATTGACTAGATTGGGGTTATTTTCGTAAAATTGACTAATTGGGAAAATTTGGTAATAACCGGATTAAAATCTATTCACCCCTCTAGATAGTTTTATACTCACCGCGTAATATTTGTTTCACACACTACCACCTAAACATATTGGGAGGGCTATACAACAACCTGATCGTTATTTAAGTATTAGAGAGGCATAGGGTGTCGTCTCTAAAGATAGTGTGGATGATCAATTGTCATTTAAACATGCAATGACAATGGAAGATTCTGACAAAGAGGAATGGCTTAAAGCCATGATTCTAGAGATGGAGTCCATGTACTCTAACTCGGTCTTGGAACTTGTAGACTTACCTAATGGGATAAAACCCATAGGGTGTAAGTGGATCTACAAAAGAAAGAGAGGAGTAGACGGGAAGGTAGAGACCTTCAAAGCAAGGCTAGTGACAAAGGGTTATACCCAAAAGGAGGGGGTTGATTTTGACGAGACCTTCTCGCCAGTAGCTATGTTTAAGTCTATTAGGATACTCTTATCCATTGCAGCCTATTTCGATTATGAAATTTGGCAAATAGACATCAAGACTACATTCTTGAATGGAAATCTCGAAGAAGGCAATCTTGACGAGAGTATCTACATGATACAACCAGAGGGTTCATGTCCTAAGATGAAAAGCAAAAAGTTTGCAAGTTGCAAAGGTCCATTTATGGACTGAAGCAAGCATCTAGATCTTAGAACATCAGGTTTAATACTGCTATCAAAACCTATGGCTTCGAGTAAAACATTGATAAGCCTTGTGTCTACAAACGCATCATTGACAAGAAAGTAATTTTCTTGGTCCGTTACGTAGATGATATCCTACTCATTGGGAATGATGTGGGAGTATTATCAGAAGTAAAGGGCTGGCTTGCCAACCAATTCCAAATGAAAGATTTGGAAGATGCGAGTTATGTTATAGGGATCCAATTAATAAGGGATTGAAAGAACAAAGTGTTAGCATTGTCTCAAGCATTGTATATCGACAAGATTCTTGTGCGATTCTCGATGGAGAACTCCAAGAAAGGTAATCTACCTTCAAGGCATGGAGTTCACTTGTCTAAGGAATAGTGTCCTAAGACACCTCAAGAAATTAAGGATATAAGATAAGTTCCATATGCATCAGCAGTAGGCAGTCTCATGTATACTATGTTATGCACGAGACCTGACATCCGCTTCACAGTAGGAGTAGCCAGTAGATTCTAGTCTAACCCAGGATTGGATCATTGGGTGTCTATGAAGCTTATTCTCAAGTATCTTCGGAGAACGAGAAACTATATGTTAGTATATTCAGAACAGGATCTGATCCCGTTAGGATATACAGATTCTGACTTTCAGAGAGACAGGGATTCTAGGAAATCCATGTCTGGGTCAGTATTCACCCTCGGTGGTGGAGCCGTAGTGTAGAGGAGTATCAAGCAATCTTAACTTGCTGATTCCACTATGGAAGCCAAAAAAGTAATAGTTTGCGAAGCAGCTAAAGAGGCAGTATGGCTCCGTAAGTTTTTGAGTGATTTGGAAGTTGTTCCAGATTTGGATAAGCCTATGAACGGACCAAATATGATATGATTTTGTACCCTTATTTCATATTCTTTATGCTTGATTCTCGGGCATTTCCCCATATTTTAATGTTGTTATTTAAGTATTTTTTAGGTATTTACAAAGTTCAAGGGCATTGTAGTAATTTGGAGAAACTGGGGGCAAAAGCATAAAACATAAGGAGAAGTTTGAAGGTTTCGCAATATTGGAAGAGAGTAGGGGAGCTTTCTGTAATTTTCCAAGTGAATCAGGCGAAAGGCCACGTCACCCTGTTGAAACGGTGCGTTTCAGTCCATATGCACAATCAGGCGTGGCCCAAACTCGGGCTCAATGCCAAGCCCAAACACTGGCCTACCTACCTCTAAACGCACCCCAACCAACATCTAATTGCACCCAAAGAAGCAAGGCTAGACACGTCTATACACACCCTTGTTTACTGCTAAGTGCCCTCATTTAGAGACAAAAGTAAAGCCCGTGTACACCCATGTCTGCTGCTAAACGTCCCCCTTTCACCTTCATCTTCAACCTTTTTCTTCCTCACGCAAGTTGACAGCCATGGACGCCAAACCCTAGCTTTTACGACGACCGAAAACCAAGCTACCGCCGGTTGAAATCGATCCCAAAATGGCGGCCACATCAGCGGCAGTCCAGTCATTCCACTTCCCGGTGCTCCAACGGTCGGAATCCAAGCCTCCATTTCCAGTTCACGTCGCCTCCTTTTTCGCCATGAAACTCGTGGCGACAATGCCCTGCAATTGTAGCCATTTGTCCAAAGATATTGCCACGACGATAGGGAGGTAATTTTTGGCACCTGATTGCTTCGCCCCTAGATGTCGCCATGAATGTCACTGCAAAACAAAGAGCGACCTCTGCTTCGTTATCTCTGATTGGTTGAATTGGGTGTGAAAATTACAAGATGCACCCTTGTGAGGGGTCAAAATGGAAATTAGACATATTAAGGGGGTCTTTTGGTAATTATCCACTCGTGACCTGATTTGAATTCACTATAAATTCATCCTTTTTTCTCCTTTGAGCAACACTTGTGAAGCAAGAAATTCCTTCTTCCACCATTTCTCCATTTCTCCTCTTCAATCTCATCAACAAACAACTAGATTACCTCACTTAAATCCTTCATCTCTTCCCATGTTCTCCATCCATTTCCTTTGTCACTCTCCATATGACTTCACCTATCTAGACACATCCTCTTTTCCCACTCTTTGCACTAGGAGCATCAAAGGGAAGCAATGATTAAGCATTAAAGAAGGAGGCCTACGAGTGATTTCCTTACATATTACTTGTTTTCTATTTGATTGTAACTATGTGTAATTAAATCCCTAATATCTTTCATTAATTATTAAGACCATTCTCTTATCTAGTATTGTTGATGTTGGATTTCTTATCTAATCAATTTCTCTTTATATTATTGTTATTTACTTTCTAGTTTCTAGTTTATTATATCTTAATCAATCAAAAACCCAAAAATACAGTTTATGTTTTATGCACCTAGATTAGACTAACTTAGATTATTTCACAAATTGATTAATCTAACCTAATCCCTGTGGAACAAATCCTTACTTACCATTTTACTAATCTTTACATCCTAAAAGGATTTTCTAGTGGTAAAATTGGTTTTCTAAATGAACACATAGAAACATCATTTTGTTGAGTACCAAAACGACCTTATCAGCCCATGACACTTTATTGTGATAATAGTGGTGCAGTGGCTAATTCCAAAACACCAAGAATCCACAAAAGAGGAAAGCATATAGAGAGGAAGTATCATCTCATTAGGGAGATAGTGCAGAGAGGAGATGTGATCGTGACCAAGATCGCGTCGCAAGATAATCATGCTGACCCATTTACAAAGACCTTGAAACTATTAAAGTGTGTCTATATATACCTAGATAGGAGAGGGGTGGGGGTGGGGTTAATAGGTTTTAATTAAGTTAATTACCGATTTTTCTTGATTAGCCAATATTCAATACAACACCCAATCTAAGCAAAGTACAATTGTTAACCGCCTAAAAGGGCAGGGGTCTAAAGAAGAATCTCCTTCCCTTACCAAAACTGCTGAGAGTAAAGGGACGCTACAGGAGACATCAGGGATACCTCATGAAGGAATCGAGACCTATACACATACAAAAAGCCATGTGAGAACCAGGACCGGGAGCAAGGTCGTCCCGATACCCCAATACAAGGAAGCACTGTAGCCAAGGTCCAAAAAGCTCCGATACCACATCACCCCGACTCCCTTATACCAAAAAGCGCCAGTACCACAATCCATGATGCACGATGTCCCCATACCACGGTTCCTCCTTAGGCCAACTTACCAAGCGTTCACCATCCATTCTGTATGAGGAATGATAGCCAGAGTGACCAGTGCACCTAGGGGGTGAACCAAGAGCATGCTATAAGAAAATTAACATGCAGTAACATCCAACAAAAGAGAAGAGAGTTGACTTTTCCGGCCATTTGTAATGCCATTTGAAATAGAGATAGTCAACTTCATCAAATCCTACCAAAATAGAAACAATCCACCTGATTTTAGGGAAAATCCTCGTGCCTAAACACAACCACTATCAATGCCCAATTAGTGTCCCTTTGATTGATAAATTGATTGACTAAATTAACGGAATGGACAGTAAGAATTGGGACCTATAAGAACTACAAAGCTCTCTGGAAAAATGTAAGGCCATAACCAGAGAAAAATAGACTCCCACTTATCAACAACCACGAGCTCACCATCGCCAACTGTGTTAGAACACCTTTCCTAACTCCCATTTACATTGTTGTTGTATCGTGCAGATATATTTCATTCTTAGCTTATCCATAAAAGAGTGAACCATTATCATTCACGTATTGCAAGCCATATATATACCTGTTTTAACATCTTTTTTACAGTTATTTGTTTTTACTAAGAACATACCGATACCAATCTTGGTACCTCTCTAACTGGGACCTACCAATGTCGCAGTTTAAAGTATTAATTGGAGATTCACCCTTTTGACATTTTTTGATTAACACTTTTTGGCGCTGTCTGTGGGAATTGAACCTCTTATTTTGTTATTCAAAAGAGGTTGTTTTAGCCCTACCCTGATGCGTGAAGATTAGGCTTCGATCTTTTTAAGGATAACCCTACCCATCTGGGCTCCAGTCACTAGCGTTAACCCAAAGAGTTCCGAAGCATGGAAGGGGACCAAAGCACCATAACCCAGCACCGATTCCTCCATTGAGTGCACGCTCCACACCCCGGATCGTAGGAGAAATCAAATCGTGTACCTGAGTATCGATCTTTGATAGGCTCAGATAGTAGCCCTAAGTTCCAGACCGCCCTACAGGTCTCCGACCTTGAAAATTACAGGGAGTAGGAGGTGTTTGCCTCTGGACTTGACTAGGAAGGCCTCTCACCCTTGCGAGCCCGACTACCATTTCAACCAGATTGGAGCAGGCTGTAAGGGTGGTCAGGGACGAAACAGGATGATGGATAGGAGATTTCGATACAGCCTATCCTGGTACCATCGCAGGATGGACTAATCCAGATAGGGCACTAGTACTAAAATCGGGGAAAGCAGGCGGTGCAATATGAGAGATCCTCTAGGGACTTAGTCTGGATGGAGAAAGGGATTGAGATTGAATAGGCACTGCAGAAACTATCATAAGAAGAAATTAGTATCGAGAAAGAGTTCACAAGATGGAGAAAAACAAGAAAATGGAAGAATGTGCTATGTACCTGGATGAGCGTGGGATATCCGAAGGTAGTAGTCTACCCTACCAGGATTGAAGGGATCCAAATTGGGGACAAGATGGAGAAAAGCAAGAAAATGGAAGAATGTGCTATGTACCTGAATAAGCGTGGGATATCCGAAGGTAGTAGTCTACCCTACCAGGATTGAAGAGATCCAAATTGGGGAATTTAGAGTTCTGGTAGGACCAGGCAATAATGTTCTTCAAGATACCCTCCGCCTTAGTGGAGATGCTCTCTTTCTCCCACTCAGTCCTCCCACTAAATTGAGTGTGAGTGGGAACGCTAAACTCCGATCCCTCGATATGGACCAAGCTACCTCAATCGCCAAAGGCGATAATCTACTCGTTACGCCACAGACTATCCTTTTTCTTGGCCCTAGGAACTGCGAACTTTAAAGGGTTATATGTCCTTCAGTAGAATTGGCCTTTAGGACCAGGTGCCATTCTCGCCACTTAAAACACATATCGGAGCTCATCAAGGCCTGACTCCCTGGCAATATGATCGATCTCACATTGCTCTCTCCAGAGCACCAGGAACCCTGCCAAGTTCCTCTAAAACCTTGGCGTCAGTTAAAGTGGGGCAAGTTGAAGGGCATGGAGTGCCCTGTGGAGAGTAGGGTAGAGAGGTAGCCTGACCCCACATTCGAAGGCAGCTACATGAATGGGAAACTGGTCAGAGGGGTGGGGGGAGGGAAATACATATCATACCCCTGGTATAGAATGGTGAGAGAGATGCCAGAGGGAATCCTGTAATCCCTTCTCAAATGGTGAATAGTATCGACGGTGCAAGTGGAGTCAATGATGCACTGGAAGTTATCGGGTTGATTGGGAACCTCACCAGCTACAGCCACGGAGTCTCCGATAGAGGGGGGGACTTCTCCTACCTCGTTGACCACTTCGATCAACTCATCATCAATAACTTCGACCGGGGTAATAGGGTTGTTGCTAAAACCCTCCCCTATCACCGTGTTCCTGTTAGAACGACGGCGTTGAGGCGGAGCAAACCCTCTAGCATCGTCACCACCATCCCGATTTATGTTTCTACTAAGTAGCAAACTAGAACTATCGGCTGAGTCACCACCATGTTTGAAGATAATCTCAAGACTGTCTTTCGACATCTTAAAAGAATGAGGAACGAAGGTTGGAGAAGATGAAGAAAAGAGAAAAGGAAAAAAGTTTTTTTTTTTTTTTTTTTTAAGTGTTGAAAACTCCTTGAAGACAACAATAAGTAAACAATGGGAAAATAACAAGTGTGAATGCAGAGTGAAGAATAATGGGGGATTTATAGAGGAAGAAGACGGTCACTGGGATGGAATAGTTGTGCGTGTTTATGGCGCGAAACAATAGGAAAACATGGGAAAGACAGTTTCAAGAAACATGTGCCATCAAGACCTTCCGTTTCAAATGGTCGACCTATCTCTGCTTGACACTTGGAAGGTTCATTAATTTCTAAATATATTGAAAGCAAAATTCCCCTTAAAATGAAGATTGCTAGCAAGGTAAAAAAAAAAAAAAAAATCCTTCAAATGCTTCTAGTATCCTGACTCCAACCCCAAACCAGGTACTGGTGTTCAAGTCAGGGGGGACTTCTGTTAACCGCCTAAAAGGGCAGGGGTCCAAAGAAGAATTTTTCTCCCTTGCCAAAATCGCTGAAAGTAGAGGGACAGACGCTACAGGGGACATTAGAGATACCTCATGAAAGAATCAGGACCGATACAACTACAACAAGCCATGTGAGAACCAGGATCGAGAGCAAGGTTGTCCCGATTCCCCAGTACAGGGAAGCGTTGTAGCCAAGGTCCAGAAAGCTCCAATACCACATCACCTCGACTCCTTCATACCAAAAAATGCCGGTACCACGATCCATGATGCATGATGTCTCTGTACCACGGTTCCTCCTTAGGCCAACTTACCAAGTGTTCACCATCCACTCTGTACGAGGAACGATACCCCAGAGGGACTGGTGCACCTAGGGGGTGAACCAAGAGTAAAACCACGGTATAAGAAGATTAACATGCAGTAACATCCAGCAAAAGGGAAGAGAGTTGACGCCATTCATAATACCATTTGAAATGGAGATAGTCAACTTCATCAAATCCTATCAAAATAGAAACAATCCACCTAATTTTGGGGACAATCCCCGTGCCTAAACGCAGCCACTATCAACGCCCAATCAATGTCCCTTTGATTGCTAAATTGATTGACTAAATTAACGGAATGGATAGCAAGAATTGGGACTTATAAGAACTATAGAGCTCTCTGAAAAAAAAATAAGAGGCTAGAACAAGAGAAAAGCCAACTCCCACTTATCAACAACCACGAGCTCACCATCGCCAACTGTGTCAGAACACCTTATCCAGACTCCTCTTTACATTGCTGTTGTATCGTGCAGATATATTTCATTCTTAGCTTATCAATAAAAGAGTGAACCATTATCATTCACATATTGCAAGCCATATATATATATATACCTGTCTTAACATCCTTTTTACAATTATTTGTTTTTACTGAGAATGTACCGACACTAGTCTTGGTACCTCTCCAATTGGGACCCACCAAGGTCGCAATTTAAAGTGTTAATTGGAGATTCACCCCTTTTGACATTTTTTGATTAACAACAATCAACTAAATCTATATGTGGAAAATAATAAATTGCATGTTGATTGATTTACATGAGAAACCCACGACTGGGATGTAAGTTCCTCAATTTTGATTGGCTTATTTCGGTGACAAACCACAATTGGGGTTTTGATATGTAAGGGTAGCTTAGGCGTTTAATTGTTGGTGATCAAGCTCAACAAATGCCCTCTCAAGACCTCAAGATGACAAGCACCTCAAAGGTAAATCACTTGTGATTAATGACATTGAAAAGATTAGTTGCACACACACACCTCTCATGTATGCATGTATGTTTATTGCTTTCTATGTACATTCTCTTCACACTTCACACTTCACACTTGCACATCTTGCATATAGACTAAGTGTGAATTGTCACTTTGAAAAGAGAAATTTTCTCTTTACCGCTACTTGTACCGCTCTTGGTATACTTGCATGGGCAGCGGTCCATGTTAGGTCCAACGCCTAATGTTTTACGCCGTGCATACCGCGGCTAAGACACTTGCCTTCGGAGCGGTCTCCATAGCGCTAGTTTCTAGCGTCTTCACGCTTGGCATACCGCGGCACAGACACCCTGTTCATACCATAGTACACGCAGTGGTTATAATGAGATTTGGTTTTAAAAAAATGACCAAAACAATGTTGCTTTGTAGAGACCTCATATATAAGTGTCACTTTGTCTCTAGGTCAATTTACGAGAGTTCAAAATCATATTTTTAACATAGAACTTTCTAAGAGAGAAAATCAGCCAAGAACTCACATTTGATCACTCAAAACCACTTCCATGTGCATCAAACTTCATCTAGCATTATCTAGCTTTATCTAGGATGCTTTCTTGCATGGGTTTTCTTCAACACATGTGACTTGGTAAGTTAAACACCATTTTAATCCATTTTTGTGTTCTTCCTTAGCAAGACATCTCATTTATTACTTGTATGCATCTAGATTAGATTTTATATACAAGATTGAGATATTTTTATTGATTTATTGAGTGTTGTATTGTGATAGCTATTGCATCTAGGATTGTTTTATCTTAAATAGCTAAGTCTACACATGACATGTAGATATATGATATCTGGATTGATTCTTGACATATTTAATCTCTAGATAAGCATTTAGTGTAAACCTAGCATTACTTGCATAGGTTGTTGATCTCTTCTTTGTGAAGTGAAGCCTTGTGACTAAGTTGCTTAGTGTGCAAGCAAGTAGGTCTAGAATCGTTATTAAAGGCCTGTTGGGTAGTAGTGGTGGGTTAGTGACCAAGTATGGTTTGACGGTGGTCAACCTAGGTTGTAAACATCATAACAAGTTGTGGATTTGAGGACCGTGTGAGGCTAGCATAGTAGCCTGTAATTTTTCCCCGTTTTGGGTTTCTCATGTAAATCAATCAACTTGCAATTTATTGTTTTCCGCACTTAGCTTAGTTGATTGTATTTTTTCTTAGTTTGGGGTTTTTATTGAACATTGACTAATCAAGAAAAATCGGTAATTAACTTGATTAAAACCTGTTCACTCCTCCCCCTTCTAGTTATATTTAAACACACCTAATTTGTTTCATGGGAAAAACTCACAGGCTATTATGCTAGCTACACACAATCCTCAAATCCACTACTTGAATGAAAGTTTATAACCTAGGTTGACCTCAACCATTCTTGGTCACCCTTCCACTCTACTCAATAGGCCTTTAATAACAATTCTAGACCTACTTGCTTGTGCACTAAGCTACTTAGCCATAAGGTTTTAATCACAATGAAGAGAACACAACCTATATGAATATCAAGTGCATAAATGCTAGGTTAACACATTTAATGCTTGCCAAATCATGCATGAGCATGTTAATCAATCCTAAATATCAGGTGGCTACATGTCATATAAAACTTAGCTATATAAGATTAAAAACAATCCTAAATGCAATAGCTATCACAATACAACAACTCAATCAATCAATACAAAAATCTCAATCTTGTATATAAAATCTAATATAGATGTAGACAAGTAATAAATGAGATTTCTTGTTAAGTAATAACACTAAAATGGATTAAGATAGTGTTCAACTTACCAAGTCATATGTGTTGAAGAGGACACATGCAAAGATACATCCTAGATGAAGCTAGATGATGTTTGATGCACATGGAAATGAGTTGGAATGATCAAAGGTGAGTTCTTGGATGATTTTCTCTCTTGGAAAATGCTATCTCTCAAAAATATGATTTTGAACTCTTAAAAATGACCTAGAAAGAAAGTGGCAAATATATATAAGGTTAACATGAAGCTACATCGTTTTGATAATTTTTCAAAACTGAAAATCGTCAACATAGTTGTGCGTGCCGCGGTATAGACAAGTGTTTGCACCGTGGTACACAAAGTGTGTGGGTTCTAAGAACTTTCGTGGTGGGGGAATGCTCTAGAGGAAAGGTGCACCCACCGCGGTAGGCACGGTGAAAAACATAAGGGGTTGCACCTGACTCGAACCGCAGTGCATGAACGTGATCCAGCAACGGTACCTACAGCGGTACCAACCGCGGTAAAGAGAAAAATTTTCTTTTCAAAGTAACAAGTCACACTTAGTCTATATGCAAGATGTGAAAGTGTGAAGTGTGAAGAGAATGTACATAAAAAGCAATGAACACACATGCATACAAGAGAGGTGTGCGTGTGTGTGCAACTATTCTCTTCAATGTAAATAAGCACAAGTGATATGTTAGGATTATGCTCAATAGCAAGAGTGTAATAGTGTTTTTGACAATCTATTCATATTAATAATGTGATTTCTGGTTTAACAAATCTTATAGCATTTATAGTTTAATTATTATAATTGTCAAAAGTAAATAATCATAAGGTCAAAAGACTGTGAGAAAAGAAGAATTATTCGTACATCTGGATATGTATGAGGTAGACACAATTCTTTAGTTAGTCTTGAATAATGTTCACAACTTAAGGTAAAGGTTGGGCACCTTTATCTTGTTAAAGTTGTAGATTCTTTTACTGGCATTTGAGTGGGATCAAATATATTATGATGAGTCTAAAATCATCAAAGTGGCTTTGAGTAAAAGATCTAGTGCACTAGATGCATTAAACTGGATCACAATGAAATACTTTATCTAGAACCGTCAGTAGATAAAAGTCTTTTCATTATCAGGACAATCGAAGAGTCTATCTTAATCCTGAGATAAATGATGGACTTATGGTTGCAAGTGTTTCATTTGAGTTATCAATGAGTACGATTATATAGCATAGTCTATCCTCGATAGTTTGGTGGTATTCATTTGTTAATCGATAGAGGACTTCATTTATAGATATGGACATCGTGGCTCCATTTATTAAATGAGAGTAGAATATCATCATATGGATGTTTTGAGGTATTGGATATTAAATCTTAACGTTAAGTTTTCAATAATGTCTATTGAAACATGGCTTCTGGACAAGTCAAAATATCTAAGTTCAAAATGTGGTCATATGAGGAAATATGGTAACTTGAAGAGCTATAGGCGGTCTATGAGCTCTTGGCGATTATTAATATTCTTCACAAGGATACACTATCTCCAATAAGATTGTCTAGGGTACAAATGAGAAACATTTACTTATTCTATCTTTATTTAAGAGTGCAATTTTAGTTCTTTAGTGGAATGAACTAAAATTAATAGATCGGACCTAAGTGAATCATTTGTTGATTGTGATTAGGTTATGTCTATTGAAGCTTAAATTTAGATAGCCCGCCAAGATCCCCCAATCCACACGGACTTGCATGAATCACTTGATATATTCTACCAGACCAATTTATGGGTCCATCTAGAATTGTATTAAGGCATGTAGACTTGTTTCTTTTAGTAAAAATGAGTCTAGTTCACATGTGGGCCTTTTATTAAGGTCCAATGGATTTAATAAAATAGAAAAACAATATATAGATATATTAATATATATGGCACATGACCGAGATATATATATGATATTATATTGTTTTATTTTTATTATTTAATTAAATGGGAATTAATTAATTGATTGATTAATTATTGAATTAAGAATCAAAATCTTTTTCTGACGAGGAAATATGTTTCTTAGTAGTATACTATTGTGGTAGTATAAATAAAATAAAAGACTTTATTTGGTAAGTAGATAAATAAGGGATTTATTTATCTAGTCAAATAAGGAAGTCTTTTATATAGTCACAAATACACTAAAGAGTTGGATTAAGGTTTGGAATTTTAAGGAAATCTACCTAGGGTCAGGATTTAAGTCCAAAGACACAAATCCTACATGGTAAAAGATTTTGGCCACAATATATAGATATATATTAAATGTATATATTATAAGGCATGCATAATTAATTTCGAAATATATATATATATATTTATTTATTTAGGCGTGCAGGTTTAGTGCACTTTTATAGGCGTGCAGTACTTATAGATATATAATATATATGGCACGCCAGAAGATATTTTTGATATATATAATTTAAATATAATATAAATTATATAGATATATGCTGCTTGCAAGGTGAATTAGTTTTTTTAAACTAATACTTTATTGGTCAAGAGGAATTAAAAACAACCTTAATGTCTTGGACTTGAGAGTTTTTTCTTTTGCTAGAGAAAAATAGAATCCAACTCTTAGACTAGTGTGATTTTCGGCCAAGCGGAATAGAGAGAAAAGTTTGTTCTTATTTCGATAGTGCACTAGTTACTTTTACATCAAAAGGTTTTGTGCACAATTTCGAATAAGGTTCACGCGAGTTTCGATCTAAAGATTGTGAATTCAAAAGTGACCAGAACATTCTTTGTTGTCTCTTGGAACTTGTTGTGACTAACGAAAAAGAAAAAGTTTTGTTAATCTATCCTCAGGTACACAATTCAAAGAGAAGGGAGACCACACTCCTAGGTGATTCACGTTCGTGATTGGATTGGAAGATCTTGCGGATTACCATCGACGCCATGTCAATCGGATCACGCGACAAAGGTATGATACTTTTAGTATATATATATGTTTAATTAATTATAGGGTTAAGGTTCAAATTATGGACAAATTTTAAACTATACTAAACTCTATTTTAGTCTCGCTTTCGCTGCGTGCAATCGTTTTTCCCTACATGATATACCTTTGAAGTGCTTATCATCTTGAGATCTTGAGAGGGCCTTTGAGCTTGATCACCAACAATTAAGCACCTAAACTACCCTTACATCATAACCCCAATTATGGTTTGTCAACGAAATAAGCCAATCAAAGATGAGGAACTTACAGACCTTAACGGCTAAAGTTTTTGAAGGTCACCTAGAGGGTCTGGGATTACGAGACATATCTCACATGCTATAGTGCAAGTGGGAGATTGTTAGGATTTATGCCATAAAGCTTGTAATTTGTAAATGTTATAAATTCAATAATAAAAGAAGTAGTTATTTCATTCAAATAAATTGATTCATACGGTTATATTATATATGATAACATCAAAGATTGCTAGATGTAATCTCAAACTGAGTATATGAATGTCATATACAGAGGAATTCAGTTTGAGACATGGAATCTAAAGAGTCCGTAGAAAGCAAATAAGGCCGGGTACTTTATTTGTGGTTAATCTACAACTGCGATCCATTCCGTATTGTACGGTGGTCTTATCCTAGACTACTCATATGGCGTTATGAGAATGTGATCATATAGGACTGGTCCACGATCTATATGAATCTATCACTAAGATCCGTTAGTTGAAAAGATTCATATTTATCGACAAATGATGGCTATATATGGGTGATCTAAATCCTGAGTGTCTTACTGACTACTTTAGGTTAGATCGTGGTTTTTGATTTACCATGGGTGGGATCGAAATAGCATTCTCGGTCAATATCTTCGTATCTTGAAATCACGGTTTGGCTTGTGGTTGGGAAGGTATACACACAATAGTGGAATCCACTCCTTCTAGCGAGAAGTAGATAAGTAGTTCCCTTAAGGGTTGATACGGGGCTTGAACGATTAAGAGCGCTCTCCTTCTTTCGTAAAGGAATGAAGGATATAATCATTCAAGAGAATCAATGGTACTTAAAAGAAAAGATATAATTAGAGAGGTATAACGGACTTTATGACCTAGCTCTAATTATGAACTACTTGTGGAGGATCATACCATATGTAATAGCTATATCGATGGACACTGATAAATTGGTTGTGTAAAATGAAACAAATTAACAGTGTGTTCTAATATTAATTTAAAAGGGGGTGAATAGATTATAATCGTTATTACCCAATTTTTGCGTTTAGTCAAATTTACGAAAATGCCTCAAACTAGACAATATAATATAACAAGTGTAATATGGTGCGGAAATTAAATAACACTTGATATTTACGTGGAAACCCTCACGGGAAAAACCACAGGCTGGTAAGTGTGCCACACTCGAACCTCGAATCCACTAATTGTGATAACATTTACAACCTAATCCCGGTTTACGATCTAATCCCGATCAATAACCCGTTACCACTACTCGCAGGCCTGTAAAAGTGGACATAGTCCAATTTGCTCATGTGACCACCTAATCCCGGTGTATGACCTAATCCCGGTCATCACACAAGACTTACTTCTCAATGAAGAGATCAAACAAACCTATGTGAATATGCAAAGATATCCAAATATACAATTAATGCTAGGTTACACTAAATGCTTATCTAGGATTAAATGATGACAATAAAAACAATCCTAGACATCAAATTTGCTATATGTCATGGCATACAACTTAAGGATAACCAATCTTAGATACAATAGCTATAAAAAAACAATCTCAATCATTTTAATGAGATAAATTAACTAGATTTATATAAACATGAAATCCTAGCTATCACAAACAATCTCAATCAAACAATAAGATCAATTAGCTAGATGTGCAAATAAAACCCTATATGTAATAGCTATCACAAACAACTCACAAAGCACAATAAAGATGGAATCTTGAAACTAGTCAAGTAATAAAGATGCAATCTTGAAACTAGTCAAGTAATAAAAATGCTATATTGTAAAGAAAGAACATGTGAAGAGATGCAAATAAATATTCTAACTACAAGTCATGTGAGTAATAAAGAAAACCCATGAGAAATCATACCTAGAACATGCTAGATGATGTGTGAAGATGATGGGTTTTGGGTTTGGAGAGTTAAAGAAGCAAGCTTGGTGCTTTCTCTCTCAAGAATATGGAGCCTCTCTCTCTAGGGTTTGATTTTTTGGCTCTGCACTCAAAATGATGAGAAAGATATGTATTTATAGTGCCCAAGTGAAACTATGTCGTTTTGGAAGAAATAGAAAAATTATGGGCATTTCCGCGGTATATGGGTCAGTGCAGCAGCTCAAGATTCGAGTGCTTCGAAACATGACCAAACGACATTGAAACCTTTCATATAATATATCGTTGGAAAGGTATGGATGTCTAATTTCTACTCGTTTTTACATAATGATATTTTCATGTCTATAGAAAATGTTATAATCAATTGAGTGACCAAAGGTCAGAAATGGACAATAACAGAGTTGCCCTGTTTTGGTGGTCATTTTGGAGATTTCAATACCAATCCAAACGGTCATGAAATATTATGAATAATATACCGTTGGAAAGGTATGAGTGTCTAGTTTGTACATAAATTTTCAAAACTCATTTTAAAGTTTTGTATAAAAAGTTATGGTTACAATACCATGCAAAGGTCTTTGAAAACACTTGAAACATTGAAATCCAATCTTTTGAAACTAGACACCTTACTCCAATCAACCGCACCATAAATAACACTAATCCAAGAGAAGAATGTGACCTTCTCAAATGGTTAACCATCGCGCTAAGATATGCATACCATCGTGCAAGCGCGGACGTTTTCGAACATATTTCGGGAAACGAATTACACCACACTTAAAAACTAACAAACATGAAGTGCAAGTGTGGGAAGTGAATGCATCCTAATGCCTAACATGTCATGGCATTGTCATAGAACAAGATGCAATCAATTAAATATGCATGAATAAAATTCATGACTTTGCATCATAATGCCTAAATATGTCATGACATTTTAATAACCTAGATGCAATCAAATAAAACATGCAAGAAGAGAAGTTCAAGAACATGCATACACTCATATAAAACACACAACGTACAAGAATAATATTTATGCATGAGTTGTGTGTGTGTGCAACTAGATCTCTTCAAAGCAATAAAGCACTAAAATATACCTTTGGTGCTTCTTCTCTTGAGGTCTTGAGAGGGCCTTGGTTGTGCAAATCACCAACCATAAAAAGCCTAAGCTACCCTTACATCAAGCCCCACATGTGGTTTGTCCACGAAATAAGCCAATCAATAAATGGGAATCCTTACATAAAACATCTACAGTTACGAGAGTACAACCTTGGGTTTTAGTGGAATAACTCCAAGGTTAATAATTGTTAAATATTAATTAAAGAGTTTAATTAATTGTTCTAAGTATTATTGGAGCTCAAAACCGTGGGTCCATTATGTCCCCTTGCTAGCCCTTTACGACTGATAGTAACAAGACTTACGGAGAATTGGATGGTCCAATTAATTGTGTTACAAAAGTAACTTAAATATATTTTGGGAATTAATTAAATGATATGATTATTTAATTAATATATATTATTTAATTGATGAATTATATATTATTAAATAATATGATTATTTAATTGACATATTAATAATTAAGAATTATTAATTGTTATTTGGAGGTTTCAAGTTCGAACCTTGACAAGAGCAAAAGAATAATAAATGATTATTTTGTTTACCATAAATAGGTCAAAGGTTCAAACCCTAGTGGAGTAAGAATTAAAAAAGGATTTGGAATCCTATTTTAACTTGGATTACTAAACCCTAGGATCCTATTATATAAGATATACTTATCAGGAAAAAGAGACAACTGAAACCCTAGGGAGATATAAGGTGGTGCAGCAATAGCAAGAGGAAAAGGAAAAGTTTTTTTTTTTTCTTTCCTTTGCTCATAGGTGGCCGAACTCAAAGAGGAAGCAAGGTGTTGGGGGGGAGGGGCCGTGGAGAATAGGTTTCGACCAAATTAATCGCCAACTATTTCGGTTAGTCAATATTAATTGCAAACACCCCTAATCTCTAACACAAATCATTATGTAAAATAAGTGCAGAAATAATCTAAATGACACAATGATTTGTTTTACGTAGGGGAGGGGACGGGAGTGGAGGGTTGAGGGTGGGGTAGGAATAGGTGAAATTCCCTTTAGCAATATAGTGTAAAATATACATAGAGAGGGAGGGAGGGATGAGGGGGGGGGGGGGGGGGGGGGGGGGGGGGGGGGGGGGGTGTGAATAGGTATAGGCCCAAATTCTTCCAAATTCAAAAATATGGAAGATAAAGAAACATAAAAATGAAACTTAACACAAGTACTTTTACGTGGTAAAACCTCAAAGGGGAAACATCCACGAGTTGATACCACAACCACCGGCAAAGCAATCCACTATATGAAAAGGACTTACACACTCAAAGCTATCAACACATGATATCAACTTCAAGCTATCAACTCCTAATCTACCCTCGGGCCTAGTGAATCACCTAGCCTACTCCCTATCCAAGGTGTGTCCTACACCTCTAGAAAGCAACTCCCTATCCAAGGCTATCAAGCCTCTAGGAAGATTTCCTTGCTTAGCTATTGTTGACGGTGATTTTTCGTAGTCACTCAACAAACGATTGGATATCAGTTTTATGAACGACAATGATTGAAATTAACACAACAAAGTATTAGCAATGATGAACAAAAATACGTGGTAAAACTCCGATGGTCAGAGAAGCATCCACGGGTTGTTGCCTAAGCAACGAAGACAAATTCACTATGAAAACTGTTATTGAATACACACTCTGATCTCTCCTCCTAATTCTCACGTACCCCTTATTTGTGTTTTACAGGGGTATTTATATATAGTTATTAAGGGTTTGTGGGTATCACTAGGGTTTGGTGTCGTGGTGCCCACGTTCTAGGAGTTTTCTCAGTCCTAAAAGGACTTAATTTCCTGTTTTGGGTGTAGCGTATCTTCTGGTTTGGCTGAGTCCTAATTTGGACAGGATTCTTATTCCTTTATTTACGGGAAACTTGCTTGTTTCCTTGCTGGGTTCTGAGTAGCTGCATTGTAGCTTATTGTAGGGGTGCTAGTTGCTGATTCTACCCATATGTTTGGGGAGTGAATTTTCGCGACTATCTTTCTGGTTGAACCCCGAGTATGCCCAAGTATGCCCGAGTATGCCCGAGTAGGCTATGTTGCCCGAGCCGATTTCCTTGGTCTATGGTTGGGATTTTGCTACTTATGGTTGATTTGCCTTCACTTATGCTTACGTGGCCTCTTATGGTGGTGACGTGCTTTTTACGACTATTTTTACCTATAACAATACCCCCTTAAATATTTGAGCCAACTGTGTTGAATCAGGTCTTCTCGGGACAAATGTTTAACTTTCATATACTCCTTTTTGTTATAACTTGTCTTCGTTCGTTGTTTTCTGGATTAATGTATCCTCGTTTGATTCAAATCATTGAATGACGTGTCTTAATTGCATCCGCATGCATCCGATTTACCACTCATTTAGAGATCTCTTGATGGTGACATCTTGGCTCTCCGACGGCTCAAGGCGCTCTTTGGTTGCCACCTGTCTTCTTTTGCTTGGTCGTGGTACAAGGCATTTATGAGACACGACCCTTCTGCTCGCCTATGCGCAGCCCACGTCACGACCCACGTCCCTCTGTTTTCCCGCTTCTCCGCATATCTCATAGGGTTTTGGTTTCTTTTTGAAACCGATATCGTGCCTATATAAACTGCACTTTTGAGAAAATCTCTATTTTTCCTCCGCCATTTTCTTCTATCTTTGAGAGAAAAATTCGCCTGCATCTGTTATATTTCTGGGGGAACTCATTAAAACTGCACTTTGTTCTTCAACCTATTTTGAGTTTAGACGTTTCTTGGTCTTGCTTTGCCGAGATACTCAGTTTCAACGCCAAGATCCTTACTTGAAGACCTTTCCTCTGCAGTTCGTGTATCTCCGGTTTTTTGATATATCAAGGTTAGTTCTTATGGATTCTGCAGCTAGGCACCGTCTTTATACTGTTGGTATGATTGCTATTGAATGAAACGATGCTCTTACTGCCATGGTTGTTCACAGGTTACTGGGAGATCCTCTTCTTGATCAACCTTGTTTCTTAGACGTCAACGTTTCTGGGCTTTTCCCTGAAGTCCTTGCTACTTCTGAAGTTCCTCCTTCTTCTGAAGTTCCCTTCGTTTCCATTGACTCTTCAAGTCCTGAAGTTCAGTCAGATTCTTCTGTTTCTGCTGATAATCATACTCGACCGTGGAAGCGAATGGGAAAGCGAGCTAGCGAGAGCAAGGTGTACAAGGGTTCTTATTCCCGAGAGAGTCATATCGGCTCTCAGAATCTGCGCGAGAGTGATGTAGAAGAAGAACATAGAGCAGCTCGCCTCACTTTCTCTCCCGACCAACCATGTGCTTACGATATTGAGCCGAACGTGGTTGGTCCCGATGAAGTTGGTAAATACATAAGACGGTTTGACTTGGATGATAACTGCATTACGGTGCACCCCGCCGAAGACTGTGCTGCGTGGAACCCCCTACTAGGTATGGTGGCGATTTACGGGGCAATGCTTTCATGTGGCCTAACACTCCCGCTACAACCTTTTATTACTTGGTTTTTAGCAGAAGCCCAACTTGCCCCTACTCAATTGACTCCGAATAGTTACAGGATTTTGATGTGCATGTGGCACATATGGCATCGAATGAAGCGGCCACCTCCTACTCCTCGTGAGATTAGGCACTTTTATTCATTGAGACCGCTGGGGAAGTCAGGAATTTATTTTCTCTTTTCAGCCAAGCCCGAGTATTAGATTCTGAAAGATGTGGAAGTCCGTGGGCAGGTCGAGTCGACCACCGATGAGAAAATGAAGGGGTTCGTCCGGGGCTTCCCTTCTTTAAATAAGTTCTGGAAGAACAGCTGGTTCTTCGTTGGCGGTATTTAGGGCCAAACGATCTCTTTCAACCTTGATGGCACTCAAGTGATACACAAGGTCCCTCGGTATTTTTGTTTGCCCAAGTACTGGAACCGAGCGACTTTGTCTTTCACGGACGGTGAGCTCGTGACCATGGCAAGGGCTATAGTGCAACCATTGGAAAAAAGAGGCAGGCCATACCTCTTCAATGAAAGTAGGATGATAAAGGCTCACATTTTCCCTCAGATTTCCCTTAGTCGGCGACGCCGTGAGGTTTTTTTTTTTTTTTTTTTTTTTGGGGGGGGGGGGGGGGGGGGGGGGGGGGGGGGGGGGGGCGGGGCTTCAAGGAACTATTCCTTTTGCTTAGTCGGCTTATTAACCCCAAGTTCTCTCATTTTCCAGTGTTCGATGTAGATATCGTTTGTGACGTTTAGGCGCGCCGGATGAAGTCTGTGGTCGAAGCGAGCCGGAGAGAGGCTATACGTCAAGAGGCGACCGAGATTGCTCCTCCATAGGGTGATTCTGAGAGTTCTCCTGAAGATCTCCCTGAGGAAGAACATGATGGGGACGTTCCTGAGTATGCGCCCCGGGAGACTCAAGGTCCTGATGATGAGCCAGACTTGACAGGGGACGTGCGTGATCTGGGTGGTCCTACTACAGACGAGGCAGCTACCCAAGTAGATGATCCTGTCTACTCGAAGCTCAAAGGTAAAGAGAAGGTTGGGGAGTCCTCTGAGCTAGTAGCTTTTTCCTACGGGACTCACTCGCCCCACTCTGCTGCAAACGAGCCGAGTAATACATTCCAGGGTGCTGAAACAGCTAGGGAGCATCCAAGCGTAATGGCTCCTTAGATTCTGACTCCTGCTGAGTCAATCCTTACACCTCCCGCAGGTGGTGGCATTGAAATGAGGCATCCCGGCCCGGGTTCTGAAGACCCTGCTGCTGACTTGAATACTCGTGGGAGGTAGTCTGGAAAGAGAAAAGCCTCATTTTCGCCTAGTCGCCCTACCCCTAAGATCCCCCGGGTGGTTGCATATATCGATTCATCTTCAGGTGATGAGGGGAAAGCTGAGGTTGGGAGGACAATGATTAGGACTCCTCCACGGGATCAGGTCAGGGACAATGCTGGGGGTTCCGCTGACTCTCCTCAGGCGACATCGACCGTGGGGCTCCTAGAAGCTAGGGTTGGTGGCTTAGGCTCATCGACCCAACCTGGCGAACCTACCCCCTAGTCTATGCTGAGGGCCATGGCTTCAGGCTGGGCTTACATAGGGGGGGACAGCTAGAGTTGCTTCAGGGTCGGCCCTTCAGCAAGCCGTTTGCATAACTTTTTCAATAGTGCCTCTTATGTAAGTTCGTTTTTAGATCAGTTTCCTCGTTCTGTGATTTCGTCTTCTCACTTTCATTTTATTGTGTAACCTGACTGCAGATGGTGGTTGAGATGTCAGAGGCTTGCCAGGCCAGTGAAGCCCAGGCAGAAAGAATAAGGCGGCTAAAGGCCCAACTAAAGGAGAGTGAAGATCGCTGCGCTCGGGTTGAGTTGGCTTGTCAGGAAGAAGCCAAGTCAAATCAGATGCTCCTGGATCAATGTTTGGCACGTCAAATGGAGGTTGAGCAGAAGGCGACTTTCGCTGCTGAGGAGGTCAAGACTTTGCAAGATCAATTGTCATCTACTCAGGATGCTTTGCTCCAGGCCGAGCAGAACGCTGAAGACACTAAATCATCTTATAAGCGCCGAATCAAAGACTTGGAGCGTCAGGCCTTGACAGTCAAGTCCCTATGATGCAGGGTGTCAATTGTTTTAAAAGATCTCCGGCCTATAATGCTTTGCTTCTCCGGGAGTTCCAATGGGGGATGGTCTCGGCTGGGGAGTTCTTCAAGATGAAGAATAGGGCGACTGACCAGGTCAGGGCCAACTAGAGCCTTTCAATTAAGAAGCATGTGGATACGTCTCTGGAGTCTCTTCGAATCCAGATGAAAGAGTGGCGAGCGTATTGCCGGAGTAAGGGTAAGGTGCCACATCCCATGCATCTGGAGGTTCCCACCACCGATACCTTATCTACTTTTCACGCTTGTTAGAACGCGGGGATCGATGGTGAGAATCCTGACGTTGGGCCCGTCTTTCGGGGTGATTATAGCGCCTGGATGGATGATGTAGAAGATGTGATCGTATGGCCTTCTAACGATAGCCTCATGAGCGAGTATGTAATGGAACCTGACCCGAGCGTCGACGGGAGCAGCTCGCAACCCCCAGCGCCATCCTCCTGATCTCTTATTTTTTATTTTTGTAACGATTTTTGTATGCACCTTCACTTATATCTATATTCTTATGCTGTTCAGCTGTTTCTGTTCTGACTCCTTGCATGATAAATACATATAAATGGGATGAACTAAACCTGTATGAGTACAATTTATTTGATAGCCTGTACTCGGCTGTCTTTGATCTTAAGGATTTTTGGAACCCTTTGCTCTAGCCGAGTATCTCATTTACTGGCATAAGTGAGATTATTCTGCCGAGTATCTTATTAATTGGCAATTAATTAATACAGCCGAGTATCTTATTAACTGGCAATTAATTAATACAGCTGAGTATCTTATTAACTGGCAATTCCAGCCGAGTATCTTATTTAACTAGCATAAGTGAGATTATTCTACCGAGTATCTTATTAACTGGCAGTTAATTAATGCAGCCGAGTATCTTATTAACTTGCAATTAATTAATACAGCCGAGTATCTTATTTAACTGGCATAAGTGAGATTATTCTGCCGAGTATCTTATTAACTGGCAATTAATTAATGCAGCCTTATGTTTGAAGTTACTTTGCCCTAGCGTTACGTCGAGGCTCACCACAACCATACGCCAAGGTCCTTGCACATGTCACCTAGGACGTCTCCCGGTTTTGTCTGTGCAAGGTTTTCACCGAATCGTTGGGGTATTCATGTACCGGCCAACATGGCTGCGCATCTCACCAGTCTTTTTGGCGACACTTCCGAGCAATTTTCCAGTTATCCTGGTGCTTCAGATTTGCCTTTTTGCTAAGAGGTGCGTTTATACCGTCTTAACTAGGCGGGCACACTACTTCAGCTTTTTCGCCCTTCGAGCACTATTCGTCCGCTCTCTCGCAGCTTCATAGCACCTGAAATTTTTTCTTTTTTAATGTTTATTTGGTCGGCTTTTGAGTGGCCGCTATTCCCTTCTAACGGTGAATTCATTGACTTCAGCAAATAATCTTTTTATTAGCAACTGAACTTTCAAATGATCAAAATGACAATCTGAAAATTAAAATACGAAAAAATGCGAAATTTGAAACTAACTAAAGCAAAAGGTGGGGATAGGTTCCTTTTTAAGGATAGAAGATTTTGAGGTACTGTGCATTGCATGGTCGGGGCACTAGGCTACCCTCTGGTCGGGCTATCATGTAAGCTCCATGTCCAGCGACTCCTTTAATGACGTACGGTCCCTCCCATTTGTCAACGAGAGATCCTGCTGATTTGTCTTTGGTGTTTGGGGATACCCTCCTCAGCACCAAATCTCCGAGCTGGAATTTACGCACGCAAACATGAGAATTGTGGTACCTCGCAGCCCTTTGCTGGTACGCTGCATTCCTTACTTGTGCTGCATCTCTGACTTCTTCCAATTCATCTAAGTTCTGCTGCAACATGCTGACATTATGCTCTGAGCTGTATAACCGAACCCTGGGAGAGGTGAAAATTGTTTCTACTAGGATAACAGCCTCCGTTCCAAATGCTAATGCGAAAAGAGTTTTCCTTGTGGATGACCTCATAGTTGTTCGGTATGCCCATAGTACCTTAGGCAGCTTATCTGCCCAGCAACCCTTCCTTGCCTCCAGCTTCGCTTTTAGCGTGTGCTTGATCAATTTGTTTACTGCCTCAGTCTGACCATTGGTTTGAGGATGGGCGGGCGATGCGTAATAATTTGCGATTTTGTATTCCTCGCACATCGTCCTGAATTTACTGTTGTCAAATTGGGTCATGTTGTCTGTTATGATGATGCTCGAAATCCCAAACCTGTATATTATGTTCTTTTTGACGAAGTTGGTGGTGTTTACCTCAGTGATGTGCACTAGTGCCTCTGCTTCTGCCGATTTGGTAAAGTAGTCCACTGCCACAATAGCGTGCTTCGCACCTCCCTTAGTTCCTATGGGCATTGGTCCTATTAGGTCGAGGCCCCACATGGCAAAGGGCCAAGGTGAGGTTAAGCTTCTGAGTAATTCTAGGGGTTGCCGAATGTCGTTTGCTATTCTTTGGCATGTCTCACAGCTCTCCGTGAATCATTGCGCCTCTGCAAACAAAGTCGGCCAGTAGAATCCTTGTCTAAGTACCTTATGTGCTAGGCTCTTACCCCCGGTATGGTTCCCGTATACCCCACTGTAAGGATTCCCGTTGTTTTTAATTGGCTTATTTCGTGATCAAACCATATGTGGGGATTCTTTGTAAGGGTAGTTTCGATGTTGTTGTTTTTGCTTAGGCCCTTTGAAGACCTCATAATTGACAAGCACCAAAGGTAATACTCTAAGTGCTTACTTGTCTTGAAGAGATAGTTGCACACACTCACAACTCATGCATATGTTTAATCTTTGTATGTTATATTTCTTTTTGTTGTGCATCAATGCCTATTTACATCTCTTCTTGCTTGGTGTAATGATTGCATCTTGTGTTTATAACATCATAGCATTTAGGCTTTTAGGATGCATCTTAGTTTACCTTTGTTCCCCTTGCATGATTGCTTGTGGGGTTCAAAGTTGTGGGCTGTGCGCTGGTCCATCTGCGCCTGACGTCCAGCGCCGCTCACCGGCGCAAAACGCCCAGTGGCGTGCCGCTGGTCGTGCGCTGGTCCACACCAGCGCAGACCACCAGCGCAGATCGTCCAGTTCTCTGTCGCCGGTCGTGCGCTGGTCTACACCAGCGCAAGGTCACCAGCGCTGATCGCCCAGTGTGGCTCCGCTGGTATGGTGCCTGTGTGAGCGCATGTCGTCTAGCGCCAATGCAAAAATGTGCGTGTGCGCTGGTCTTGCGCCTGTCGTCCAGCGCAAGGCCACCAACGCACAGAGCAATTTTTGGTGCGTTTTTCAAAATGACCACACTTCACTTATGGCCCCTATATATATAACACTTTGACTTTAGGTCAGCCAAGAGAGTTCATATTCATATTCTATACTTAGAATATTTTTCAAGAGAAGAAAAATACACAAAGAACTCAATTTTAATCACTCAAACACTTTTTCATGATCATCAATCATCATCTAGCCTCATCTTGGATAATCTAGATGTCATCTTGCATGGAATCTTCATCATACTTTGCTTGGTAAGTTTTTCACTAATATCTTACATGTTTTGTGTTTCTCTTATCTAGCAATCTCAATTAATTACTTGTTGATTACTTTGTATGCTTTGGATACAATATTGAGATGAGTATGATGTATGTTTGAGAAGTTGTATTGTGCTAGCATATTAGGTTTTGTGCTTAATATTGATTAGCTAAACTAATTGACATGTCATTTAGTTTTGATATCTAGGATTGTTCTTAATTGCATATTAATCATCTTAGATAAGCATATAGGGTTTCCCTTGCTCTATGTTGCATTTTGGATATTTACATATATTCACTTAGGGTTGTATTCTCTTCTAGAGAAAGTAAGTCTTGTGTGTAGCAACCGGGATTAGGTTGCTTAGATCGCAAGCAAATTGGACTAGGTTCACTCATACCGGGATTAGGTAGGTGTGTGATTACTTCCGGGATTAGGTTGTAATCGTTTGCACATTTAGTGGATTCGAGGTTCGAGTGTGGCTTACTTACATAGCCCGTGGTTTTTCCCGTGAGGGTTTCCACGTAAAAACAAAGTGTTGTTTTAATTTCCGCACCATATTACAATTGCTTGGTTATATTATCTTGAGGGCATTTTCGTAATTTTGACTAACACGAAAAATTGGGTAAAAAGCGTAAAATCTATTCACCCCCCCTCTAGATAGCTTTATACACACCGTGCTATAATTTGTTTCAATTGGTATCAGAGCGGGTTCCTAGACATACATAGGTGATCCTTGCTTTTTGGTGTGTTTTGCATTTTGTGTGATTTTTGATCATTCATACATTTGCATTCATTTCATTCATTCATAAACACTATGAGTGGAAACGGTGGAAATGGTGGTGGCCACGAAGGAGCTTCTAGCACAAGGCCTCCACTTCTTACCGGATTGAACTATTCCCAATGGAAAGGGAAGATGGAATCCTACATATGCCAAATTCATGACCGTGCATGGATGGCGGTGGAAGACGGATATGATCTCCCTATGATGACTCCCGAGGGTGGAGGACAAGATGTTTTGAAGCCTAAGGCGCAATGGAACGCGCAAGAGTTTGAGGCTTCTAAGTGGAATAGGAAGGCTATGCATGCCATTATGTGTGCTATGGATGAGAATCAGTACAAGCTTATTCAGAATACTCAGATTGCCAAAGTGGCATGGGACATCCTTCTAGTTGCACATGAGGGAACCGAGGTGGTGAAGGAGTCCAAGCTTCAAGTCCTCCAAACTCAGTTTGAGCTACTAAGGATGGGAGAGGATGAATGCTTCAATGACTTCGAAATCAAATTGATGGACATTGTAAATCAAAGCCATCAACTCGGAGACCCGTATTCGGATAGGAGAGTCAAGCAAAAAATTATGAGATCTCTCCCCGATAGGTTTGAATCCAAGGTGACGGCCATAAAAGAAAATAGTGGCTACATGGATATGAAGCCAAGTGAGGTGATTGGGCGTCTCCTTGCATATGAGTCTAGGAAGGCTCCTAGCACCACTACTCCTCCTAAGAAGTCTAAAGGAATAGCTTTGAAAACATCTAAGGATGCAAAGGAGGCAAAGCATGAATCGGATGAAGACCTTGCCTTATTTGTGAAAAGGTTCAACAAGGTTATGGGGTTCAAGAAGAAGAAGGGATTTGGGTCAAGAGGACAAGATTTGAAGAAAAAGAGTTCCTTCAAGAAGTTTGAGCCTAGACAAGAGAGGACCGAAAGGAAAGGTGTCCGATGCTTTGAATGTGGTGGGATTGGTCACTTTGCCCCCGAATGTGCTAATCACAATGAAAAGAAGAAGAGCAAAGTGATGGCTGCCACTTGGAGTGGGAGTAGTGATGACTCCAATGAGGAAGATGAGTCTTCAAGTGAAGAAGAGCTCATGGCTAACCTCCTAGCTTTTGCCTCCTCACATAAGAGCAAAAGTGGTAGTGAGAAAGAGGAAATGAGTCAAGAGGAAAATGACTCAAGTGAAATAGAAAGTGACTCCTCTTCTAGTTCCAAAAAGAAATTTGTGGAGCAAAAGGTGCTTGCTAAATACCATGCCGAGTTCAATGATTTAGCACTTAAAAGCACAAGAAAGATTGAGAGGTTGAGAGAAGAAAACCTTGAACTTTCGGCTCACAATGACCACTTAAGTGAACAAGTGGAAAGATTGAAGAGGAGAGAGGATAAGTTAATTGAGGAGTTAGACTTATCCAAGAGAAGTGAAGAAGGCTTGAAGAGGGAACTTGTAGAAGTTAAAGGGTCCTTGGCTAGGATAGATTCTAGCACCAAGAAGCTTGATCATTTACTTGGTGTTGGAAAGAGTCCAAGTGACAAGAGAGGTCTTGGGTATGATGATGGCAAGAAAATCTCAACCTCTAACAAGACCGTGTTTGTCAAGAGCTTGAAGAACGAAGAAACTTCATTTGTGCAACCTCCTAGGAAGAAGTTAGAAGTAGGACAATGTTCTAATGCTCAAGTGAAAATGGGACCAAGAAGGAAATCTCAAGCTCAACCCCCTAGGGTCCCTCAAGCCAACACTCCTCCAAAATTGGCTCACAAAGGAAAGAGACCAATCATGCAACCTCAAGCTTGGAAGCAACCTAGACCGGTTCAACAACGAAGATGGATTGAACCCACTTATCCACAAAGACATGGACAAGCTCCCATACGTGCACAAAGGCAAGGTATGATTTCTTATTTCATCCCTATTTGTCACTTTTGTGGTTGTGATGGTCATATTAGACCAAATTGCTTTCAATATATTAAAATGTGTAGAAAACAAAGCATGATTGAGAAGAAAAAGAAAGAGCCATGATGCATATTCCTAGGAATGATAATATTATTATGCATGATCCTAGGACATCTAGAGCCCATATACCAAAGACCACTAAGAAAGCTAAGATTGTTTCTAGGTGGATTAGAAAGAATGACATTGTTTGCCATGTTGCTCAAATAGCCTTGAAGGCAAATTCTTCTAATTTTTGGTATATAGATAGTGGGTGCTCTAGGCACATGACGGGAAACAAGAGTTTCTTCGAGACTCTTGTTATGGAGGAAGGTGGATATGTCACTTTTGGTGATGGATCCAAAAGAAAGTAGTAGGGAAAGGAACCATTTCCGTTCCCGGATTACCCTCCTTATCCGATGCTTTATTTGTTGATGGCTTGAAAGCCAATTTAATAAGCATTTCACATCTAAGTGATGAAGGATATTCCGTCTTGTTTTGTAAAGATGATTGCTCGATCCTAAAGCCCGATGGACAAACCTTATTGAAAGGTATGAGATCTAGCGACAATTGCTATTGTCTTGAAGCTAGAATAGTCTCAAACAATGTGTCCATGGATGAGCAAATTGAGTTGTGGCATGAAAGACTTGGCCACATGAACTTTAGGGATCTACGGACCCTTGGAAAGTTCGAGTGTGTGCGTGGCCTCCCTAAGCTGGGAAGAAAGCCAATGGTGTTTGTGGACCTTGCCAACAAGGAAAGCAAACTAAAAGCATGCACAAAAAGGGTAAGTATCTCACCACCAAGGAGCCTCTTGAGCTTCTCCACATGGACCTCATGGGTCCCATGCAAACCGAAAGTTTGGGTGGAAAGAGATACATTTTTGTATGTGTTGATGATTTCTCTAGGTTCACATGGACATATTTTCTTAGAGAAAAATCCGAAACTTTTGATAAGTTTAAAATGCTTTGTAATAAACTTCAAAATGAAATGAACTCTAATATTAAAAGCATAAAACGGATTAGAAGTGACCATGGGAGGGAATTTGAGAATGCTACCTTTGAAACCTTTTGTAATGGTTTAGGTATCTCCCATGAGTTTTCAGCTCCTAGGACACCTCAACAAAATGGAGTTGTTGAGAGGAAAAATAGGGTCCTTCAAGAGATGGCCCGTGTGATGTTGCTTAGCAACAATGTCCCTAGGAACCTATGGCCGAAGCCGTCAATACGGCTTGCTATATAGGGAATCGTGTTTTCCTAAGGCCCGGTACTAGAAATACCTCCTATGAGTTATGGAAAGGCAAGAGGCCAAATGTTAGCTACTTCCACACTTTTGGAAGCAAATGCTACATTTTGAATGACCGTGATCAACTTGGCAAATTCGATGCTAAGAGTGATGAGGGTATCTTTATTGGCTATGCCTTGAATATTAGAGCCTATAGAGTTTTCAATTTAAAGACTCTAAGTGTTATGGAATCATCCAATGTCGTATTTGATGATACTAGGCTCAAGTCTAATGATCATGAGGAGGAGGTTATTTTTAGTGATGGTTCTCCTTTGGAGAAGGTTGTGGTGCCTCCTAATGTTGGGACATCTAATGTCAACAATGATGACACACAACCTATTGCTAGAGTTCCTCTCTTGGACTCTAAAGAACCCGCTCCATGGGTTAGGAAACTCCATGATAAAGAAGATATCATTGGAGAGGTAAATGAGGGTGTTAGGACTAGACGTCAACTTGCTAATCTTATTAGCTATACTTGCTACACCTCTCAAATTGAACCCAAAAAGGTTGAAGAAGCCTTACATGATGAATTTTGGGTTCTTGCCATGCAAGAAGAGCTAAACCAATTCGAAAGGAATGAGGTTTGGACTCTAGTTCCTAGGCCTAAGACCACTAATGTCATAGGCACTAAATGGATATTTAGGAACAAATCCGATGAGGATGGCAACATAGTGCGGAACAAGGCTAGACTTGTAGCACAAGGGTACTCTCAAATTGAGGGTATCGACTTTGAGGAGACATTTGCTCCCGTTGCCCGTTTAGAGTCCATTAAGCTTCTCTTGTCCATCTCTTGTGTACACAAGTTCAAATTGCACCAAATGGACGTCAAGAGTGCCTTCCTCAATGGCTTCTTGCAAGAGGAAGTGTTTGTTGAACAACCCAAGGGGTTTGTGGATGCACACCACCCCAACCATGTCTATCGCCTCAAGAAGGCACTATATGGGTTGAAACAAGCACCGAGGGCTTGGTATGAGCGCTGAAACAAATAATAGCACGGTGTGTATAAAGCTATCTAGAGGGGGGGTGAATAGATTTTACGCTTTTTACCCAATTTTTCGTGTTAGTCAAAATTACGAAAATGCCCTCAAGATAATATAACCAAGCAATTGTAATATGGTGCGGAAATTAAAACAACACTTGGTTTTTACGTGGAAACCCTCACGGGAAAAACCACGGGCTATGTAAGTAAGCCACACTCGAACCTCGAATCCACTAAATGTGCAAACGATTACAACCTAATCCCGGAAGTAATCACACACCTACCTAATCCCGGTATGAGTGAACCTAGTCCAATTTGCTTGCGTTCTAAGCAACCTAATCCCGGATGCTACACACAAGACTTACTTTCTCTTTGAAGAGAATACAACCCTAAGTGAATATATGTGAATATCCAAAATGCAACATAGAGCAAGGGAAACCCTATATGCTTATCTAAGATGATTAATATGCAATTAAGTATAATCCTAGATATCAAAACTAAATGACATGTCAATTAGTTTAGCTAATCAATATTAAGCACAAAACCTAATATGCAAGCACAATATAAAATCTCAAACATACATCATACTCATCTCAATATTGTATCTAAAGCATACAAAATAACAAACAAGTAATTAATTGAGATTGCTAGATAAGAGAAACACAAAACATGTAAGATATTAGTGAAAAGCTTACCAAGCAAAGTATGATGAAGATTCCATGCTAGATGACATCTAGATGATCTAAGATGATGCTAGATGATGATTGATGATCATGAAAAGTGTTTGAGAATCAAGAATGGAGTTCTTGGAATTTTTCTTCTCTTTGAAAAATATCCTAAGTATGAATTCTGAATATGAACTCTCTTGATTGACCTAAAGTCAAAGTGGCATATATATAGGGGGCCAAATCAAAGTGTGGTCGTTTAAGTAAGTTTCAAAGAAACGCGCCAATCGGCGGTTTCAATCGGCGGCCAGGCCGCCGATAATGACCGCCGAATTGAGCTCGTGAAGAACAGAGCATAAACGGCGGTTAATTCGGCGGTTTCGTGACCGCCGATCCTAACCGCCGAATCAGACCCGAGAGATCGAAATCGATCAGGTATGAACGGCGGTTTCGAACGGCGGTCGTGACCGCCGATCGTGACCGTAGAATTGCTCCTAGAAGCAAACGGCGGTTCCATTCGGCGGCCAGGCCGCCGATCATAACCGCCAATCACCAACAGAGGTGAAAACCAAGGAGAAGCCAAGGGCATTCTCCGTGGGCGGTCTTCGCGCAAAACCAAGCACATTCTAGTGCATGCGCGGACGTTTCCGAACACTATCGGGAAACGAATTACAAGACACATAAATACACAACAAGATATAACAATCAAAGTGCTAGTGTGTAATGTGACATATGAAGAGAATGCACACAAATGTAAGAATGCAAAGTGTGTGTGTGCTTCTAAATCTCTTCAAAGAAAGGTAAGCACATAGAAATTACCTTCGGTGCTTATCAACACGAGGTCTTCAAAGGGCTTCGAACATTAAGACCGATACTTAGGCTACCCTTACAAAGAACCCCACATATGGTTTGATCACGAAATAAGCCAATTAAAAACAACGGGAATCCTTACAATCTCCCCCTTTGGCTATTTCGTGACAAAACCATCACTCACAATGATTCCTCACAAAAAAAAATAGAAACTACGGGACTATAATGATATTCTACAATACAAAGAGATAAGATAATGCAACTTGAAGTCTTCAATTCTCTTGTAGAATAATCAATCCCTGAAAAGAGTTTCTAACATTTCTAATACAAGAAAAGTGTGAGATTAATCATGTGAGAACAATACCAAGCATTTGCATTTTTAGAATTTAGGCACAACATTACCAAATGTATGCAATGTATGATAAATGCAATGCTCCCCCTCAACGGGTTACTCCCCCTCAATGTATGTTTTCCCCAAAGTGCACAAAAGCTTCTATATTTTGCACCTCCCCTTACCATATCCTACTCCCCCTTTTGTCATGATATAGGCAAAGGAGTAGTCCCCAATTGGGTCACTCATAGCAACGAGAGATAGAAGCATGCAAGATATGCATATACATATAAGTCACTTTATGCACTTCAATTAATTTGAGAGAAACAAGGAGATTTATTTGAGAAAATGTGTGAATTCAACATGCTTTGCATACAAGACATATAGCATTCAAGTCCAAAATACAATGGTATTTGGCAAAGCAAATGACAAAGGTTTCTAATAAGAATTCAAACCAATTTCACCAATGTCATGGGAAAAGCAAGGATATAGAGATTATTGATTTCAATTTAAGAGCAACTATATCCAACTTTATAAGCGAAACATGGCATGAGCGACTTTGCACCCTACTTGATTTTTCCGGATAAAAATTATCCGTATGATAGTAACCATGATCAACTAATAAAGAAAGAGAGACATTTGGAATGTAAGTTCCTTTGAATGGATACAAGATCCTTTATTCATTTTGAGTCTCATAAGTTTTCACACAAGTTTTGCATTTTTAAGAATATGCAATCATCAATTCATGCTTTTCATGTGAGCATGTTATATGAATTTCATGCTTTGTCATTTGTCATTAGCATGTTATAAAGAATCATCATGTCATGGAGATAATCATAGGTCATTCAAATCTACTTCCAATGTAAATCTCCTAGTCCAAAAATGCATGTTTGAACATAAATATGACATGGATTGTAGACAAGCAAGGTTCACACTTATGGAATTTTAAAACATATATACATATGTACAACCAAGCTTACTCAAGCAATTAAAAGAAGAGGCAATAAGATATTTCAAATTTTTGCAAGATACAAGAATGCAAAATAGCTCTCTTGCTTGAGATCCCCATATGGGGTCAATCATCAACCTTCAACAATGAAGGTCATGAGGTCCTATAGACCTCCCAAGTCCATTTGGCTTGGATGAACCTATTTGAGACTTGATAGTCTCGTAGCAAGCGGGTTCATTTTTCCTTATCCACATAGGTGTGACATTTTTTCCTAGTGGTCAATTGTTCTAGAGATCTAGATGTCATAGGATCATGTAAATGAATTTCTTCCTTCCTATGAGTATGCATTCTAGCTCTAGCTTTCTTTTTCTCAATCATGCTTTTAACTCTACACATTTTAATGTAACGAAAGCACTTTGGTCTAATATGACCATCAACACCACAAAAATGACATGTAGGGACAAAGTTAGGAATCATACCATGTCCTTGTGCATGTATAGGAGCCTTCCCATGTCTTTGTGGTTGTCTTGGTTGTTGGATAGGATTTCTCCTTCTTTGTTGTTGACCAAGACTTGGTTGCTTCCACGGTTGAGTTTGCATGATTGGTCTCTTCCCTTGATGGATTTGAGTTTGAGGGAAGTTAGCATGAGGAACTCTTGTAGGTTGAGCTTGAGGTTGTCTTCTTGGAGCTACCTTCACTTGTGCACTATGAGAGCATTGTCCTAGCTCAATCTTCTTCCTAGGAGTTTGCACCGGTGAATCTTCTTTGTAGCTCAAGCTTTTGACAAACATGGTCTTGTTAGGAGTGGAGGACTCCTTACTATCTTCAAACCCAAGACCTCTCTTATCACACGGACTCTTTCCAACACTTAACATGTGGTCAAGTTTTTCGGTGCTAGAAACTATCCTAGTCCTTGATCCTTTAGCCTCTTCAAGCTCTCTTTTTAATTCTTCTTCATTCCTCTTAGATAAGTCTAACTCCTTTCTTAGCTTATCTTCAATATTCTTGGATCTATCCACTTGTTCACTTAAGTGGTCAACATGAGCTTCAAGGTCTAGATTCTCTTCTCTCAATCTTCGTATCTTTTCCTTGGTCTTCATTGCTAAGCTTTTAAACTCAGTGAGGTGTTTATCTAGAACCTTTTTCTTCACATATCCATGTGAGGAGTTAGATGAAGAGTCGTCTTTATTAGAGTCACTTTCTTCTTGACTCTCATTCTCTTCTCATTGTAGGAGATCGGAAAGGCAAAATAGTTGTTCTCACAATCATTCAAGCTTGAGGGACTTCCTTCAACAACTTTCACTTTGTTGTCCCGCTTGTGAGAGCAACCTAATGCCAAGAATTTGCCACAATCTCTTCATCACTATTACTTGAAGTGGCGACCTCCCTCTTTCATCTTCCAAGTTAGCACATTCCTTGGAGATATGCCCGAATCCTCCACATTCGTAGCATTGAATCTTCTCTCTTGAAGACATCTCATGATATGGCTTGACATTCTTAATAGTGGACTTCTTCTTCTTGAAGTCATTCCCCTTTGAGCCATAATCACTCTTTTGAAGATTCAAGAACTTCTTGAATCCTTTGGCAATGGAGTGCCATGTCTTCATATGAGTCATCCTCCTCCTCTTCCATCTTGGATGTCTTCAAGGCAATATCCTTTTTCTTCTTAGGAGGAGATGTGGTAGCCTTTCTTGATTCATAGGCTAGAAGTCTTCCAATGACTTCACTCGGCTTCATTTCCTTGTAAGTGTCATTTTCTTCTAAAGCCGTCACTTTGGGTTCGAACCTCTCGGGAAGTGATCGCATGATCTTTTGCTTGATTCTTCTATCCGAGTAAGGATCACCAAGTTGGTGACTTTGGTTCACAATGTCCATTAGTCTCACTTGGAAGTCATTGAAGTGCTCGTGCTCTTCCATCCTAATGGTCTCAAACCGAGTTTGAAGGACTTGAAGCTTTGAGTCCTTGACAACCTCGGTGCCTTCATGTGCAACTTCTAGGATGTCCCATGCCTCTTTAGCAATCCTAGTAATTTGAATCAGTTTGTACTGATTTTCACTCACTGCACATCGGATGGCATGAATAGCCTTGTTGTTCCACATGGAGTCAATAATTCTTGAGGACTCCACTGTGCCTTAGGCTTGAGAACTTCTTCTCCTCCATCCGTAGAAGTCATCATAGGTGGAGCATATCCATCTTCAAACGCCATCCATGCCCTATCATGGATTTGGCATATGTATGCTTCCATCTTCCCCTTCCATGAGGAGTAATTATCACCGGTGAGCAACGGTGGCCTCACGCTCGACGCTCCCTCTTTGCTCATCCCGAAACCACTCATAGTGTTTGGATGAATGCAAATGAGATGAATGCAAAATGTATGAATAAATCAAAAAATCACACAAAATGCAAAACACACCAAAATGAGCAAGGATCACCTATGTATGTCTAGGAACCCGCTCTGATACCAATTGAAACAAATAATAGCACGGTGTGTATAAAGCTATCTAGAGGGGGGGTGAATAGATTTTATGCTTTTTACCCAATTTTTCGTGTTAGTCAAAATTACGAAAATGCCCTCAAGATAATATAACCAAGCAATTGTAATATGGTGCGGAAATTAAAACAACACTTGGTTTTTACGTGGAAACCCTCACGGGAAAAACCACGGGCTATGTAAGTAAGCCACACTCGAACCTCGAATCCACTAAATGTGCAAACGATTACAACCTAATCCCGGAAGTAATCACACACCTACCTAATCCCGGTATGAGTGAACCTAGTCCAATTTGCTTGCGTTCTAAGCAACCTAATCCCGGATGCTACACACAAGACTTACTTTCTCTTTGAAGAGAATACAACCCTAAGTGAATATATGTGAATATCCAAAATGCAACATAGAGCAAGGGAAACCCTATATGCTTATCTAAGATGATTAATATGCAATTAAGTATAATCCTAGATATCAAAACTAAATGACATGTCAATTAGTTAGCTAATCAATATTAAGCACAAAACCTAATATGCAAGCACAATATAAAATCTCAAAACATACATCATACTCATCTCAATATTGTATCTAAAGCATACAAAATAACAAACAAGTAATTAATTGAGATTGCTAGATAAGAGAAACACAAAACATGTAAGATATAGTGAAAAGCTTACCAAGCAAAGTATGATGAAGATTCCATGCTAGATGACATCTAGATGATCTAAGATGATGCTAGATGATGATTGATGATCATGAAAAGTGTTTGAGAATCAAGAATGGAGTTCTTGGAATTTTTCTTCTCTTTGAAAAATATCCTAAGTATGAATTCTGAATATGAACTCTCTTGATTGACCTAAAGTCAAAGTGGCATATATATAGGGGGCCAAATCAAAGTGTGGTCGTTTAAGTAAGTTTCAAAGAAACGCGCCAATCGGCGGTTTCAATCGGCGGTTTCAATCGGCGGCCAGGCCGCCGATAATGACCGCCGAATTGAGCTCGTGAAGAACAGAGCATAAACGGCGGTTAATTCGGCGGTTTTGTGACCGCCGATCCTAACCGCCGAATCAGACCCGAGAGATCGAAATCGATCAGGTATGAACGGCGGTTTCGAACGGCGGTCGTGACCGCCGATCGTAACCGTAGAATTGCTCCTAGAAGCAAACGGCGGTTCCATTCGGCGGCCAGGCCGCCGATCATAACCGCCAATCACCAACAGAGGTGAAAACCAAGGAGAAGCCAAGGGCATTCTTCGTGGGCGGTCTTCACGCAAAACCAAGCACATTCTAGTGCATGCGCGGACGTTTCCGAACACTATCGGGAAACGAATTACAAGACACATAAATACACAACAAGATATAACAATCAAAGTGCTAGTGTGTAATGTGACATATGAAGAGAATGCACACAAATGTAAGAATGCAAAGTGTGTGTGTGCTTCTAAATCTCTTCAAAGAAAGGTAAGCACATAGAAATTTACCTTCGGTGCTTATCAACACGAGGTCTTCAAAGGGCTTCGAACATTAAGACCGATACTTAGGCTACCCTTACAAAGAACCCCCACATATGGTTTGATCACGAAATAAGCCAATTAAAAACAACGGGAATCCTTACAAGCGCCTCACTCAATTTCTTGTTGACAATAACTACACAAGAGGTAGTGTTGACAAGACACTATTCATCAAGAGAGACAATGATGAGCTTTTCATAGCTCAAATATATGTCGATGACATAGTGTTTGGCTCCACCAACAACACCAAGGTCCAACAATTTGTTGATGTTATGTCTCATGAATTTGAGATGAGTCTTGTTGGTGAGCTTAATTACTTCCTAGGTTTGCAAATTAGGCAAATAGAAATGGGATCTTAATACCAAGCCAATATGCCAAAAACCTGTGAAGAAGTTTGGTCTTGAAAAAGCCCCAACATTGTGACACTCCTATGAGCCACCACTTTGAAGCTAAGCAAGGATGCTAGCGGTAAAAGTGTGGACCAAACATTATATCGTGGCATGATAGGGAGCTTGCTCTATTTGACCGCAAGTAGGCCCGATATATCTTTTAGTGTAGGAGTTTGTGCTAGGTACCAATCCGATCCCAAGGAGTCCCATCTCTTCGGTTAAGAGAGTCATTCGCTTTGTGAATGGGACTTCCAACTATGGGATTTGGTACTCATTTGACATAATCCTAGTCTTGTAGGATATAGTGATGCGGATTGGGCAGGAAATTGTGATGATAGGAAGAGCACATCGGGCGGTTGCTTCTTTCTAGGCAACAACTTGGTGTCTTGGTTTTGCAAGAAGCAAAACTCGATTCCTTGTCCACGGCGGAAGCGAGAGTACATAGCCGCGGGGAGTGGATGCACTCAACTTATATGGATGAAGCAATGCTAGTAGATTACGGATTCAACCAAGGTACTCTCACTCTCTTTTGTGATAACATGAGTGCCATTAATATTTCCAAGAATCGGTACGTTGCAACATTCTAGAACTAAGCATATTGACATTCGCCATCACTTCATTAGAGAGATTGTTGAAAATAAATGAATAGTACTGAACATGTAGGTACTAATGATCAACTTGCGGATCTATTTACTAAACCTTAGATGCTACTCGATTTAAAACTGTTAGTAGATCTATTGGGGTATGTCTTGTGGAGTGATGTTCTATGATTGACCCCATATGGGGAACTCAAGCAAAGAGAGCTATTTTGCATTCTTGTATCTTGCAAAAAAATTTGAAATATCTTATGCCTTCTTTTAATTGCTTGAGTAAGCTTGGTTGTACATATGTATATATGTTTTAAAATTCCATAAGTGTGAAACCTGCTTGTTTACAATCCATGTCATATTTATGTTCAAACATGCATTTTTGGACTAGGAGATTTACATTGGAAGTATGATTTGAATGACCTATGATTATCTCCATGACATGATGATTCTTTAATAACATGCTAATGACAAATGAAAAAAGCATGAAATTCATATAACATGCTCACATGAAAAGCATGATGATTAATGATTGCATATTCTTAAAAATGCAAAACTTGTGTGAAAACTTATGAGACTCAAAATGAATAAAGGATCTTGTATCCATTCAAAGGAATTTACATTCCAAATGTCTCTTTTCTTTTAGTTGAACATGGTTACATATATGGATAATTTATCGGAAAAACAATATAGGGTGCAAATCAATAGGGGCGCTCATGCCATGTTCGCTTATAAAGTTGGATATAGTTGCTCTTAAATTGAAATCAATAATCTCTATATCCTTGCTTTTCCCATGACATTGGTGAAATTGGTTTGAATTCTTATTAGAAACCTTTTCATTTGCTTTGCCAAAAACCATTGTATTTGGACTTGAATGCTATATGTCTTGTATGCAAAGCATGTTGGATTCAGCATTTTCTCAAAATAAATCTCCTTGTTTCTCTCAATTGATTGAAGGCATAAAGTGACTTATATGTATATGCAAGTCTTGCATGCTTCTATCTCTCGTTGCTATGAGTGACCCGGTTGGGACTACTCCTTTGCCTATATCATGACAAAAAGGGGGAGTAGGATATGGTAAGGGGAGGTGCAAAATATAGAAGCTATTGTACACTTGGGGAGAACAACATTAAGGGGGAGTACCCATTGAGGGGGAGCATTGCATTTAATACATTGCATACATTTGGTAATGTTGGCCTAAATTCTAAAAATGCAAATGCTTGGTATTGTTCTCACATGATTAATCTCACACTTTTCTTGTATTAGAAATGTTAGAAACTCTTTTCAGGGATTGATTATTCTACAAGAGGATGAAGACTTCAAGTTGCATTCTCGTATCTCTTTGTAATGTAGAATATCATGGTAGTCCCGTAGTTTCTATTTTTTTGTGAGGAATCAATGTGAGTGATGGTTTGTCACGAAATAGCCAAGGGAGAGATTGTAAGATTCCCGTTGTTTTTAATTGGCTTATTTCGTGATTCAAACCATATGTGGGGAGTCTTTGTAAGGGTAGTTTAGATGTGTTGTTTTTGCTTAGGCCCTTTGAAGACTCATAATGACAAGCACCAAGGTAATACTCTAAGGCTTACTTGTCTGA